>JADXDR010000099.1:0-24100 GCA_025026875.1 Chlorella ohadii
AGGGTCGTGGCGAGGAGGGGTGTTAGGGGCGAAGCGGGGAGCTTGGCAGGCAGGCGCTGGCATGCCACAGCAGTGCGGTGCCGCAGCCACTGCCTGCATGTGCATTGTTGCCAGCCACGCGCTCGCATCCACTTCCAGGCACTTGCAGGCGTGGGCCCTGCAACTCACCGCTCGCAGGCCAGGTGGGCCAGCAGCGCGATGGTCTGGATCGTCTTGCCCAGCCCCATCTCGTCCGCCAGGATGCCTGCAGGAGCAAGAGGGAGCGGGCGGGAGAGTATGAGCGTATGAGCGTGCAGTGAATGGCCAGCTCCATGCCTGCCCCAAGAGGAAGGCCTACATGGCGAGGAGCGGGTGTGCATGCCGCCGCACCGTTGAGGCGCTTGTGGTACAGCGTGACCAGCCAGTCCAGCCCAATCTGCTGGTATTCGCGCAGCACGCCCTTGATCAGGAACGGGGTCTGCAGGGTACGATGGGGCGAGGAAGCAGAAGTCAATCTACCAATCCGGGCTGGCAGACGGCGCAGGGCCGCCCCAGGTGGCAGGCAGGCGTGCTGCCACTGACCGCCAAATATGCAGTGGTTCACCCTAGCTGACCGGTGTGCCAAGCCAGGCGCAAGAGATCCCAGGCCGACGGTGCCCCTCACTCACCTTGGTCTTGATCTGTGTGTCAGCCAGCGTGGTGCCCATGGGCTGCAGCTCCGCCATTTGCGCAAGCGCATTGCCCATACGCTCCTGCGAGTTGGCGCCTGCGGGGCACAGCAGGCAGCAACAGGCGGGTAGGTTGGCAGGCGGCTATTGATGCAGGTGCAAGGGCTCTGCCTTCCGGTACCCCCCTCACTCATTCACAATAATACAACTGCCCATGAGACGGCTCCGGGCTGCCTGCACCAGTCCACTACAAAGCATGTCAGTCGCGCACCCTTGATGTCAGCCTCTGCCTCCTTGTCACCGCCCAGCTGCCCGCTGCTGCGTGCAGTGGCAGCCGCTGCTGGCGCCGCCTCTTGCGGTTCGCTCTTCATCGGCTCAGCCTTGACCGCCTTCGCTTCCGCCGGAGGAGCACTTGGCGAGGCATCTGGGGCGATGGGGCCCAGAGGCAAAGTTGGATGTGCACATGCAGCATGGCGCAAACAGCACTCGATGGATCGAAGCGCACAGCTGAACTGTTCCAAACATGCCTTTGCAAAGTTCTTCGCAGCTGGTTGCAGCATGCCCTGCCACATCATGTGCCTGCCGAGCCACTGGCCACCCAGCAAGTCCAAACCCCACCTGGCATGTCCTCATCGCCGCTGATCTCCTCCTCTCCGTCCTCCTGCTGCGCCGCCTCTGCCGCCAGGTGGTAGTTGCCGTATCGTGCCAGCAGCTCCTCAAGCGGCAGGTCTGCCTCCTCGTCCAGCCCAGCCAGCTCATCCACCTCCTCCTTCTGCGGTGTGGGGGTGAGCAGAGGGGTNGGGGGTGGTNGGTNGGGGGGGCGAAGGGTGTGGCTGCATCCAAATCAACGTGAGCGAACGCCCAGGCATATAGGTGAGGGCAAGGAATTGAAGCGTCCCAAACTGTGCAGGCCGGACAAGCACAAGAGGGGTGCTTCCTGCACAGCTCGTCCCACTGTGGGCGCACCCGCACATGCCGAGGCAGCACGGGCACCAAACACGCAAGCGCACCTTGACGTCGCGCCCCTCTGCCGCAGCCAGCGCCTCCTCCTCCTCAATCGTCGCCTCGTTGTCGGCATCATCGTCCTCGCCGCTGCGGTACTCATCTGCAGGCCGGGCAGCACGAGATAAAGAGGGGAACAGTAGGGGCAGTGAAAAACAGGAGGGAACTAGACGGCCGGTGCGCTACATTCTTGAGCAAGTGGGGCGGGATGCAGCAGAAAGGAAGGCCGGCAAGGATGTAACAACCCTACCCAAGGTGGGTCACGATCACGCTGGATTTACGGCTGCTGGTCCCTCCTTCCCTGCAACCCAACAGCTTGCACCCACCTTCGTCATCGGACGCGTCCGCTGCCGCTTCCGCTGCAGGCTGGCTCGGCCCCGCACCGTCCACTGCTGCTGCTGCGGCGGCTGCCCCAGAGGGACCCGCTGCCGCCTCCTGGGGCTCCGCCTTGACTAGCAGCGCTGTGCCCTGGCCGTCAAGTGCAGGTGGCTGTGCCTGCTCTGCTGCTGCACCGTCTTCCTCCAGCAGGGCAGCAGTGCCCTCCTCAGACTCCGCATCAGAGCCGGCTCCCGCTGCTCCCTCGTCTCCCGATCCTGCACAGTGACCACAGGCAGGAGGCAGGCGAGTAAGGGCGGCAGGTGGTCGGTTGCAGCTGTGTGCCGGCAGTGCAGCGTACAAGGCGCCAGATCGGCTGGCGTGCGGCAGCTGTGTGCAGCGCTGCACTGCTCTGCGCATTCGCCATTGCCCAGCAGCCAACAGCTCCACCAAACCCTGAACCGGCCCAGCTCCAGCGCCGTCTCTCACCCGCGCTCTCCTCAGCCTTGACCGCCTCTGCCGCCAGGTGGTAGTTGCCGTACCGCGCCAGCAGCTCCTCAAGCGGCAGGTCCGCCTCCTCATCCAGCCCAGCCAGCTCATCCACCTCCTCCTTCTGCGGTGTGGGGGTGAGGCAGTGACTGTAAACGGGCTGCAGATGCCGGCAACATAGACTGGGTCGCATTATTCAAAAACGGCACGGCGTAGCGACAGCCACAGCATCGCCACATAGTTCATTCCTTGGCAACCGCCAGACCAAGCTGGCGCGCTAGAGGCGCGTTCCTTTGCGCCGCCAACACCTCAACTTCCGCAGCAGCCCCACCCTCAGCCGCACCTTCACATCGCGCCCCTCTGCCGCCGCTAGTGCCTCCTCCTCCTCAATCGTCCCCTCGTTGTCGGCATCATCGTCCTCACCGCTGCGGTACTCATCTGAGTCCTCGCCTTCTGCAGAGCGCATGGGCGACGTGGAGTGCGGCACAGTTGCGTGAGCAGCCACCCAGCAGATACAAAATGTTGCAAGCCAAAACACACACGGAAGTTGTATGCTGTGCAGCAGTAGTGCTGCATGATGCCAGCATGCAACAACAGGCAGCAGGCGKTGCAGCGCACCTGCGGTGCCCGACACGGCAGCCGAGGCGGGGAGGGCCGGCGAGGTGCCACGGGCTGCGCGCCGCGGGCGCTGCCGCACACCACCCTGCTGCGCCTCCCCGCCGGGGCCGGCGCTGGGCTCCCAGCTGGCCGGCGTCTGGCTGCTGCTGGGCTCTCCTGCCGCTGCTGCTGCTGCTTCTGCTGCGATGGCTGTGGGGCCCTCCCCCTTGAGCCGCTCTGCCAGCATCGTGCTGTACTTCTGAGTCTGGCCCAGCAAAAAGTCGAGCTGCAGGCGCGGCAGGGGCGGCGTGCAAGGAGGCAGGGCAGTGAGCAGTGAAAAGCCCATTGGATGATAGTCAAGGCGGCCTGACACTCACGACCCATCAAAGCCAGTCGTCCAGGTCCGCCCACCCCATGCCACATGCGATTAATTGCCTGTTCTGCAATGATGCCTGCCAGCATTTATGTGCAGTGAACCAGACGCCCCCACCCSCCCACCCACCTGCTTGTCCATCACCTCCTTCTTGCGCGCCTCCACCTCGGTGCGGACCTTGTACAGCACCACGCGCTGCGCCTTGCTCCAGAACCCCATCACCTGCACCACACACACAACCGGTTCGGGGGCAGAGGCAGCAGACCAAGGTGAGCCTGCTGGCTGCCGGAACGCAGGCAGCGGCGCCCTGAGATGCTCAGATTTCCCCCGCCAGCGCACCTCCTTGGCGATCCAGGCCGCGCGCTTGCGTCGCTCCTTCTCCTCGTTCTGGGCCCGCACCAGCACGCGCGACTCGAGGTCCAAGTTAGAGCGCTGCGGCGGCAGGGGGAGGGAGTGGTGAGGGTGTGGATTCAGAGGAGGAGAGGGAGCGGTGATAGAGGTGGGAAGCAATGCCGGGCTGCTGCTCAACAGCCGTGTGGTGAGCAGGTGTGCGCAAGCAATAGCACCTGCTGCAGACTGCCGATCATGCCCAATGGAGAGACCCACTGGCCACCCCACGATGCAGGCCAAGGTACAGCAGCCGCAGCTTGGCTGTGTGGGCAGCAGCAGCGTGCCCACCTGCACTGCGACAGCGCACTTCTTGGCCGTCTTGAGCTTCCAGGTGCGCTCCTTGGCAAACTCCTTGGCCAGCCACTGGGCAGGAGGGGCAGGTGGGAGGGAGAGCAAATGCTCAGGATGGGCTACCGTCTGCGGGCATCGCCTGTGCCTGGCGTCCAAAGCCTCTGGTTGCAGTCAGTTAGCACAGGAACGCAGCCAGCAGGGCAGGCGCAGGCACCCACCGCCATCTCCTCGAGCACGCAGTCCCAGTGCATCTTGCCGCGCTTGGGCTCGGGGCAGGGCGGCACCTGCAGAGGAGAGCAGGGGTGCAGCTCTCAGTGCTTGCGCTGGAGGCACCCAACCAGGGCTGTGGCACTTGTTTGCGCAGACTACGGCATGGACACGCGTCGCTGCCCCACATTGAGGCCACCGCCACCAACAGGTGCACGCTTGCAGCGGCATATATGGTAGGCCAGGCCGCACCTTTGCTGCGCTGAGCACCTCCTGTATGCGCTTGGCCTGCGCCAGCACAGCATCTTCCTCCCGACGCTGCTGCTCGGCAGCAGCGCGCTCTGCTGCCTCTTCTTCAGGTGTCTTGGCGGGCGGCTCAGGCGCCTGCTGCGCCTGCTGCTGCTGGGGGCCGCCCTCCGCATGCTGCTGCTGCTGCTGCTGAGACTGGACGCCGCCCTGCTGCAGCTGCGCATACATGCCAGCGGTGGGAGCACCAGCTGCAGCCGGCCAGCCCTGCTGCTGCATCATGGCGGCAGCCACGTCGTACCATGCGGGCGTCTGGCCGGAGTCGCCGGCCGTTGTGGCGCCCTCCGGCGTTGCCATGCCAAGCTCCTGCAGGCACGTACATTTAGTTATGATGAGGACACAATGGTGCAGAACAATGCCGGCCCTGCAACAGGTGCAATTCCAAACGGGCGAGAGCCTCCGCACAGTTGCTGCAGCGCCGCCCGCCCACACCTGCCCCGCTGCTGCCCACCTGCGAGCGCCGCCGAGTGGACATGCTCCAGAGAGTTCTATTGATTCACAGGGGAAAGGTGCTGCCGCATTGCAGGCAGAGAAGAGGGAGAGCGAGTGGCGGGAGCCGGCTCCAGAGTTGCGTGGGCCGCTGGGTCTATCTCTGAAGAAGGTATTGCAGATTCACTGTCGCTAAGTATTGCTGGAGGGCCTGCCCAGCCGCCCCTGTCGGCGGCCAGCAAGTCGGTGCGCGGCAGGCGTGCTTACAGGCGCTCTCTGCTATCCAGGCAAGCAGTGATGTCGAAACAGAAAGCGGACAGCACCTCAGAGCCCGCCCCGGGCATCGTGCTGGGCAGCATGAGAAAGGGTTGTGGGCAAGCAGCGCCATGCCCTCTCAGCGGGCTGCTGCAGCCGATGAGACCCGTGCAAGTTTGTTCCGAAGCCCGATCACATGCTCCTCACCGCTCGCCCGCTTGCGCTCACCAGCTGCAGCCAGGCAGCGCGCCGCCCCGCCAACCCCGTGCTCAGGACGCTCAGCGCAAACTTCAGGCGAGACGCTGGGCGCTGTGCTGGCCGCCGTGGACTGGCTGCCCGCTGCCGCCACCGCCGCCGCCAGCGGCCATTGGGTTGCCCACCGCCGCCGCCTGGGCCATCGGGTTGCCAAGTGCTGGCCGCCCCGTTTGCCTCGGCCTCTTAAGCTGTGCTATCCATGCCCCCTGTGTGACCGCAGGTCCATGTCCAGCAGCCAGGCGGCTGCGCGCCGCCGCTCGGCGACAGCCAGCCCCGCCAGCCACAAAGTGAACGCATCCGCTGCCTCAGTGGCCAACGAGGATGTCCAGGTGCGACGCAGCGCTGGCTGCAGCAGTCTCTCCAGGACTGCACTATGCAGCACGGATGTGCTGCGCCTCCTGCCAAAGCACCGCCCTGGCTGGGCTTCAGGCGGGGCGCCGTGGCCTGCGGCCAGCTCTGTCCAGCGTGCCGCGATGCCACCCCGCGCATTCTGCCAGTTGCTGCACAATACGGCGGACCTCGCTATCCTGCGGCGCAGGGCGCGATGCTGGATAAGCCGAGCGTGGCCAACAAGAACTGGGCACGCGTGGCGGCTGTGGCGGGTGCGCTCTGCTCTCTAGGCGGCTGGGGTGCAACACGGAGCCGGGTGCCGTTGCTGCACAATGGTATGCTTGATGCAGCAGGGTTTCAGCCACTTGGGCTGTTCTCTGTTCTTGCCCCTCGGCTCGTGCCCGGCTGTCTTGCGAGGGTAGCCCATTCTGCCTCTCTCCATGTGCTGCCGTCCATGCAGCCACCGTGGCCGCGGCGTCCCGGGGCACCTCCTACCTGCCTGCCACTGGGGCTGCATTTGTGCACCTGCTGGCGTATAGCACGTGGCTGGGTGCCATCCTGTGGGTTACATTTGTCGCTGGTGAGCTGTGGAGAGCACAGGGATGCGGGGGAGCCTTTTGGTGCCTTCTACTGCCTCTGCCTCAAGGCAGTGGGCCAGTAGTGCGGCAAGGTAGCGGCGTTGCCAATATTGCCGCATGTCCAACCTGCGCCCGCAGGCATCGTGATGTTCAAGAACCTGCCCCGCCAAACATTTGGGCGGGTCCAGAGCAAGCTGTTCCCCATCTACTTTGGGCTCAGCAGCGCGTGCTCCGCCATCCAGCTGGGCGTGCTGCTGTTTGGCGCGGCCGCTGCGCCGCAGAAGCAGCTGGTGCTGCTGGGTGAGTACAGAGGGGCTGCTGCCTGGCCTGCCATGGCCACGCTTGCCTCAGCGCGGCCCCTACCTGCAGGCACAAAATGCACCTACTCAGCATGCCCACCCTCCTTGCCTTGCTCTGCTCGCACCTGCAGGCTTGGGCCTGGCCTCCTCCCTGCTCTCTTTCCTGGTGGTGGAGCCGCTCTGCACCCGCATCATGTTCCAGTGAGCCGGGGCGCCCACGCCATCAGTCTTGACTGCCCCCTGCGCCTCCAGCCAGCTGCTTGCTGCTGCTACCCAGTTTGCATGGTGCCTGAAACTGCAACTGCTGGGCGAACAGCGGACAGCCTTGGTTGCACCATCCGACAGCAGGTAATGGCGGAAAGTGTTGATGACCTTGCAAAGCACCATCCATGCAGGCGGTATGACCTGGAGAATGCGGCAGAGCGGGACGAGGGTGCGCTTGCTGATGCTTGCAGGCCATATGCCATGCTGCGTCCTTTTGCTGCCACCAACCCAGCACATGAACCCAGCCTGGTCAGCCCCTCCTGCATGCTGCCTATCTCGCCCTGGTGCCAACGGCTCTCCACTTGCTCCGGCCGTGCAGAGAAGATTGGCAAGCTGGCCAAGCAGTTTGGCAAGTGGCATGGCATCTCCAGCCTCATCAATTTGGGCATCCTTGTGACGGCAGTGGGCCACGGCTACTGGCTCGCGGGTGAGACGTGGCTGGCAGAATGCCACTGTTGGTGCAAACTGTCGTCCAGCCTGCAGCACCTCTGGATGTAGTGCCGGCGTCCGTGCCCTCAACCTTTTGCTCCCTGTTTGCATGCTCAATGCAGGCCGTCTGCTTGCTGGGGGACTTCTCGCCTGACGCACCACATCAATTGGCTCTATGGATGTGGATGGGCACCGCCTCCCCCTCGTTTGTGCCCACAAGACCTGCTGCTTCCGACTGCCGCCATACCGACACTCACATACGCACCGCTTCTATTGACTCATTGAACGTGCTGCTGTCACTTGTTGAATGTGTTTGATTGATCCATGTAAACTTAGCCATCAACATGCTGCACTCAATTGCATGCCGGCGCATGCTGCGGCACAGCGGCAGTGCTGACCCTGGTCAACGCTCACAGCGCCTCTCGCTAGCTTCCTTCAGGCTCGCAGATCGCGCTCAATCATCATTCTCACAAGGTGCAGTGCTTGCAAGCCCGCAATGGCCTCCGACCCCTACGCCCTGAATGACGACGGCACCGCCAAAGACCCCGCCGCCTTCCGGGCGGCGCTACGTGCCGACCCCGTGAGGATGGAGGCGCTGGAGAAGGAGCCGGAGGTCGCGGCGGTGGTGCTGGGCGAGGACGAGAACGCCTTCCAGGAGCTGATCAAGAGCGTCTACCAGGCGGGTCTGAGAGGGTTAATGGGGATGTACAGGGCACTGGGCAGCGAGCGGGCCAGCCGGCGAGCCTGCGGGCGGCTCGAAGGCGAGGGGCCACAATGCTGCCGCCGCCACCGCCCAGCCTGCGCCGTCGCCAGGAGCGGCCGCCAGCGGAGCCGGAGGGTGGTTGCGAGCCACCTACCTGGAATGAATGAATGCTGTAAAAAAGTGTCTGTCCCATGCAGGCAGAGAAGAAGCGCATAGACAAGCTGAACAAGGGCATGGCGGAGCGCACCATCGACGCGCAGCGCGTCAGCGGTGAGCAACGGCGGTCGGGTTTTGGATGCAGCCGACATTGCCAGTTGGGCTAAGCACTGTATGGCCCCGTCCTAGTGACTGTCTGTATTGTACACCCTCAAGTCCGCCGCTTGCCCCTCCCCCTTCCGCTTCCGCCAGCCACGGTGCCCCGCGACACGGTGCAGCTGTACCAGCAGCTGCGCGAGAGCGGGCTGCAGTACGGCCCCGCCTTCAGGCGAGCAGGGATGGGATATTGAGGGGATCCGGAGGGTCCTCCCGTTGGCAGGAAATACATTATGCGTGGCAGGCGCCAGGAGGGCAGCGGGGGGTGGGGTGGGGAGGCGGGCAACTGTGCAACTGCGCCTATTCTGCCTACGAAAGGCAGCTCACCTGTTATTGCCTCCCGATCTCGCAGGCTGCTGCGCAATGTGCACGTGCCGGATATGAGCGAGGTGGCTCCCTCCTCGTGAGCGCCAGCCGCTTGGAAGCAGCGGCGCGAGGTCATGCTCGGAAATGTGCCACAGCAGCGGCACCAAGAGTGCTGTGCAGCACGGCCGCCTTGTGCATTGTGTTTTCAGCTGCCGCATAGTATCATCAGAACCACTGTTAAGGAGCGCATGAACGAGTTGCAATGCAGCGGCAGTGGGAGGCACACGGTTGGGCAGGGTAGAGGCGCAGGCGGCACGGTATCCGGCTGGGACAAGCACCGGCGGCGCCAGCCTGGGTGTGTAGGCCTGCCGGTACGCGCGGAGCGTCTGTAGTGTGAGCTGTGTCACCCAGCTGGCTGGAAGAGGCGGGCATTCTATTCGAAAGCTGATGCCTACTGGGCAAAGCAACATCATGGGCGCAGCGGCGCCATAGTATGGGAGCAGCACTGGAGAGGTGGGGTGCGGCTGCAGGTTGCGGCCGGACATCGCAATTGCAAGGCCGCCCGCTCTCCGTTGGCCCTTGAGAATGTCGGTACTCCATGTGCAAACATCACTACTATGGATGAGGGGCGAGGGGCGTGAAACCCTTGGCTGACAGCGGCCGGAAGGGCCTGCAGGGGTGCGGCGGCACCGCCCGCATCCAGCCTGCATCACAGCTTTGCTCGCCGTCGCACTTGCAGCATTTTCACTGTTTCCCGCCCCCTTTACAGTCTGGAACAACAACTTGCAAGCTCTCAACGATAGCTAGCAGCGCCGTACCCAGCTCCCCCACTTCTGTGAAAAGCCTGCGGGCCTGTCTGCGCTTTATGATAATTGACACTTATAGCTATCCTCTAGCTCCCTAAAATCGAGGCGGCTGCAGAGAACCAGAAAACCGAGGCAAGCTGGCCCCAAGGACCTGCTGCAAGCAAGGTAGGGGCCCTCCTGCGCTCTCACAGTGCTGCAATAATCCTCGATTGGTTCCCGCAGCCCAGCGCCGAAGCTCCACAAGTTTGCCAAGGCCCGCTGGACCACCCCTCCCCGATCAGCTCGGAACCACTGTCGGCTGCGCATGCATCCCCTCAAACGATGCAGGCCTGATCCCCTCAACGAGGGGGAGCCACGCACCCATGCCCAAGGCCCGCCGCCAGTGCGGCCCGGTGACCGCCGCCCTCCGCCGAAACCTGCCACTGCTCCTGCTGCTCTGCATATCGTCGGCCGGTGCGTGTTACAGTAGCTGCTGCAACTCGAATGCCAAAGTTGGTTGCATGCATGGCGCGTCATCGTATAGAAAGGCCCCTGTACCTTGGCAACACTGCCGCCCGTCCTCCCTTCCGCTGCATGCAGGCGCGCAATCTCCACCCACATCTGGCATTGCCTCGCCGCCCGACGATGTGATGCCCGAGCATGGCCGGCGCCTAGAGCAAATCCCAGCGACGCTGCCGGCGTGTAAGACACAGCTCGCCACCTGCAAGGCACANCWGGGSACCTGCAAGACGCAGCTCAACGCCACCACGGTAGCCAAGAAGGCGTGCAGCACCAAGCTGACCGCTTGCACACAGTCGGCCACAGCCAAGCAGTTGTCTGCCTGCCAGCGCCGGGGTGCCACCTACAACGGCAAGGCTGCAAGCACCACCACCAAGCTGCAGCGCTGCGTTGTGGACAAGGACGCGCTGGCCAAGGAGAACAGGTAGGCCTCGCTGCCTGCACCACCAGCCTGCAGGCTCTGCATCCTGCCAGCGGGGGAGGGGGAGGGTGCAACTGTGTGGGCAGGTGAATGTTCCCTTACCAGGCTGTAGTGGAATGCCTGCCCTTTTCCACAGAAAGCTCAGGGCGGCTGCATCGTCTGCCAAGCGTGCTGCGCCAGTTGCCAAGGTGGCGGCTGCGGCAGCGGAACCCGACCCTCTGACGGCGTGCCAGCAGCAGGTGGCGGCGCTGCAGGCCCAGGTCGATGCTCTGAACGCCTCTCTGGCAGGTGCTCAGGCAGCACTGGATGCCACGCAGATTGAGCTGGACAGCATGAATGCGGCGTTGGTACAGCGAGACGCTGACGTGGCGGGTGAGGGTGCATTTGAGTGCAGTTGGTGCAGGGGTCCAGTCTGCTTTGCATTGGAGCAGAAGTGCAAGGCTGCCTCCGCTGCCTACTAGCAAGAGCGCTTTCATCGCCTGGCATTTCATGCTGCCCTGCGCACATTTGCCAGCTGCTTTGACATGGGCGCATGCCTGAAAGGTCAAGGTAGGTCACCTCCTGCTGCCCCAAACATTGCAGCCCTGCAAGAGAAGCTGCAGCAGTGTGGCGAGGAGCAAGCGGAGCTGGCGGCTGTCCGCTGGCAGCTCGGCCAGCTGCAGCAGGTGTACACAGTGACCGACGGCCTGCTCAACCAGACCAGGAACGACCTGGATAGAGTGGCTGGCGAGGTGGAGGGCCTGCGTGACGCAAACGGTGAGCCAGCAGCTGGTGCTGCGGCTTCCAGGCGCCTGAGCAGCTGGATGTGCGTGAGTAGTGGACAGTCCACCTCCCCTGCCCAACACCAAGCCCACTGTTGCACCTTGCCGCCACACCTCTCGCTTGCGCAGCCTCCTGCCACGTGGAGCTGTCCAACCAAGGGGCCAGGCTGGAGGATGCTCAGGCGGAGCTGGCGGCCTGCCAGCTGGCCGGCAGCGCGTGTGCCCAGGAGAAGGCCAGCCTGCAGGAGGCGTACTTGGAAGCTTCAGCCAAGCAGTTCCCCCCAGGTGCGGCTGCATCGCAGCAGCGGCGGCTTTCGAGGCTCCATTCGATGAGGTTGCTGCGTTTCTGCATGACTGTGGCATCGATGGTGTGCTTGATGCACCAGGCGGGACCGTGCAGGGGATGGTACAAGGGTGTGCTGTTTCCGGCTAGGTTGCCACTGCCTCCCACTAGGCCCACACCTGCAAGATAACCAGCTCCGCACCTGCAACCCCTGCTACAGCCGAGTATGTGGCCTGTGCGAACGAGCTGATCACGCTGAAAATTGCCAATGAAACCTTCGCCAATGCGGCGGGGGAGTGCCAGAGCCAGCTGGCGGACGTTGAGCGCTCTTATTCAGAATGTATGTCCCGTAACCGCCGTCTGCTCAAGCTGCCCGGCGGCCGGCCGGCGCTGGCCCGCACCACCGCCTGACCGCTGGACGCATGCTGGCGCGTGGCCCCACACCTCCTGGCTGCTGTCCAGCAGCTGCACCAAGCGCTAAGTACGCTCGTAAGTTGTGATCCCACCCGCTCCTTGGTCTGAGCATGCTCGATCGGCACGGGGGGCCACCACATCCAAAAGCACCTTCAACAAAGCCGCACCAGCGTCCTTCCACATGGCCGCCCTCCAATCATCCTGTACTCATCCAGCCATTGTCACCCTTCCAGCCATTGTCACCCTCCCTGCCTGCACCTTGTACCACTTTGCATCACACGCATGCTCCCACCTTGCGCTGCCAACCACCCTTTGCAGCCACCTGGACATGAGCCTTCAGGCCGTTGTGTCCAAACTCGGTACATCCAGCCGTGAGTGGGTTGCTTGGCCCGCCCTGCATCTATGTAGTGCCCTTCTTCGCACTGTCACCACCCCTCACCTCCCGTAGCCCCTGACATCACCACTCGCCCGTCATGTTGCACCCCAACAGCATTTATGCACAGTGTTTGCCGTGCCACCTGTTGCCAGAGGCACTGCTCATCAATACAATGCCAGCAAGTTGAACGAACCCTTTGAAGCTCGATCGTGGTTTGATTTCAGACAAGCTGGATTGGAAGAGGCATTAAAGCCGTTGGGCTGCGTGGGCCTGAACATGGAGCAGAAGTCCGGTACGCCGCTACTAAAGGCAGCTCAGGCACTGCGCTGGCCGAATTTCGAGACTCGAGAGACTCGAGCCATCTTCAGACTGATAAAAGGTTTATTGTGTTGTGAAAGAGGCACAGCCCCCTGCTTCTGTGCGCTGTCCTCGCAGCGCCGCCCACGGTGGGACCGCCGAGGCGGCATGAGGTGGCGAGCCTGCGCGCGCTGCATGCAGTGCGATCGCTGCAGTGCCTGCTGCTCCCGTGTCTCTGAAACAACCCTGGTAGCAAACTGATGACTCCCAGTGACTTTCCCTGTTGGGCAAACCCGCTCTTGTGCGGCTGTTGAGCAAAGTGCATGATGCGGTCTCGCTGAGGCGGTCCCCCCGCCCGCTCGCTGATGTGGCTGCTCTTGCTCGGGGGCGAGCCCACACTCATGATTACGCCCGCAGGCGCCTGCTCGGCCTCCAAAGCGCAGTTCGCATCCATATCTCCGCCAGAAGAGCTACGGGAGGCGGCCCGCCGGTATGACTCAAGGCGCCTTGCGCTATGCGGCAGTGGCGGTGCTGCTGCTCGTTCTAGCGGCAGGCGRGCGGCTKTCAGCACGTTGCGTTGRGGGRGRGGGGCTTGTGGSCCSCCGCATGGCTGCGCCCGCCCCAAGCAGCCCCGTTCCCTTCTGGCCCGCGCGCTGCTGTGACTGCTTTCGGAACGACGCCCAGAGGCCTTTACAGCGGCGCTGCCGTGCATGGGAGGGGAGCGTACTCGACTTTGGGCACTGTCCCGGCTTCGCCCAGTGACGCTCCAGCTTTTCACGTCGCTTCTCTGCTCCACTTACCTACCTTGATGCGCAGAGGCGGCCGCTCAAGCCCCGCGGCGGCGGCTGGCGAGGTCCCCCGCACCTCCGCCCACGTGCCCGCAGCAGTTGGCGACCACCAAAACGAGCCTCACAAAGGCACAGGCCAGCGTGACGGCGCTGACCACCCAGCTGAAAACCTGCACCACCGCGAAGGCGTCGATGACGAAACAAGTCAGGTGGGCGGGGTAGATCGGTTGTCATAGGGATGCGAAGCGCGCGGTACGCTCGACCGCTAAGTGAGCCATCCCGCCTGCGGCGGCAGAAAAGCAAAGCATCTTCACTCAGCTTGGTCTTTGCCCCCATCCCTCCACACCTGCAGCAAGAGCACTACTGCTGCTCTGAGTGCCACCGCCACGGCGGCCAGCCTGGCGGCCTGCAAGGCGCAGCTGGCTCAGGCCAGCTCCCAGGTGGACGGACTGCAGGAAAGCCTGATGGGTCAGCTGGAGGACGCTCTGCAGCAGGTTGCCAAGCTGAAGGCCGACCTGGCGGCAGCCAACAAGGCGACGGCAACCGCCCAGGCGCTGGCCGACAGGGCCGTCCAGGAGCGTGACGCTGCAAAGACTGCCGCAGGTGAGGCGCAGCAGCGGGCCCGCCGGCGGGCGGCAGGGTGGCGGGCGACAATGTGGCCCAAAAAGGCATGCCCTGAGCTTGTGCAGCCATGCTGTCTGCAAACGGGCCTGGGCCTATCGCCTATCTTCTCCGGCTGACCCTGTCGTGTTGTCTTACCCTGCTCCCACCCCATGCGCAGAGTCGTTGCGCCAGCAGGTCAGCCAGCTGAGGGCTGAGGCCAAGGAAGCCCAGGAGCAGCTGTCCGGCCTGCAGGAAACCTTGGGCCAAGCCAACGACGAGAAGGAGGCGACTGGCAGGGAGCTGGCCAGCTGCAGGGATGGACTGAGCAAGGCCACCGGTGAGCGTGGCTGGGCAGCCGTGGGATGGCCCATGCATGCACTGCACCTGCGATTGCAGGGTTGGCTTTGCCCTGAACCCAGCACGCGTGCTACTGCCGCACCCCTGGTTGCCCCAGCTGTCCAGCGGAAATATCTGAGTTTCTCTGCACCCTACTGACTGCAGGCGCTGCCACGGACTTGAGCAACGACCTGGTGACGTGCCAGCAGTACAGCGGCCCTCTGGCGGCGCAGCTACACGAGGCCAACTCTCACCTGTCCACCTGCGAAGAAGACCTGCAGCACTGCCTCACCAACAACCTGGCGGTGACCTCTGGCCGCTGATTGCAGCGCCCCTCATTTGTCCCTGCTGGGCCTGCCTGCTCCACGCGTTTCGCAAATGTTTTGCAATTCATTTATCTTCCCTCACCAAAAACTCTTGCCCCTTATCTTGCACTCAYTTCACCAACCGCACTTACATGCAACACATTTGCACGTCACGCCGGCCCGTTTGCCTGTCTGCGAACACGCCGCTTAACCTTCCTACCTAACTGCACAAGCGTACAGCGCCATGCCATCCAGGCAAAGCTGAGCCTATCATGCTCTGCTTGCAGCGCACCTAGGTTGTGCCTCCTTATCTGCCTCGCGCCAAAGTTACAGAGCCTCTCGCGTGCTTCCTAACCAACTGCTGCACCAGCATGTGCGTGTTTTTCTCCAAAGCTTCCTTTCCACCCACAAAGGCATGTTTTCTAATAACGCTTACAATTCTATTGATTTGGGGCCCCGGATTTACATCCCCTTGTTTTCCAATTCCCTTTTCGCAATAACCCAAACTGCGAGGCCGCAGCCTGGAGCCTCACAACTTGCTGCATTGCAGTGATGGTGTGGGAATTCCTAATGTAAACCACAACTTACTGGATGCAGAATTTTCCGGGCGTGGCAAGCATGCGGGGGAATGCCGATGCGCAACTGCAGCGTGCCAATGCCGTGCTGATGAGAGGTGCAGCATGACACAAGCAGCCAGGACAGAATATGCAAGTGACTTAGGAACATCTCCATCTGAGCTGAGCACTGCTGTGTGGGGAGCCGCAGGTAGGCTTGGAGGGTTCACACCATCCATCCACAGAGATTGGCGGCCAACAAGGCGCAGGCAGGGCCGTGGCACGGGTGCTGCTACCGGTGGGTGAGCCACAGTGAGCATGGTACTCCACCCATTTTGTGTTAGGCAGCATTGGACGTCTGGAAGAGCGCTGCCATATGCCACAGGCACGCAAGCTCTGCGACGGCTGATAACACCCTTAGTGGGGGGTTCCGACCCGGCACTCTTCCTTCCTTGGTGAAACTAGCTGGAGGGCAACTATTGTCGTTTACAGTGGCCGTGCGATGCCAAGAGGTGTCCAACATGTGTTCAAGGGGAGGCAGAGGCTTGCGGAGCTAGAGCGCACGATAAGAATGAAGATGTGCAATGCTGATTTTCATTAGGAAAGCGGGATTGAAGCCAAGTGATGCAAGGTGCAGTGTGCTGGCAAGCAGTGGGGTGGGACGTCCCGTGGTGTGCTGCTGGGGCTCAAGAAAGTGCGACCGTGTGTGGGCTACACACGATAGCACAGGTGCAAAGTCGTGGAAAGAAAGGCAGCAAAGAAATTGGGAGGATGTTGGGCAAGCTGGCGTTGGTTTGCCGCCCGTTAGGCAGGAATGCGATGTACAAAAAAAGGTGTGGCAAAAAAGCGTGGCTGGCATGTTTTGCGAAAACAACAATGTCAGTGCACGCAGCCGAGAAGGGATCGAGGAAGGAATTGCAACTGGTGAAGAACATGTAGAGGACGGTCAAAGGAACTGGAGCTCCAAACGCGCCTGGCAAGGCTCTCAACCAAATTGTTGTACTCTATGAGATGGGATGTCTAAGCTCAGACCGTTGGGTCGAAAGCCAGCAAATTTAGGCAGAGGGCTGGCGATGCAGGCTGCTTGAGGGGGCCGTATGGGGCGGCAGCCAGGCCAGGCCAGGCCTTGCAGCGCGACCTGTGCTGCCAGCTTGAAGCAGCACCCAGGGGCACACAGCTAGCGCCCAGATGCCACCGCAAGGTTGTTGGTGAGGCAGTGCTGCAGGTCTGCTTCGCAGGTGTCCAGGTGGGAATTGGCCTCCTGCAGCTGCGCCGCCAGCGGGCCGCTGTACTGCTGGCACGTCACCAGGTCGTTGCTCAGGTCGGCTGTGGTGGCTGCGGCAGGTCGGCATGAGAGGGGCAGTGTTGAGTGGAATTGGCTGGTCAGCATGGAGGCGGAGGGGGTAGCGGCAGCACGATGCCGGGTGAAGGCTACGGGACCCTTCAGGACACAACTGCCCAGCCTCACCGGTGGCCTTGCTCAGCTCGGCTCGGCAACTGACAAGCTCTGCACCCGTGGCCTCCTTCTCGTCATTGGCCTGGGCCAGGGTTTCCTGCAGGCCGGACAGCTGCTCCTCCGACTCCTTGGCTTCAGCCTTCAGCTGGCTGACCTCCTGACGCAGCGCCTCTGCGGTTGGGCGGGGGCAGGGCAGTGCGGTGGCAGAGTGAGTGGCAGCCATAGGGGGCTGACATCAGCGTGTAACAGGATCATGTCTCCATAACAGCCACTATACACTAGCAGTCCACTGGAGTGCAGGTCTGGTCAGGCTGCGCCCTGGCAACAGCCCCGCCCTCCCGCCGCCCTGCCGCCCGCCTGTTGGCCATGCTGCATGCAGGGCAGTGCTCACCTGCGGCAGTCTTTGCGGCGTCGCGCTCCTGGACAGCCCTGTCGGCCAGCGCCTGCGCGGTGGCTGACGCCTTGTTGGCTGCTGCCAAACTGGCTTTGAGCTCCTCCACCTGCTGCAGTGCGTCCTCCAGCTGCAGCATCAGGCTCTCCTTGATGTCGTCAATCTCGGCCGTGGCCTGCGCCAGCTGTGTCTTGCAGGCCGTCAGGCTGGCCGCGGCGGCGGTGGTGGCGGCAGGTGCCACCACAGCGGGGGTGGCTGCCTTCTTGCTGCAGTGTGGGTGGGGTGGATGGCAAGAACGGTCACAAACCAAGCTCATGCACTCCGGAGCATGATGGGTCACATACGATAGCACGAGAGTACTGCTTGCACTCCGCCGACTTCCCGGAAAGCCACAACCCGCCACCATCATACCTGAGCTGCTGCACCAATGCCGCCTTCTGAGTGGCGCAGGTCCGCAGCTGGGTGGTCAGTGCCGTCACACTGGCCTGCGCCTTTGTGAGGCTGGTCTTGGTGGTCGCTAACTTCTGCGCGCAAGGCACCGCTGCCGCCGGCGAGGCCGCCAGCCGCATGGCTGCTGGCTTTGCCTCCGCGCCTGCGCATCAAGGGTCCGGTACTAAAGGACTCAAAAGAAGGCACGGCGAATTATCCCCCTCGTGCTGGGTGACTGAGCCTGGGCTGGCTCAGCTGGGTACGCCCGTGCTCAGGAGTCGCAGCCAAGCGGCTCATTTGTTCGCCGAGATGCCATTGAGCGTCAATGGAGGCGCGCGAACGAACCGGGCCTCTAGCTTTGGCGGGCGGCCACCCGGGGCTCCGCCTTCTGAGCTGCCCCTGGGGCCCTTTCCCACGCAGAACATACTTGTCCGCACGCACCGTTGCCGAGGAAGCAGAACAGCAGTGCGCAGGCCGCCGCAAGCGTCACGCCGCGACGGGGCATGGTGGGCTGTGCAGCTCGGCGCCTCTTCCCTCCAGCAGAGCAAGGAAAGGAATTATTTGAGAGTGATGCAGGGGCGCAAGCGTGCACTTAGGCCAGCAGCGAGTGGTTGAAGCCACAGCGGGGTCAGCGTGGTGCGCGGCGACCGCGCGCGTCGGCGGCACCGTCGCCTGACGAGCCAGCCACATTGGGTTTGGCTTGATAAGCCACATGGGGGGGATGTTTAGTCAACAATAAACTCAAGGCTGGAAGGATTGTGCAGCTAAGAGGGCCACGCATGTATCGGCGCCATCCCTTCATCTCCCTGACTGCGTGAACCTGCCAGCACATGGTTGCGGCATTTGTGGTGTGTATAGTTCAGCTGACTGGAGGGAAGCGCAGTCTGGGATCGTGGGGGATGCGTTCTGAGACGGATGTTGCTGTTCCATCCGTTGACGGTCCCGAAAGCAAAGCTGGGACATTGTACCGCACGTGCGCCCGGGACTAAGGTTTCAGTGAGCGACATCACTCCAACCATCTATCCGTCTGTTTCCGTCGGGGCAATAGAAGCTGTGCTTCAAAGCCCATGGCGCACTTTGTGCCATCTATAGCTGGAGCGCCTGCCCGCTGCCATCCTTGGGCCCGACCCCACTGCACAACAGGCTCTGCGTTGGCTGCTGCTGCCAACAGCCAATTTGCCCCTTGCTGTTAATAGCATCTGTAACAAATTCTGCAAGGCAAGGAAGCATGCCAGCGAGGGCACCATTAGGCTTGCTGCCCAGCCAGCAACAAACTTCAAACTCCGCCGCACAGCAAGGCGGTCGACTGCGCATGGCGCAGTCGGGGGTGCCCAGATGGCCCATCGCTCAGTCCAGTAATATCAATGCGATCTGATTAGTCGTCTGCAGCGCTGCAGGCACCGCAAATGGCGTGCTCGGGCGCAGCCTCCCGCCACCAGCCGGCTCACAGCGCCTCCCAGGCCAGCAGGCGGCGTGCACGGACCTGCAGACCACCGCAAAATCGCCCTTGCGCCGCAGCGGCCGGCTCGACTCGAAGCAGTGGCCGCGGCAGCAGCAGCGGCGGCAGCGGCGGCGGCAGCGCCATCAGCGTGCGTGGGGTGGACCTGACCTTCAATGGGAGAGGGCTGAGCAAGCAGGTGCTGGATGGCGCTTCGCTGGAGGTGCCGCGCGGCTRCCTGCACATGCTTCTGGGCGCCAACGGCTGCGGCAAGTCTACGCTGCTGCGGGTGCTGGCGGGCCTCTTCCGACCCGACGCCGGCACTGTGCATGGTGAGCCCGCGTTTGGAGGTGCCCAGGGTTTGAAGGCGCCCAAGGTGTGCTGCAGCCTGCGGCCGATTTTCAGGCGTGCTTTGCATGTGCCTCTCCAGTGGCCCCTCACATTGCCCACTCCCCTCTTGCAAGTGCGGCTGTCAAAACGCTGCATGCCCTGCCTGCTGCCTGCCCCCTGCGCTGCAGTGGACGCACCCTGCGGCTTTGTGTTCCAAAACCCGGACCATCAGGCAGGCTGGCGTGGGAGTGGCTGCTTGGGATTGGGCTTCAAGGGCGGTTGCCGTGTGCGCCTGGTGCCGGGACTGCTTTTACGCCAAGCTTCCCATCCCTATGTGCTGCTGTCCAGGTGGTCATGCCCACGGTGGCCGCTGATGTCGCGTTTGGCCTAGGAAGGTGCGCACCGCTAACCTAGCCTGCATGTCATGACTCCCGAGGAGGATGGCTGCTGCAACATGTTCCCTTTTCGCCCGTTCATTCCAGCACAGGGTGTCATGCTGCAGCCGATGTGCCGCCCCTTGCCGCAGCGCTTGCACTTGTGCTTGTGCACTGACCTTGCACCCGCTGATAGTGTGGCACGTGCAGGTACAGCCTTTCACAGACAGCTGTGCACGCCACAGTGCAGCATGCCCTGCAACGGGTGGGGCTTGCAGAGTACGCAGAGCGCCCCACCAGCAGCCTGAGCGGCGGGCAGAAGCAGCGCGTGGCGATTGCTGGCGCGCTGGCCGAGTGCCCACGGGTGAGAGACAGCACTCTGGTGTGGGGATGCAGCCGCTGGGGGTTGTGGAGGCATGGGGCCAAGTGCAAGATCATGGAGGCATGGGGCTGAGTGCAACAGCAGCGGACGTTTGTGCCGAGGAGCTGTGCGTGGGAGGGCGAGCGATGGCATGCATGCGATTGCTGCGCAATCTGTCCGGCCTTCATTCGCACCCAACTCAGTCCAGCCATGCTGTTGTCTGCCCATGCTCTGGCCATGCAGGTGCTGCTGCTAGATGAGCTGACCACGTTCCTTGATTACGAGGACCAGGAGAATGTGCTGCAGTGTGTGCGGTCCATTGTGGATAGCAGCCGCCACGCGGGCAGCCGCCACGCGGCGGCAGGAAGTGCAGCACAGCAGGGACAGCAGCAAGCATCAGCGCAGCAGCAAGCGTCAGAGCAGCAGCAGCAGCAGCAGCAGCAGCAGCAGCAGCAGCAGCAGCAGCAGCAGCAGCAGCAGCAGCANAACCGGGCTGCCAAGAGGCAGGCAAAGGCCACCGGCGTGNCAGCCTCCNCGTNGGNTGCCACCCCGGCTGGGGCCCATTCCTGCCTTGGTGCCGGGCCTGCCTGGCAGCCGCCAGCTGCCACAGATAGGGGCCTGTGGTGCGGCTGCAGTGGCAGGCCAGGATGAACCCAAGGATGAGGCAGCAGAGGGGCAGGCAGCAGAGGAGCCGGCAGGCAGCTCGGCGGCNAGCTGATGGCGCGCTGCCGCCAGAGCAGCAGCAGCAGCAGCAGCAGCAGCAGCAGCAGCAGCAGCAGCAGCAGCAGCAGCAGCAGCAGCAGCAGGAGTGGGATCAGCGGCGAGCTTCAGAGCAGCAGCAGGAGCAGCAGGGCGTGACGGCGCTGTGGGTGACGCACCGGTTAGAAGAGCTGGAGTATGCAGACAGCGTGAGGTGTGTCTCAGCAGCCGCTGGCACCTGTGCCATGCCTGCCTGTGGCTGCAGCTGGCAGTCTTGCTGTTGGTGTGTGCCAAATGCCTGCCTTGCTGCCGCAATGCCTGTCGCTGCGAACAGCCCGTCTGATGTCCCTGCCAATGCGCATGACGTGGCAGCCTCGGCTGCTTACACTTTATGATTTAATCAAGCCCAAAACACCCCCTACTTGCAGTTTCATGGAGGGAGGGCGGATCGCATTCAGCGGCAGCCCAGATGAGATGCGGGCTTACATGCGACGTCTTGGGGCGCTCGTGTAGCAGGCTCTTTCGGTTGCGCAGTGCTGTGCGTCGGCGCGCTTCACATCCTGTGCCACCGCCTCTCAGCGTGGATTTGTGACCATATTGAGGCTCATCTATTTATCTGTAAGCCTACCAGCTCTGTTCCTATCACAGCGAACTGCGGTGAGGCTCAGATGGAGCAAGGCGGACGGGAGCGTGATGCTGGCGCCGCCAACGTCAGCCATCAGCCATCAAGGCCGATGTTGCTGTAATCAGGCTCGAATTCCTGACCAATTGCAGCTGAGCAGTGTATGTTCTGCTGCAGTCGCGGCCTTGTGGGCAGGCTCCAGGGGCAGCTGCTACGGCTGAGGATTGGCATCGCTCCGCAGTACCTGGGATTGCCAGTAGCAGCGAGAGCGCAGGCAGCAGACGCCCGACGGCCCTTCTCGCGCGCCCAGCCCTCCCTTCTTCGCGCTAGAGAGCGGAAACTATCCATCCCCGCCTACTCCGCGGTGAAAATTGGCGATCTGGTTGAAATGGAGGTGCGCAGGCCTGCCTGCAGACCCGCGCGACGGCCGCTCCCTGCCGTTGCAATGCTCCTCCGGCTGTCCATGTGCTGCAAAGTTGAGGCCACACCCCTGCCACATAGTGCTCCTTCCACCACTTCACTCAACAGGTCACCAAGCACAACTTTGCAGAGACGCTGCCGCTGGTGAAGCAGGCACTGTCGGAATGTCAGGTAGGCCGCGTGGCGTCGGCCTTTGTTCTTTGGCGGCGGCTGTGGCCCGTCGCGCAGCGGAATGCTCGCCTTCTGCAAATACCTGCCGATCACCATCTGTACATGCTGCCCCTCCTTATCCCATGCAGTTCTTCGCCATTGGTGCGTGCCCACAGCAAGAGGCAGTGGGGGTCCCCAGCGTGGGCAGCATGCTGTGCCAGGATGCAGCGTGCCCCTGCTTAGGCGCTGCCGCCTGCCGCATGAGCCGACGCCAGCCGTTTGCCGCTGTGTTTTTTGGCACCCCTGTGCCCTGCAGACTGCGAGATGACGGGGTTGTTTTTGGAGGAGCGGCAATCATCTTACTTAGATGACCCCGAGGACAGATACCAGGAGGCAAGCAGGGAGGCGCGCTGCACACACAACCAGCACCAGCCGCTATCGTTTTGTCCATGAGCGTCGGCGGCGCGTTTTAAAGCCGGCTGGAGCCGTCGGCAGCCGGGCGGCCCCGCAGCCAGCGGCCCACCTGTTCATTGCTCGCAAGTGTGCACCTCCTGCAGATGCTGGCCAGCTCCCGTGCCTTCGTGATCAACCAGTTTGGCCTGTCGGGTGAGCGTACGCAGGCTGGGCGGCTGGCTGGCTGGTTTGATTCCGTTGTCGGCGTGTGGTGCAGTGCAGTGCAGTTACTGCAGCCCTCCCTAGAGATGCCAGCTACGCGCGGCACCAGCTTGCCTGCTGCCTGCTCCCCCTGCCTTGCCCCCCCTGCTGTTTGTTTCATACATGTTCTGCCTCGCCTTGGCCCCCTTTCTTTGGCCCCCTATCTAAGAGCAGCATTTGTGTGGGAGGATGGCGGCTACCGCGCCAAGACCTTCAACTTCTACATCTTCCCCCGGCCCTTTGAGGGCTCCGACAAGCGCTTCGTGTGCCAGGCAAGCTAAGTTGGTTGTGCCAGAGGCAAGCTAAGTTGGTTGGCTCTGCTGCAGCCACGCTCATGAGCTGCTATTGGAGGACAGGCTCATCAAGCAGAGCCTTGCCAGGCCTACCAGAGAGGTGCATGCTGTTCCGGCTTGGTTGGCCAGCGGGTGTGCTTCACTGCGATGCTGCCACTCCCCGCAGGCGTCATCCATGGCATTCCTGGCCAGCTGTGGCTTCAACTTCAACAAGGCCATCTATGACGGGGTGGGATACATGACTGGTGAGTACGGAGGGCACTTGCCCCACAACAGTTGGGGCGGGGACTGCATGCATGTGCAGCGCAGCTGATGGTGGAGCGCATCGGGCCGGCAAGCACCGCCACCAACGATTTAACTATGGAATTAGCGAACGTCAATTAATTAGTTAACCACAACTGGTCCCCCCTTCTGTCCCCTGCGCCCCGCTGCAGTGGTGTCGCGCGACGCGCGCCTGGCGGCTGTGGACCGGCCTCCGCGGGAGCGCTCTGAGGTGCTGGTCACCAAGCCGGAGGACGTGGCCTTTGTGCGCCAGCTGGTGGAGCAGGTGGAGGCCTGGCGGCAGGTGAGCAGGGTGCGGTGTGTGCTGCACTGTGAGGCCTGGCTCGTCTCGCAAGTTCGGATGCTGATGATGATGTGCTGTTTTCTAGGCGGGACGTTTGTTAGAGCTGCGGTGCTGCGCAGCTGCACCTGCAGAGGGTTTTGAAAATCGCCAGCATTGCTGATGCCATGAGCCGCCGAACCGCCCCCAATGCCACAGCAGGGTGACGAGCCGTCTCTGGACCTGCCCGCCGTGAACGCGTACCAGCGGCTGTTGCAGTACCAGGAGCTGCGCCGCCTGGGCATCGCACCCGGCTTCTACGTGGAAGTGCGCTTGGGACAAACACACGCTTGTGGTGCAACCTGCCTGCCTCTTTGCACTGGTGCTGTCCCTGCGGGGGCACAGGCCATGGATGGACAGCTGCATTGTTGGTGCATCGCACAGCTGGCGGTGCGCTGCATCCCTCCTTCACGGCCGCCTGCCGGCCCACCTTGACCCTGCTTGATCTCCTGCTGCAGCGCGCCACTAACGGCGATGGCCGCCCCGCGCTGCGCCTGGTGCGAGCTAGCCCTGAGGAGGCGGCAGCTTGGGAGGCGGAGCAGCGGCAGAAGCGCATTGAGGCCATTCACGAAGCGGCAGGTGCGCCTCGGCTCGGCACCGGCCTGTGTTGCCAGACCAGGCCGGCTCACAGCAAGACCGCACGCTGCTGCTGCTGCTGCTGCT
>JADXDR010000099.1:24565-106365 GCA_025026875.1 Chlorella ohadii
CAGGAGCTGCCCGCCAGCTGGGTCGAGTACAAGGACCTGGTGGGCCGCTGGTTCCCAGGCGGCGTGTACGACACCAAACACCTGTCCGGTGAGCAGTGGCGAGTGGCTGGTAGGTGGCGGTCGGCAGGACACCTACTTGAGGGTGGCTGAGTGGGCGGCGCCGCTGCCGGCTGAAANGGCGCGGCACCAAGACATGCTTACAAACCAGCCAGCCAGCTCCCGGAATGCGCCCCATGCATGCGGNTTCCACGCGACCGCTGCTCCCTGCCTGCCCACCGCCGCATGCAGGCCAGCTGCGTCCGGAGCNTTTTTGAGGACACGTCCCTGGGTCCGCTGCACGACGGCTTATGCAAGGGCCAGGTGGGCACACAATGCTGCTGCTGGCTCTGCTGCAACTTCCACCTCCCGACTACCAGCAGCAGCCGGTGCCCAAAGCAGGCGTCCAGGCTGAGGCACGGATGCCTGCTCCTNGCCACCCCTCTTTGTGCACTGCAGCTGCAGGAGCAGGTGGACGCGTTCCTGCGGGCGCAAGCGGCGGCAGGCGCCGCATCCAGCGACGACAGCATGAGCGATGGCGAGGTGGCGGAGCTGCCTGCTGTGGAGCATGCCGCCGGGTTTGAGCGGTACAAGGCAAGTGGGGCAGCAGCTCTTGGGCAAGGCCTTCTTCCAGGTTTTGGCAAGGTGCTTACTCAGTTGCAAGGTTCTCTGTCAACGCAGCAGGTGCATGCTTGGGCCCAGCACCATGTGACGTGCCCGCATGACACATCCTGCCGTGTCCCCCCTTCTTGCTGGGTGTGCAGGGGGTTGACACCGAGGCATATGCGCATGAAGCAGCGTTCGATGCTTACATGACTGGAGCGGTGAGGCAACCTGGCAGGGCCAGTGTGAAGGAGGGGAGCCGGCCAAAAGGGTGGGGGCATGCCAGGACAACCCCTCGAAGCAGCGAGGCTGGGATGGCGTGGTTTGAGCAGAGGCAGGAGGCGCCGAGCCGTGCAGGCAGCTGGCTCACTCAAATTGCCCCCGACCCTCCACCTGCCATTGCCCCTGACCCTCCACCTCCCATTACCCGTCTGCGGCGCAGGCCTTTGCCTGCCTGCTCAGGCTGTACGAGGCAACTGCCGGCGCAGTGCCAGCTGCCGAGCAGCAGCCGGACCTGGCGGCGGTTGAAGACCGCTGCTGGCGCATGCACCTCAGCCGCAGCGATCTGCCGTATGCAGCACTGCAGGTGAGCAGGGGCTGGGGGCCATGGTGATATGCGTGCAATCGGTTGGCGCCCAGGCTAATGCAGCGCACGCACTCAAACATGCCGTCTTCTTTGCCTAACATCACCTGCTTCTGATGCTTGTCCGCCTTTTTCGTTACAAACAAGCTGTCCCAAACCAGCGAGGCCGCCGTACGCCTTTAAATCGGCCTGCTTGCCTCTGCTGTACTGCCGCCCCACCCCGCAGGGCGAGGATGCGCAGCCGGACCGCAGCCACATCTTCTGGGTGTCGGGCTGGGACGCCAGCGAGCGCGTGTATGGCGGCGAGCTCGTCAGGTGCGCAGCACGTTGCAGGGTGTGCCCCGCTGTCCGGGGGGCGCGATGCAAGGGTTGCACTCTCCATGCTGTGCAACCTGCAGAACTGCTGCGCCGCAGCTTCACAGCAGCTGCGCTGCCATCCCATCAACCCACCAATCGTCGTCGACCCCCTCCCCTTCATGCAGGCGGCTGGCGGATGCGGGGCTGGGCCAGCTGCGAGGCACAGGCGTGGACGGCGGCCGCGGAGTGCTGCTGGAGGTGGCGGATGTCGAGGCGGTGCCGGTGCGCTGCTGGGGAGGGCTGAACAGTGCACCCAGGCACGGCGGCTGGCGGCTCCAGGTGGCTCCGCTCCTTGCATCCTTTACCACGTGCCTGTGCTCCATGCCATTCCAAACCGCCGCAGGGTGCGCTAGATGTGCTGCGCAAGGCTTTTCCAACCTGGACGGTACAGGAGTACAGTGCTTATGCCGCCTACCGCGCAGAGCAGCGCGCAGCAGCAGCAGCAGCGGCGGCAGAGGAGCGTGCAGCGGCGGCGGCCCGCCGCAGCAACAAGCGGCCGCGTGTTGAGGCGCAGGCGGTTGCCACTGGGGCTGGGGGCAGCGACGGCGAGGGCTGGATGTCTCGCTGCAGTGTGATGTGATAGGGCGCACCCAGGAAGGCAGCTGTAACATGCTGCGTTTGGCAGCCTTGGCTTCCATGCAACCTCGATTTGCAGCAGCAGGCCGCCTGCTTGCCTCCGTTGCATCCCCACCTGGTGAGGGGCTAGCCCATGCTTCAAACCCTGCACCTGGGGCCCTGCTGTGACCCGACAGCATCATCATCACTGTGTGTTACAGCAGCGCCTGCGGTCACAACAACCGGCTGCAGTCAGGCTTGGAGCAGCGAGCAACAGGAAGAGCGGTACAGAGGCAGCAACGAAGCAGTCAGTGCGGAGGGAAACATTCGGCGTCTGTCTGGTGGGTGCAGCTTGCAGTTTGTAAGTGGAAAAAAAGGGGGAGAGAAAAGGAACAAGGGCCGGCGTCCGGCTGCAAGCGGGACAAGGGGAGGGAGGCAGCTGCCTGGAGCCGCCGCTAGTGCCTAACTCGCCCGTCCCGGTGGGCTGTCCCGGCCGCGCCCCGCTGGCCACGCCCCCGCGCCGCCGCCGCCTGCTCTGAACCGCTTCTCCAGGGGCGGTGACCCCGGCCGCTCCCCCACCGGGCTGCGCTTGGGCGTGCCCGCCGCTGCAGCAGGGGTGTGAGGCGTGCAAGCAGGGGTGAGGTGACAGTCTTGCATGCGGCAGCTTGCCACACCCGACCGCTGGGTGCAGCCACAGCAGTTGGCCAGCCCACCACACAGGCCAACACATCACACGCAGCGGCCATGCGGCACAGCTGGCCAGCGCGCCACGAATATGCATGCGACACAGCTGGCGAACGCTCCCCGACCATGCATGCGCACGCACCCCTGAGTGGCAGGGTGTCGCCCTCCTCATCGTCGTCCTCGCCATAGTCCACCAGCGGGCCCAGCAGGCCAGGGAGCGGCGACGTGTTCTCCAGCACCACCCGCCCGCTGCCGTTGCCGTCGCCGCCGCCAAACGCCTCTGCTGGCTCCTCCTCGTCTGCGGCAGGAGGCGGGCAGCAGCAGGCAGCGATGCACATGAGAGGCTTGCGGGCCGGCGTATGTGGGATGCACGGCCCAACAGTAAGGGATGCGATGAGAGCTGGCATCCAGCTGAGGCAGCCTGGGCAGCCAAAGCTCGGCAAGATGCCCGACAAGCTGAGCAAAATGCCCCTCAAGCAAGTCACGGTTCAGCGGGGTACACACAGGCACCCACCCGAGTCCTCCCGGTCAAAGTACGACTCCTCGTCCGCATCCACCTCGCGCTCGCCGCCTGCGGGGGGTTCAAGGGGTGGGGGTGGGGTGGTCAACAGCAGGCATTTAAGGCAACAGCTACGTGCGGTGATGGCCAGGAGCGATGACTGCAGGCATAATGCCCCATGGGAGCCGAGCAGAGCACCGCAGGGCATATCGAGCCGCAGCAGAGCACAGCACGCTCACATCTTCGCCGCTGCTCTGCCGCCGCCGCCGCGCGCTGGCGTGCCAGCAGCTCTGCTTCCTGGGCTGCCCTGTGGGCCGCCACTGCCGCCGCCGAGCCCTCGCCGTCTGGGCCGTTGCCGGGCGCAAGGCGGTCCTGTGTGCGCATAGGGGAGGCAGGGTGGTGGCAGCCATGGTCGGGTTTCGGGCAGCCGCAACGATGCCTTTGTGCGATGCAGCAAGTGCCTGCAGGTTTGCACGCCACCTCGCCTCTGGCCGCCCACCTGGTTCTGCTCGTGCCGGATGCGCATGTTGGCAAAGACGTCGCAGTAGTCGGCGCCCTGCAGCTGCTCCCCGTGCTGCTCCATCAGCTCCGCCAGCAGGCCCTTCAGGTTCTCCTGCGGGCCAAGCGGGGAGAGGGGGGACAGCACTGGTGGGCGTGGCGCACTCAGCGAGGGTGGTTGCAATTATGCAACGTGTCGGTTGCTTGATGCAGCTTGTCGGTTGGTTGGTGCACAGCAGGCTTGATTCCTATGCGGGGTTCCCTCCCGCACCTTGCGGATGAACTCGAACAGCTCCAGGCAGGCCGAGTTGAGCAGGTTGTAGCGCGGCCCGTTGTCTGCGGGGGCCCACGACGAGCACGCACACAGTCAGCCATGTGCGCAACACCCTCCAATCTTCCAAAGGTGCAGGGCGCTGGCCATGCGCTCTGCGGGTGGTGCACACGACCGCCGCGCGGGCTCACCCACAAAGGCGGCCACCACGGGCGCCATCAGGTGGTTCTTCACCAGGTACCGGTTGTAGAACTCGTCCTGCAAGCGGGGACACATGTGTGGACAGTGATAGAAGTGAGATAGAAGCTATGCTGTGGGAACGTGGCGGTCTTCAACAAGCCCCACTGCGGGTGCCCAGGCAGTACTAGCGCATGGCCAAGCTGGGCAGGCATGCAGCAGCAAGGCACCAAGTGCGCGCACCTTCATGCTCAGCGCGGTGCGCAGGAAGCGGATGGCGGCGACCACCAGCCAGCGCTCGCGACGTTGCAGCAGTTTGAGCACCTGATGGTGAGGCGCGGCGGAGTGGGGGCATGAGGGGGGCGGGCTCAAGAACAGGAGCCAACGCGACCCGGTGGGAAAGGTACACGGCAGGCACCCTGCGCCAGCTGACCTCCCAATCAACACAGGGCCCCCAGCCTCAGCTAGGTGTCCATGTAACGCACACCCCTACCCACCCACCTTCTCCACCACGTTGTTGCGCAAGATATAGTACTTTATTCGGTATGAGTGGCTGACGACGCAGAAGCACAGCAGGTCCACAATCAGGCCCACTGGGGCATGAGGCAAGGGGGGACAGGAGGGCAAGAATTGGCCAGCAGGACAGGCAGTAGCTGTGCTGGGCTGCACAGCTAAGATTGGGTGCCCAAGCATTCATGCCGGATGGCAATCCACCCAATGTCGCTCCAACCTGCCCAGCCTTGCCCAGCCTTGCCGCCAGAGCCACCCGCCGTGCGCACCGGTGTTGGCGGCGGGGGCCTTTGGGTCGTTCGGCTTGTCCCCCGCAGCCACAACCGCCTCCAGCAGCAGCTTGACGTACTCGTCGTAAAACAGCTCCACAAACTTGTCCTTCTCTGCAGCAGGCAGGGCAATGGACCTCAAGGTCACCCGCTGCAATCAAACTGAAGGCCAGCAACTGGACAGAATCGCACAGGCCGCGCCAGGCTGGGCAGTCTAGTCTGCACAACACGCAACTGGTTCTGTAATCATTGTCCAAAGTTGCCGAGGCACCCACCTGCGCTGCCCTCCAGCGTGTCAGGGTCCAGCAGCATCTTGAGCATCTCCAGCACCTGAAATGTGAAGGTGTGTGTAGTGAGGAGGAAATTGTCAGCTGGCGGCTGCTTGGCAAGGCATGTTGAGCACGATTAACCAGTCGGCCAGCGCATGGCCGCAGCGCAGGTTCGCAGTGCAGTGCAGCACACTCCATGTGGCACCCTAAGCGCCCACCTGCTCCTGCAGCCCGCTGTCGCTGGCATCCAGCAGCGCCTGCGCCAGGCAGATGGCATGGCACTGGGCTTAGAGAACTAGCTGCGTGCATCGCGTTTGCCGCCCACCCATGCAGTGGGCGCAGATCGGGGAGATTCTGGAGAGATTGGGGGCGCGGGGCAGCAGCACTGCGAGTCCCCTGGCAGCTGCGCATACCTGTATGAGCAGGCTGAAGAGGTCGGCCCCCTCCTCCGACAGCAGGTAGGCGCGCAGCTGCGAGGGGTCGTGCTGCACGTCCGCCAGCAGGATGTCTGCGGCAGGGGGGAAGCGGCGAGCAGGCAGTGAGGTGGGGTGGGCATGGCATCCCATGTGCCAAGCTGGCAAGGGATTTCAACAGGGCTGCATACCTCACGCGCCAACTCCCATCACCCTCCGTGAGTTCACTGCACCACACAACTGAGGCACGGCAGCGCCCACCTGTGGCGCGCAGCTTGACCTCCGAGCTGCCGATGCGCATGATGGTGGTGATGACCTGGAACAGGCCCAGCCCCACCAGGCGCAGCAGCAGCGAGTTGCGCTGCGTGGCCTGCAGGTGCTTGGTCAGGCCGCACAGCTCCTGCGGGGGTTGCAGGGAGTGGCGCAGGCATGCAGCTGGTGTTTGTGCAGTTGGGGTGGAGGGCCGTGGGGAGGTGTTTTGGCAGAACAACAGGCACAGGCCCACCATGCAGGTCTGGAGCGCGACAAGCAACAGCAAGCCAAGCAGGGTTGTCAGCCTTGTCATGCTGCACCGGGCCCTGCTGCAGCAGCATGCACGTCGCACCTGCAGGAATGCCACCAGGTCCCGCCACTCCTGGCTGTCGGGCTCAGCCTGCTTCAGCCGCCTGCGCGTGGGCGGGCACGGGTGGGGAATCAGTGCATGGGCAGTGAGCAGCCGGTGCAGTGCACTGGAACCACGCAGCCGTGGCAACCAGCTCACCCGCCATGCTGCCCAGCCTTCCTGGCCCACTTGAACAGCCCGCCTGGCCCACCTAACATTTGGCCCACCCCACCTGAACAACTCTGGAAAGAAGTCTGCGTCCTGGTGCAGCGCCATCAGCACCTCGATGTTGTTGAACAGCATGAGGGAGGAGAGGGTGGCGAAGGTGGCGTCGTCCAGCACGCGCGGCAGCACCACGTCCTTCAGGTATCCCATCCTGCGGCAGCGGGCAGGTAGGTGGGGCGCATGGAGCACAGTGCATGCAGCGCGCATTCATGTGCAGAAGGACATGGCTGAGCTACTGTGCAGACCAGCACACGGCAGCATGCAGTGCATGCGTGCTACAGCTTGCCAGCACAGCCAGCGGTACAGCTGCCCACAGCCCCCATGCAACGCAGCAGGAGGACAAGCTGCGCAGGCAGGCTGCTGAACCTAGCTGGCTGGCGCAAGCAAGTCTTGCCCAGCCGAGGCGACGCTGCGCCTCACCGGTATGTCTGGTGGATCTTGGTGCGAATCCCCGGGTCGGCAATAGGCACCACTTCCTTGAAGCGGGCATGGTCCCGCAGAAACTCTCGGTGCCGCGCACGCTGCTCCGGCTTCACCTCTGCCCGGGGGCATAGGCGGGATGCAGCAGTTGCTTGGTGAGCGAGTAGCGGCATGTACACATGCTCCACACACACGAAGGTGCGGAACCGTGCTCGCTGCTCTCCCTCCCCGCGGCGAGTTCCGCCCAGGGCCACAAGCAGTGAGTCATGGCAGTGCATGCAGCGCGTCCGCTGTACGCGCTCAACACAACGGTGCGCAGCAGCCGGCAACCCTGCTGCCATTCACGGCCATAGACACCAGGGCTGCTTCCGGTCGTCTGCTCCCGGCGCACCTGGCTCGTATTCCAGCGCCCCCACAAAGTCCATGACGTGCGCCTCGTCAAAAAGCAGGTCAAACAGGCCCGTGTCGTTCAGCAGCACAACTGCGGGGCGAGGCAGGGTGACGCGACATTGCAAGACAGGCGGCGACATGTGCAGGTGAGCAAGGGGCAGCGAGGGCAGCTGGCAAGGGCGATTGGCGCTGTGCTCACGCTGCCGGCATCAGCTGCTCTGCAGACTGTCCAGGCCAGCCGGGACATGCACCAAGAGGCACAGGCTACACTGGCTCACTCTGCTTGAAGATGGCGAAGAGCGTGTGCAGGCTGTCCTCGTCCTCCAGGTCCTCGCACATCTGCGGAGCGGCACGGCAACAGGAGCTGGCTGAGTCGAGTACCTGGCCCCTTGCGCTCGCATTACTGCATGCCAAGCCCCTGCTGCCATCTGCACATCTCGCAAGACACCGACCAGCCGCGGCGTGCCAACCCAGCAGCAAACTCAGCCCACCCTGAAAATCTCCAGCAGTTTGTGCAGGTAGCCGCGCCGCGCCACTAGCTGCTGTGCAAGCCGGTCCCGCTGGAACAGGGACACCTCGGTCAGTGCCTGTGGCAGCAAGGGAAGCAGGGGGCTTAAAATTAGCTTGGCCGGCTGCCTGGAGGCTGCAGAATGGCTACAACACCCCACCCAGCTCAGCTCAGCCTGCTGCACCAACAGCACTGGTGGCACAACAGCATAGACTGGCCAACGCCCCGACACATCCGCCCATTTGTCACCCAGCCCCCCACCCCACCTGCGCAATGTCCCCCAGGCTGCTCAGCTCCGGCTCCGGCAGGTCCACCGCACCACTGCTGCCAGGTTCGGGGCCCATGGGGCCCATCTCTGCAGCGGACGCGGGCGGGCGCAGTGCCAGGACTACAATGCCAGGACTGTATTGGGGCTGCGGCGCCGCAGCAAAACTGCCCTGGCAATGCAGTGCACCAGCCAGCTTGGCCGCATGCAGTGGCTGCTCACGGCGACGGTTGCTGCGTGGCAAGAGCCATGATGCAGAATCGGCCCGGTCCTTCAGCAAAAAAGCCCTAGCTGGAACGCAGCCAGCCCATCGACTGGCCAGGGCCCTCTCCCTCACCGTCGTAGCGCCCCGCCGGCCCTGCTGCATCGAAATCGTCCATGCCGCCGCCGCCGCCCAGGCGGCGCGGCCCAAACAGCGCGCCATCAATGCCGGCACCTGGGCTTCCGTCGTCATGCGGTGGGCTGCTGCTCTCCTGCACGTGCAGCACCTGCTCCCAGATGTAGTTGCAGCCGCGCGCCTCCTGCAGGGGTGGGCAACCAGGCCTCTTTGAGGGTGGAGCAGCAGCAGCAACAGCAGCGGCGGCACATGGACATCGCATCAGCAGCAGCAGCGGCGGCGGCACCTAGACATTGCATCAGCAGCAGGGGCAGGAGCAACAAAGTTGCAGGAGCGCTGACCTGGAACGACAGCGCGATGTCGGTGCCAATCTCAAGGTCAGTCCATGAAATGATGGTGTCATCTGCGGGCAACAGGTGCACCATGATTGGAGGTTACCAGCTGCTTTGCAAAGCAACCAACAACGTTGGCGGCGAGCAGCAGATATATTGCATAGCTGCCAGCTGCATACAGCTGAGCAGTAGCATCAGCCGCGGTGGCGGCGGCGCAACGCAGACAAAAGCCAGGCAGCAGCGTGCTCAAAGTCACGGCAACAGCATGTCAGAAACCGAGCAGGCTTATAACCGACAAGCAAGCAGGCGCGCACCGCCTTGGCGCTGGTACGCATTGTCCTTGGATATCCGGTGGATAAGCAGCGGGCGGGAGCGGTCGCCCTCGCCCATCACCACCAGCCCCACGCCGCCGCTCTGCAGCCGGATGGGAGCGGCTGCAGTGTGGCACAGTGCAAGGCAAACACTGGCAGGCCACACACACATGCCTTACGTACACCAATGGCGGCATGCTTCTTTGCAATGCCCAGGCAACAAGCACCCAAGCCCAGGCGATGCGGGACATCGAGGGGCGCAAAAAAAACGCACAGCACACAGCAGCCCTCACCTCCACCAGCTCCACGCTGACATGGCCGGTGCCCTTGTCATCCCACAGACCCTCCTCGTTCAGCCGGTACACCTTGACCCGCTGCAGCGCGGGGTCCCCCATGGCTGCCCCCGCTGGCAGGCCCAGGCCGGCTGTGCACCAGCTGTTGCCGCCGCTCAAGCACCGGCCTCACAGGCTGCCACGCCCAGTGCTGCCTGGCTGGCGGCCGCTTGCTGAGTGGCGCACGTGTCCCAGCAAGTTCTGCAGTGTGTGGTCAAAGCAAAGGCAGTCTGACAGCAGCAGCAGCAGCAGTGGCAGCAGAAGCAGCCAACACGGGCCAGCGCCGGCGACGCTGGCTGGCGGCAAGGGAGGCAGTAGCCTGTCCGCCCGGTTAGGGCGCATCATCGTGCCGTGAGCATTATTCACTCCAGGTCTGGCGGGGTCTGGGCCGCAGGCTTGCAGCGAGCGGTGCTCGGCAACCGCAAGACGAGGCTGGTGACCGGCCCTGGTGCTGCTGCCCGATGCTGGCTGATCTACGCACCTGCTAAAGTTCTAGGATGGCGCGCAGGGCACAGCGAGCGCGCTGGCCACCGCCGCCCTCAGGCGGGCACGCCCCTGCCCTTGGCGGCGCTCGTGCACACCACGCTATTGCGTTTGAAGGCGATGCGCCATCGCCGGCAGCAGAAAGCAGCTGATTGATCGTCGGCGAGAGGAAGCAGCTGATTGATCGTCGGCGAGAGGGCTGGGCCCCTCCTTGGCTGTCTATGGCAAGTTCCCAAATAGTGAACGATGCCCGAAAGCGGCCCCAGTGTCCGCGGCGGACCCAGCCGCCACGCTCAGCATGGGCGCCACCCGCCGCCCACCCGACATTTCGCGACAGTCGGCCGTTGCTGCGCTGCCGCCTGCCCCTGGCCATCTTGAATGGCAGCCAGAGTCGTCATGCCTGTCCAATGCTTGCGGCCCAGTGATGCGGCCTGCAGGCAAGGCACCTTGCGCCGGTATCCACCGCGCCGATGGCTAAACTTGTACGCCGCGTTGCTGGCTCATAAAGCTCACAGGCAACTGTGCCTTTTGATCCAGCATTCCGTGGAGGCATCCCGCCGGCAGCAACAGTTGCAGGCCACAGCTGCTGCCGCTGCAGCTTTCAGACCCCTGCCGCTACCATTGCCGTGTGGTCCTGCCAGCACTCCTCCAGCCGAGCTGGCGCCTCACTTCTCTTTCAGCAGCACATACTCGCGCGTGCTGTTGCCAAAGCGGACCAGGTCCTGCAGGCAAGGCACAAAAGGCACTTGCATGGAGCAGGTGCTTGCTAGACGGTGCACATGCACACACCCACAGCACACGGCCAGCTGCCGCCTGCTGTCCCCTCCCCATGCCTGCTGCACCTTGGCGGGCCAGCCAACCGCACCTTCTCCAGCAGCTCGTAGTAGCGCTCCGCCTCCAGGCGCTCGCCATTGAGGAAGGTGCCATTGGTGGAACCCAGGTCCATGATGTAGGGCCTGCACCACACCAGCAAGGGGGGCAGCTTAGCCCGCGTAGGAGCAGGCCAGCACCCCAACAGACACGCCACCCGTGCAGCTCCATGGAGGCACCACAGCATCCGCACTATCCGTGCAGCAGGAGCGGCGACAATGGCAGCTCTCTCACCACCACCAGCATAGGCAGCGTGCGCACCTGACCGCCCCGTGCATCATGCCGTCCGCACCCTCCTTCTCTGTCAGCCTGCACAGCAGCAGAGCAGGCAGGGGCACCATTTGCTGAATGGCCAAGCACAAACGGAAGCATGAGAGGTGAGCTGACACTGGCCAGCAGGCATGCCCCACCTAAACTGCAGCACCGCGTGCTGCTTGCTGCAGGAAGGGTGGTCGGTAGGCACGTCGGCAACCCGCCGCTCCCGGCCAAACAGGTAGCTGCTCATCCTGCATCCAGGTGGGGGATAATCGCAACAGATGATGAGAGCGGCCGCATGCTCGGTCGCTGACCACAGCATGCAAGCTGCTCCACGTGCCACTGCGCCGCTGCTGCCACCCCAGGCAGCACCTGTGGATGTGCAGCGGGTCGCCAAACGGCTGGCCGTTCTTGAAGACATACAGGCGCCAGCGAGCGGTGGGCTTGCGAGCCTCAGGAGGCTCCTGGTGCACCAGCACCACGCCGCTGCAGCACGGGCAAGAGACAGGAGGCAAGGCAGAGCAAGGCGGCGAGTCAGGTGTTGCGGGCACTGCTGGGAGGGGCATCACCATGCCACACAGGGGGCCTGTCTGGCCCAACAGGCTGCCAGCAGTGCACACCGCCCACATGTCACCATGGGGCCTCCTGCACTGCGGCGCGACCTGTGCTTTGCAGCAGCTGGCGCCAACCAGCTGACTCCAATCAAGCTCCTGCCCCTGCTGGGCCTCACTTGACGCGGTTGGTTTCCGCCGCCAGCGCGCCGCTCAACCCAAACTCGGGCTCAACCTCCTTGTCGGGCGGCGCCTCCTCCTCCTACATACATTCAAACCCATGCCCGGGGGATGGTTTGAAGCATGCTAGGGCAGTCTGGAGCAACGGCACAATGCGTGGGACAAGCTTTGTCCAGCCGCAGTGAAGCACCAAGCTGAACTTTGTCCCACCCACCTGCTCCCCCGGCTTGCCCCACGCCATGTTGCCGCCATCGTCGCCGTCGTCTCGCCGCCGCCGCCTGCAGGGCCATGATACATACTGCAACTTGACCCTGCAAGTTGTGTGTGAGCAACAGCAGCAGCCGCCATGCCGGGCAACGTCTTTCAGAGGTCAGAGGGCTGCCTGCCACACCTGCCGCCGGGGCCTGCTCCTGCCGCCTCTGGGTTGGGGCAGTCTCGCGCAATGTGCCCCTCCTCGCCACACTGCACACACGCAGGCAGAGAGATGTCTCAAGGCCCCAGCTATCATGGCGCAGCTGGGGTGGCAGGTGGTGAATGTGGCGCCTGAAGGCTGATAAGCTGCAAGGCCTTGCTCAGCATGGCACAGCAGCAGACCAAAACTAGCATGCGCAACAGCCGCAGGCCCCACACCAGCAGCAGTGCGGGCAGCTTGCCTTGTAGCAGGGCCCACGGCCACCTCCGCCGGTCGGTGCATGTGGGCAGTCACGCGCCAGGTGCCCCTCCTCGCCGCACTGCATTGTTGCAGCAGCGCAGGACGCAGGCAGCAGCTGCTGTAGGGCACACGCAGGTGCAAACCACCTCGGCAGCGTGCGGTCAGAGCACGGGCCATCATACTTGTAAAGCACTCGACAGCTGCCGGCCTTTTCCCACTTGCCCACCTTGAAGCAGGGCCCCGGCCCCCGGCGTTCGGGTGCCGGCATAGCCCGCTGCTCCCGCTCCCTGCTGCTATCCCGCGGCGGCCGCTCGTCCCGGGGTGCACCCTCGTGCCGGTACCCGCCGCCCTCCCGCCGGTGGTGGGGGCTCCTGCTGCGGCCGCGATAGCTGCCATCGGCACGATGCTCCTCGCGGCGAGGGCTGCGTGGCCGTGCGTCTCGCCGTGGGCTGCGGCTGCGTGGGCTGCGGCTGCGGCTGTGATCATGTCGCTCACGTCGGCTGTCACGCGCCCGCTCCTCTCGCCGGCTGCGCTCCGGCGACCGCCGCCTGTGGCAGAGTAGGACATCGGAGCAGATCTGAAGCTGATATGCAGCATCAAAACCTGGCCAGCACCAGCCAGTTGCAACTTCCTGCAAGCAGGGCGACTGCACACAGGCCAGACGGCAAGCAGCCTGCGATGGCACCTGTCGCGGCTCCGCTCGCGCTGCCGCTCTCGGCTTGGGCTGCGCTCCCGCCTCCTGTCCGGGCTCCTGCTGCGGCTTCTGCACGCGTTGGTGGGGCGGTGGGCATGTTGCCAGCTGCCTGGCGAGCAGGCGGTCGCGACAGACGCAGCGTGCTCACCTTGCGCCGCGCCGCATTGCCCCTGCCGTCATTGAGGCGATGCGAAGGGAGCAGAGCTGGCTGCTGGGGTCCCTAGTTCGCCTGAGCGGCTGCTTGAGCACTGGGCTTGCTAGACAAGGGCGCTGTGCACCCTTCGCAACTCTCGAGCTATTTAAGAAACTGAGGCCAGTCGCTGGAACAGGCCCCACATCTGCAAGATGAACAGTGCCGCTGGCGGCGGCGCCCGACGTGGCGGCCGCAGCGCCGCGCCTTCTCAGCCAATTGGCTGCTTGTGCGCCGCTGGGAACACTTCAGATCGCTATCCATACCTTAATAGTTGTGATTTCTTTTCTGGGGAGTCGCCCTGGTTGTCGCCCAGCGCCTCCCCGTTTTCCAGCTCGCTCATTTCCTGTCGTTTCTATTCCCTGACCCCCTGCTATTGCTTGAAAACCGCCCGAGTTATTGCTGCCTGCTACCAGCACAAGTGCGCTCCCTGCCAGGGCCTCGCTGGGGTGCTGCAGCACAGCCGAGGTAGAGCTCCGAGGTAGGCCTTAACGGTCAATTCTATTTCGCCACTATTCAAAGAAATGACTGAATGCTCCAACGGCTGTTGCTCTGATCCACAGGCTTGCAGCAGCACATCAGGGGACAGGCTGCAACAAAGAATGGCGTATTATCGGCCGGAGCCTCACAGGCGGCAGGCTGCAGTCGTCCCGGNCACCGCTGCACTGTTGTTCATCGATGTCCAAGCGTACAATTGCAGCAAGGACGGCGCCATCTATCAATCTCTTACCGAGGAGCAGCGAAATGTGGGTCAACTGCTGCCGCCATGCCAGAGGTCCTGTCCATGCCTTGCCTAAGCATGCCTTGCCTAAGAGCACCTGCATGCCCAACATGCAGAGCGAGGCCACCCGCCACTTTTACGAGCGCGTGGAGCAGTGCAAGCCGCTGTGGTCCAGCTTGCAGCGAGCATGCAGGTGAGCATGCTCTGCAGCTTGCCTGGTGGCAGCACTTGTGCCGGCCCACAGGTAGCTGTAGGCGCCTGACGGTCATGGCTGCCGTCGGGCACGCAAAGTCGGCCGGCCATTTGGTTTGCGGGTGTTGGCTTGATTTGGTTCCTGAACCTAATGCAAAATTAGAATATTGCAGCAGACAGATGCGCTATGGCGCGCCCCAAACAACTTTGCAGGGAGGCAGGGCTGGAGGTGATGTACACGGTGATACAATCTCTCACGGCAGATGGGCGGGACCGGGGGCTCGACTACAAGCTGTCCGGCTTCCACGTGCCGCCGGGCTCTCCAGATGCGGAGGTGCGGGTGGTTGTGGACTGGTTGAGGATGGTATGGCAACGACTGCATGTGCAACGTCTGCTGCAACACCTGCGCTGCATGTGGGTGTTGCCCATCTTAGAGGGCACGCGCTGCTGCTCCAGGTTGCTCCCTGGCCCACATTTGCCCCTTGCACCACAGATGCTGCCATGCATTGCCCCGGGGCCGGACGAGATTGTGCTGCCCAAGACGAGCTCCAGCGTGTTCCAGTCGACCAACATCGACTATCTGCTTCGCAGCCTGGGCATGCGGCAGCTCCTGCTGTGTGGCTGCGTGACCGGTGGGTGCCGGCAACTGGCAGGCACACCTGTGCCGCTGGCCGGCTGCTGCCACAAGTTCGCTAGCTTGCAGCCATCAGGCTCACCACATCCCCATTCCGCTGCCGCAGACCAGTGCGTGGAGCATGCCGTGCGTGATGCCTGTGAGTCTGGGCATGAACTGAAGGCTGGCGCTTACAGCCCGGAGGCCACTAGCCACACTGCGCGCGGTGCAGGGCGCCCAAAGCACCTGCTCCGCCTGCACTGCAGGCGATGCGGGCTACCTGGTGACCCTGGTGACCGATGCGTGCGCAACTTACTCGCGGCAGCGGCATGAGGCAAGCCTGGCGGCTGTGGCCGGCTATTGCCGGCAGCGCACCACCTCCCAGCTGCTGGCGGAGCTGCAGCAGGTGGCGGGGCGGCAGGGCGGGCCGCCAGAGCAAGCAGCCGGGGAGGGTGCACCGTGGCCATAACTTGAGCTGCTTGCCTGCTGCACTCTCAACCTCGATTGCAACTCTAGCTGAACCATTACAGGAGGGGTGGTGCTAGCAGGTGCACATGACTAGTCAACTGCCACTGCGGGCAGCGAGTTTTGCTGCGCTGCTACGCGCCCTGGCCCTGCTGCTGCTGCTTGGCCAGCTCTGCTTTGAGCCGCTGCGAGAAGTCGTCGTTGATGTTGTCATCGTCCCAGTCCTGCACAGGACTCCAGGGCGGGGATGCACATGAATTGCGCAGTCGGAGAAGCTTGCAGGGCCAGGTGGGCAAAGATTGGCAGAGAAGAGTGAAAACTGTTGGCTGGAAGTTATGAACACACTAGCAAGGCAGGCGAGGGGCAAGGCGGAAGGCCAGCGGCACAGCCAGTTGACAGGGGCTTGGCACAGCAGCGGCAAGCAGGAGGGTGGGCAACCATTTCCGGCCAGGCAGCCATGGCGTATACTGCTGCCCGGCTGGTGCACACTGACAAAGGCGACACGAGGCACAGGTGCACAGTAGTGGCACAACACCCGCAGTGCCCGCACCTGCTCCCACAGCGCCTGGTTCTTGGGGTCCTCCTGCCGCGCATCCCAGTCTGCACAGGCCATCGGGTGAACAAACGGTGCGGTTGATGTGCCCAGGAATGCTGTGGATGGCTGCAGGTGATGCGGGACGCAGTCCTCTGCAGCCATGCTGCACCGTAGCAGCCCTGACAGCAGCCCTGACGAAGCGCCAACTGACTGCAGCGCCCGCCCGTGCGCCACCTCACCCTCCGCCTCAAACTCCTCAAACTCGTCCTCCTCCACAATTTGCTGCTGCTGCTCCGCCTGCTTGGCGGCCTCCTGCGGCGCCGCCATCACTGGAACGGTGGCTGTGCGGGTCGGCGGGCCTGCGGTGGGACCGAGGCGGGAGGGGCGGCAGCGGCCAGTCGCAGGCGTGCAGGCTGGCGGCAGGGGGCGCTGTGGGTTCATCTGCACTCCGGCACGCGAGCCAAGGGCCGGGAGCAGCGGCCCAGCGCACCTCTGGAGGCGGTGGAGGCACGGGCTGGGCGCGGCGCCAAGGGACAAGCCTGCTAGCGATCGCCGATCGTTGGAAGGAGTGATGATCGGAGCAGCGATCGTCCTAAAGCACCCTGCGTGCCGCGCGCCCAGCCCGCATTTGTTTCGCTTCATGCCAGCAGGGGCCCTTCCACGCGCGATCGGGTGCCGCGTGCCCATTCCTGGAGACCCCCCGCTGCCCCAGGCCACCCAGCCAGCGCCCCTGCCCTCGACAACCGGCAAAGCCGTTTCCAGCCGGCCCCTGCTCCGCAAGGACATGCGCAAGGAGCAGGGGGAATGGAGGCGCTGAAGAAGACGTTCACCGGCAAGCGCAGCAGCAGCGAGGCGACGGAGGGCCGGCCAGCGCGCGGCGAGGTGCGGGGCGGCCCTGCGTGGGCAGGGCCGGATCAGGGCTGTCCTGTCGCACGTTCTCCAGCCGGCCACAGCCGCGCGACAGCCCGCAGGCCTCGCCGGACGCAGCCCTCCGCCGCCTCCGCCCACCGCACCCTTCCCCCTGTGCCGCAGGCGTCCACCGCCAGCACCAGCCAGCGCGCCGCCGCAGAGGTGCAGCAGCAGTTCAAGGAGCTGACGCTGTCGCCGGCGCAGCGCGAGGGCAAGGAGCCGGTGTTTGAGGGCCGCGTCACCGGTGGGTGCTGCGCCGTCCCGGCGGTTGCCGGGCGGGTGGGGAATAGCATGTGCCGGGTGTGCCTGCAGCCGGCAGCAATCTGCTGTGGCAGGCGAGCTGCCTCCCGCTGCATGCTGGGCTGGTGCTGGCGCCTCCTGCTCAGGTGGCGGCGCACCTAGCGCCATGCCCTCGGCTGGGCGTGCGGGGGCATCCCACCGGTTCACACGTGGCCATCCACTTTCATGCCAGCCAGCTTAGGCCCTCGTCGCTGCCAAGCCATGCATGGCAGCCACCCGCCTGAGCAGCATGCGGCCCGCCTCGCCCCTGCAGAGGGCGACCCCAACAACGTGGGCCACGTGATCRCCACTGCGGGGGGCAGCGGGCCCAGCAAGCAGGTCATCCGCTACCTCACGGAGCGCGTGGTCGGCAATGGCTCATTCGGTGTCGTGTTCCAGGCCAAGTGCATAGAGACGGGCGAGACGGTGCGTGCCATGGCCTGCCTGCTGCCTGCGCCTGCAGATGGCGCAGCAGTTGTTGGAAAGGCAGCGGGGTCTGCGGCTGCTGGCAGCAGTGCCCGGCGGCCAGACACACGGTGCCTCTGGATTATGTGCTGCTGAGCCTGAGTTCTGTAGCGCTGCTGCTGAGTACCGCTGCCCCCTGCTGCTGTTGCCCATGCAGGTGGCCATCAAGAAGGTGCTGCAGGACAAGCGGTTCAAGAACCGCGAGCTGCAGATCATCCGCATGATGAGCCACCCCAACATTGTGCAGCTGAAGCACTGCTTCTACACCACCACCGAGAAGGATGAGGTGGGAGGCCGGGTCAAGCAGGGCGGCTGTGGGTGCAGCGATGCAGGGCTGAGGAGGCGCATGATGATAGGGTGCCGATGCTGAATGCATCGGCCGTGCGGCAGCTTGGCCCACCCTGCCAACCCTGCACCCCCTGCCCTCCTGCCCAACACCACCTGCCCAGGTGTACCTCAACCTGGTGCTGGAGTATGTGCCCGACACGGTCTACCGCATCAACAAGCACTACACCAAGAACGAGCAGCGCATGCCCATCATCCTAGTCAAGCTGTACACGTACCAGATGCTGCGGGCGCTGGCGCACATCCATAGCGTGGGCGTGTGCCACAGGTGCGTTGCAGGGTGCTGCTGCGCTTGGTTGGCGGGGCTGGCATGCCATTTTGCTGCTGCTTTGGACATGCAATGCCACATGCAGCGATGTCATGCTGACCCGCCGCGCTCTCCAACCCCTGCGCCCTGCCGCAGGGACATCAAGCCGCAAAACCTGCTGGTCAACATCAACACGCACGCGCTGAAGCTGTGCGACTTTGGCTCCGCCAAGACGCTTGTGCGCGGCGAGCCCAACATCTCCTACATCTGCTCGCGCTACTACCGCGCCCCAGAGCTCATCTTTGGCGCCACAGACTACACCTGCGCCATCGATGTGCGCCTGCTGGCCTGCTTGCATGTGTGCTAGACGTGCTGCCTCGCTTGCGTGTGCGCGGTAGTGCTGCATGGTATTGCAACTGGATGAGTTTGGGTGACCAATCTGGACCAGCAGCTTGCAGCACGCCTTGGCACCAGGGCAGCTGATGCATGTTTGCAGCAACCAGCCATCGACCTGCTCCCCGACCTGCCTGCTGCCTGGCCGACGTCTCGCAGGTGTGGAGCGTGGGGTGCGTGATGGCGGAGCTGCTGCTGGGCTCGCCCCTGTTCCCCGGCGAGAGCGGGGTGGACCAGCTGGTGGAGATCATCAAGGTGGGCGAAGCAGTGGGTGGAGATGCACGTGTCAGCTTGTATGTGTCAGCTTGTCCCAGTGCTCTGGGTCACTCGCGCTTTGGCTTTTGGGTTGCATGCACGCGCCAGGTAGAGCTGCAGGCTGTGCTGCGGATGCACCAAGCTGGTGTGGGCTGCTGATGCCCAGCCCACAGCCTGCACGCCAGCTGGTGATGCACCCAATGCTACGGGGCTTGACTCGCTGCACTCTGCTGCTGCTGCGCCTGGCAGGTGCTGGGCACGCCATCGCGGGAGGAGATCCACGCCATGAACCCCAACTACACGGAGTTCAAGTTCCCGCAGGTGGGGCTGCAGCCGTGCAACGAGAGAGAGAGCGGGAATGCAACTGCCATCCTGTGTAGCTGCCGCTGCTGCTGCGGCTGCCGAATAGTCGATGCAGTGGCTTTTGCTGACAGCTGCTGGCTGCCTCATGCTGTCCCCGCCCCAGATCAAGGCACACCCCTGGTCCAAGGTGTTCTCCAAGCGCATGCCGGCGGACGCAGTGGACCTGGTGCGGTCTCTATTGTTTCTGTTGTTCGATTGCACATGCTGCACCCAGCGTGTTGCTCTCTCAGCTCGTCAGTTACGACAAAATTGCGTGTACCACTGGTTCCTGATCCCTGCGCCGGCCGCCTTCCCTCCCCACCCCGCTGCCCGCCTGCAGGTCAGCAAGCTGCTGGTGTACAGCCCCACGCAGCGCTCCACGGCGCTGGAGGCGATGCGGCACTCCTTCTTCGACGAGCTGCGCGACCCCGCGTGCCGGCTCCCCAATGGTGCGGCTCGGCGGCCTGCAGACTATTTATTACAGGCCTGGACCTTACCCAGTGGGGAAATGATGCCGAGCCTTCATGGTCGTACCCATGCATTCATGTGTTGATGCTGGCTGCTCCTGCTCTGCCGCAGGCCGGCCGCTGCCGCCGCTCTTCAACTGGCTGCCGAACGAGCTGGCGCAGGCTTCGCCGGAGCTGTATGCGGCGCTGCAGCCAGGAGCGCCAGCAGCAGCAGCAGGCGCGCCACTGTGAGTGCGCTGTAGCCGACTGGCTCCCGCGGTGGCTGCACTTTGCGGCAGTGCACCGTGGCGCTGCCCCTCTCACCAGCCGCCCGCTGCTGCCCAGCTGCGGCCCCCTGACTTGCCACTGGGCTGCCCCGCTGCCCAACCGACCCACTAGGATTACTCGTAGGCCTAGGCACCGCAAACTTCAGCTTTACTCTGCAGCTCCTCTCTTGACAGCTCTTTCTTCTCTGATCACGTCTTACTGTGCTCCCTGYCGCACTCGTCCCCCCTTCGCTTTCGTGCCGCGCGCCGCTGTCGGCTAGGGACCTGTCTGCTTCGCTCCCTCTGCCCACCCGCTTCCCCAAACTCCCTGCTGGCTCTGACACACTTCACCAGCACTTCAATTGTAAATGGGCCAGGCACTGGCAGGCATTCAGCATGATGCATTTGCATGGAGGGGTGGTTTGTCGGCATTGTCCCGCTGCCCCAGGCCACCCAGCCAGCGCCCCTGCCCTCGACAACCGGCAAAGCCGTTTCCAGCCGGCCCCTGCTCCGCAAGGACATGCGCAAGGAGCAGGGGGGATGGAAGCGCTGAAGAAGACGTTCACCGGCAAGCGCAGCAGCAGCGAAGCGACGGAGGGCCGGCCGCATTTGCGCCGGCGCCGCAAGCCGACGAAGCGACGGGAGACGACGCTCATTGGTCTGCGCCTATTCTACTCTGCATCCATGAAGAAGCTCCTCATCCAAGTGGCGAGCGCCACGGGCCACGGGGTGCGGGGAGGGTTGTGAGCGCTTGTGCAGGCGGTGCCGAGCGGGGCCGCCCTTTCAAGTTTAGCACAGGGAGCGCTTGCCTTGTTACTGGCTGTCCAGCCGCCGATGTCGTGTGCTCGTTGCGGCGAGTTCCCGGGCAGCTTGACGCTGTGAGGCCTCCGGCGCGCTTGCAGGTTGCTGACATGCGTCAAGCTTTGGCACCCAGTTGTAGCAACAGCAGTGCCCAGGCTGGCCCTACCGCGGTACCGACGCCGCTGTTGGCCGCCGCTGCCGCGTGCAGGTGCACGCTCTGCTACCCTCAGAGCCGGCCTACACTGTGGTGGAGGTGCCAGGCGCGGAGCATGCGCGCTGCCGGACAGCAGCTGTGCAGCCAGAGGCCACACGGACTGTGTGGCAGGAGACGCTGGAGGTGCGGGCGGGCTGGGATCCTCGCATGTGTCGTGTTGAAGTGCTGCAAGCAGTCCACAGAAGTGCTGCAAGCGTGGCACGAGGTGGAATGCTTGCAATGCTTTTGGCAATCAGGCCTTTCTTGGTAGTCGCCAGATCAGCCCTTGTAGGGAGTTGGGAGGACCCTGCCAGGATGAGCTGCAGCCATGGCCTCATGCCCGCTGCTCTCCCCCCATCTCCATGTCTATCATCCCACGCTGACCGCCCAGTTTGACTACGAGGGCTCCACACCGCGCAAGGTCCATGTCGAGGTACGAGCGGGATGTGCGTGGTTGGCAATGCATGCGTGACCTTCCAATGGCCAGTGGGCCATCCCCAGTCCGACGCCGCGCTCTGGCACCCCTTGCACCCAGAGATAATCACACTTGCCAGCAGGTGCATGGCATGCTGCGAGACGGGGCTGACGACCTAGTGGGGGCTGGGGACCTGGACCTGTGCGAGGTTCTGGAGAGCGGGACGCGCCAGGTCAGCGCTTCCCTGCGGCTCGACCTGTGGGCTGCTGCTCATGATTCGCTCGAGTGCCAGATCTGTGGCTGCAGCATGGCATTGGCTGCTTTGTGCAAGTGCCCGTCTGATACAATGCCTCATGCTAGTTCATTGAATGCCTGCCACTCTGGGCAGGTGGTGGAGGTGCCGCTGACCAAGGCCGGCCGCGAGTTGGGGCAACTGGAGCTGTGCATACAGGTGCGCAGGGCTAGCAGGCGCTGGGGCATAGCCAGCTTTTGGAGCGGCGTTTGGCGCTTCTGTTGCTTGTGGTATACCGTCATGCCGTGCGTGTAGCATATCGTCATGGCGTGCCCTTCTGCTGCCTCAATGAAATGCTGCAGCACCAGGCGATGCCGGAAGCGAAGTGATGGAGTAGGGCACAACTATGCACATGTCGACAACGAACCAAGGCATGATTGATTTGATCAATTTGCCACAGCTGCGGCCGGGCAAACAACCGGCCTGATGCATTCTGCTCCACTGGTGATGTACAACACTTGCAGCCATGTAATTTTGCAGTGATCAGAGGATCATCATCAACCTGTTGAGCAGGCAGCAGCGAGAGTGAGCAAACGAAAAAACTAACATGGGCAAGCCAGGAAAGCAGCCAAACAGCAGGTTGGGGTGGTCAGTCAGTCAGGAGGCCAGCGAAAGCTTAGGCTGCAGCCTCCAGCAGCTCACGCCGCCGGCGCTTGCACCGCCGGTTGATGGTGGGCGCCGCAGGCGCAGCGGCAGCCGCCAGCGCGACCGCGCCAGCCGCCTCCGCCTCATCGCCAGACGAAGCGCTTGCGCTCATGGATGCAGATGCCAGGCTGGCGGCCGCGCCATTCTCGCCCGCCGCGGCGGTGGCGGCAGCTGCGGCGCCGTTTTGGGCGGCGGCCGCGTCCCCGGTATCCAGGCTGGCCACGCTTTCAGCCACTGTGCCTGTGCGCCGCGCCTTGCCCAGCTCAATGGGACCCAGGTCGTACTCAGCCAGGTTTGCACCTGCGAGGCAGAAGTCAATAGCATGCGGCGTGGCATTGAGTTCTACTCATGGGTTGGCGCCACATATCACATCTCGGCTCTCGTCAGCCAGAGAGCATAGGGCAAGCTGCCGAGGCGTAGCGGGGCGCGCATGCATCCACATGCACATCCATCCGCAGCCAGGCGCCGACTCCACGCACCGCCCAGCTTCTTCAGGTAGATCTGCTGCGCCGCCGTGAACACCGTGTTGGCAAAGTAGTAGAGCGACAGCCCGCTGGGCACGTTGAGCGCAAACCAGCCAATCATGAGCGGCAGCACCCTGTGGGAATATGGGGGCAGAACAACCCGCGGGTTGGTGCTGGGTGCAGCTGGTCTTGCTGCCATGGCCGGAGCGCTGCAAAACGCACTGTCACCAACAGACCTGCAGATTGGAGCATGCACAGCTCGCACAAGGGTGTGCCTCCAACTGAACCAACAACCCCTGCAAGCCCTCAGCCTGCCAGTCTGCGCCTCACTTGACGAGGTTCTGCGAGAACTTGGCGGCGTCGCTGTCATCCGTCTGCGGCGGCTGCACAATGGCGTTGGAGATGTACTGCGGGCAGCGGCGGCAGGGTCGGGGAGGAGAGGGGCTTGAGAAGGGGAGGAGATGCACCAACCACTCAGGAGCATGCAACCTGTGGGGAGGCCACAGGAGGAGTGCGGGTACAGCTGGCCAACTCCGCAGTCAGCAAGCGGCATCTCCCTTGCCATGCCTGATGCACCGCTCGCTGGCGCCCCTGCTTGCCTGCGCGATGACCAGTGCGACGGGCAGGGCCAGGTAGCGGGAAGCCATGTCCCAGCCGATGGGCGGCGCGCCGTCCACAAAGGGGAAGAGCCAGGCGGTGCCTGCCCCCGCCTTCTGGGCTGCCACCGAGGTGGGGCCTGCCAGCGAGGGGATCCAGTAGAAGGCTGCGGGCAAGAGGGGCAGAATGGGGGCGGAGTTGCAGAGGATGACAGGAGCGGTCGAGTTTGCGAATTGGTGGGTCAGGTCGACTCCGCGGCCCCTTGTCTGGCATCAGCGTCACGGACTGGCGCCACCCACGAGTTGCCAGCTGCCTGCACCACACACTTGCAGCCTGTACATTATTCCACGGCAGGCAGGTCAACTGCTGGTGGGGACTCAATTCCCCGCACAGCGGCTGACATGGGCGGCCAGGCGCCGCCCTGTTGCTGTGGCCCTCTTACCCGCGGAGCCGGCCTCCTCCTGGGACGCAAAGTCCGAGAGCGAGCGGAAGAGGCCGATGAAGATGGGGATGGTGGCCAGCGAGGGCAGGCAGCCTGCGGGTTGGGGGGCGGACAGGGGAGCGGGGGCGGTCAGCAGGGCTGCTGCATGTCATGCCGCCGCCCGGTGGGCTGCGCGGCCCCTTGCCGGTATGCCAGGCCAGTACGTCGCAGCACCTTCCAACCGCCGTTCATGGCAAGAGTCGCAGCTGCAGGGCCAGGCACAGGCTCAGCTGCTCCTGCCACAGCCCTCCCGGGCCCAGGCTCAGCCCTCACCCGCCAGCGGGTCGACGCCAGCCTTGTCATACAGCGCCTGCGTCTCGCGCGTAATGGCGTCCTTGTTCTCGCCGTACTGCGGGGAGGCGAGGATGAGAAAGGATGCTGATGGCCAGCTGGGGCATGCCAGGCAGAACTGTTGGGCTGCTGCAAAGAGAGCATTGACAAGGCTTCCGCTGGGCAGTGAGGGACGCACAGAACAGAGCGAGCGTACCTGCATTGAAATCAAGTGTAAGTCGGCCTGCAACGGCTGCGAGCGGCCCAACCACTGCACCCAGCCCCTCCCACCTGCGCCTTGATGGCATCGATCTGCGGCTTCAGCTTCTGGATGTTGAGCGCGCTCTCAACCTGCGAGGTTGGTGGGGGTGGTGGGGGCATTCAGCAGGGTGCGTGATGAGGGCAGAAAGTGGCGTGATGTCCATCAACGGCCAGCAGACGGCACGTGCCACCCCACCCCTCTAGCCAAGCACAGCCCAGCGGGCGTGGCGGCACCACCAAACCCGCAAAGCCGCTTGCCTGCTTCTTGGTGAGCGGGAAGGTGGCCAGCTTGATGACGGCGGTCAGCGCCACGATGGACCAGCCGTACGAGTAGGGCACGTTCAGCTTCTTCAGGCCGTCCTGCACAGATGCAGCGGGCAGAAGGGGCGGGGCTGGGGTGAGGAAGGTCCACAACGGGACGAGGGATAAGCGGAAGGCGAGGGCACGAAGCTGTAGCCTGCTGACCAGCGCTGCTGCCAGTGTGTGCAGGGAACTAAAAAANCAGTTGCCCACGGCCTGCACCTCGATGAAGGTCAGCACCGTCTCCAGCGCCGTCACCAGCGGCTGCAGCCAGCCATTGTCCTTCTTGGCCGGCTCGGCAGCGGCCGCCGCCGCATCCGCCAGGTCAGCAATGCGCTGGGCCGCCGCATCCCCCAGCGCCAGCAGCTGTGCCAGTGTGTCGTGTGCCACGCCCGGGTGGGATGCAAGGCCTGCCAGCTGGTGGGCGGCCGCCGCCGGCAGGTGCGCCAGGTGTGGCAGGGACGCCTGCAGGCTGCCGGCCGCCGCAGGGAGGTCCAGCTCGCCAAGGAGTGCACAGGTCCGCAGCTGCCGCCTGCAGAAGAAAGGAGCATTGTTAAATGCGATTGAGCAACTTGAAGGGAGCTCGCGAAACAGCCACCAGCATCTGGATGGCGGCGGCGCGCCAGCGGCGGCGGCAACGGGGGGCACCCCCTCCCGCACCTGCCGGCTCGCCCTGCGCGACGCGCTGGAAGAACCAGTCTGCTGTGCACCGGCTGAGCCGCCTCCAGCCGCCGCCCGCTGCAGCAGGGCTCTCCCAGCCCCCTGGCCACCGCTGCTGCGCACTGCATGTCTCAGCGCGGTTTGTCGAGCTGGAAATAAGCTAGCAATGTGCTTTGGAGCTTAAAATGAGCAGCCGAAAGCTCGCCAGGCAGCCAAGGAGAGCGCTAAGGTATGGGTCGTGCACCGGCAGGCGCCTGACGACCTGCGGTCTCTGCTCAGCAAATGTACAACCAAGTAGCAATGTGTTGAGGCTTGCACAGCAAACATATCTCGTGCCAGCCATCCTGATGGCGCTCTTCTGCATGAGGCCGCACGAGGTGCACATTTCACGCAGTGCGTCCCTCCTCGGTGTCGACGGATCGCGGGGGTCATTTGGCAACCTCGATTGCGCCGTGCCAACCTCCCTGCCTTCGTTTGCAAAATGGCAACCCTTCCACGGACACCAATGCCGGCCTCTCCGCTTGCCAGCAGATCGCAGGCAATATGCGCTGTGCGCTCAGCCCAGCAGCCGCCCCAAAGGCAGCGCCGGCGCGCCGCCGCCACCGCTGCTGCACTGCCGTCGCCGGCCACTGCTGCCGCCCTTGCAGACGTGCTCTTGAGTGCCGGCGAGCTACAGCCCTGGGTGCTGCCCGCCGCCGGGCTGGGAGTGGCTGCCGCAGGGTGAGCAAACGGGTGGGTGCGGACCCTGATGCGTTATGCACAGTGATGCCGTCTTGCTGGCCGCTCTAGCTTAAGCCCCCCGCTCGAGTCCAAACAGTGTCTGCCTGATCCCTGCAGCATTGCGGCGCTGCGGCTCAGCACCTACAGCCAGCTAGAGTACATCACTGCAGCCATGCTGGCGCGGCATGTCAAGGCGGGCGGCGCCCGCGTGCTGCAGGTGGGTCGGCGCTCTCGGCGCTGGGGCTGCTGCATCAGTCGTTGCCGTTCTTCGCCACACCACTCTTTGCCAGCCTTGACGCAACCCCGTGTACAGCTGGGCGGCTCCACGCGCGACATCTTCTACTATCCGGCAGGCACTGTCCAAGTGACAGTGGGCGGGCCCGAAGTCTCGGCAGGTGCATGCTGCTGGTGCTCTCGCTGCCCACCTGCAAGCGGGGTTGCTGCGGTGTGCATCTGCATGCGATTGCGGGCTGCTCTGAGGACCAGAAGGAGAACAACACCAAGCAGTGCATGCCCCCTCGTAGGCCCACAGGGTGAGCAACTATGCATAACTATGCATTCTCTCTGCCATTCTGCGCCCATGCGCAGGCCTTTGGGAGCAGGCGGGCATGCAGGCCAAGGTGCCGGTGCAAGCGGTGAAGGCTGAGCCGCAGGCAAGCAGCTGGGTGGTGGGGCCTGGGCAAGTGGCGAGGGCAGTGTTTGCATGAGCAGACTGCCAAATGCTTTGGCAGGGCTCACACCATCTTGCCAAACTCTGATGCCAACCCGCTCCATTTGCCCACCTGTGCCCATGCGCAGAAGGTGCTGTCATCGCAGGCGGGCAGCACAGCCGACTCGATCGTGCTGCTCAACCAGCTGCAGCAGTGGGGGGACATGCAGCAGCTGCTGTCACAGGCAAAGCAGAATGAGAGGACTTGCTGGGCTGCTGCTCATTCCTGGCTTGCAGTCGCTGCATGTTGCCACGCTGCTGTATTTCTTGCTGGCCATCCACGCCATCCACATCACTTCACCTTTCAACTGTGCCAGATCAAGTTGTTTGTCCGCTCCCCCTCTCATGCCATGCAGGTGTACCGTGTGCTCAAACCCGGCGGCACGCTTATCTTTGTGCAGCGGCTGCAGGGCGGTCCGCTGCAGCCGCTGCTTGGGGGCTCCGCTGGTGCAGTGGGTGCGTGTGTGCGCCAAGGCAGGGTGGCAAGCCGCGTGGTCGGGTTGTGTGCTGCGATCGCTTGGCAGCTGCCTGCTGCTACTGTGCAGTAATTTGTCCCACCCACATGCACGCTCCTTGCCTGGCTTGACGCCCACCCACCCGCCTGCCTTCCTCCCTTGCCTTCCACAGACCCCACGCTGATCGACCAGATCCAGGATTACGTAGGCTGGGACTTTGTGCAGGTGGATGCCGCACTGCGTGGCTCCGACCTGCACGCTGTGGGCGTTGCAGTCAAGCCGCTGGCCGCGGCGGGGAGCGGCAGCACGTCAGCAGCAGGTTCGGTGGACGCTGCGGCATTTGAGGCGGTCATGCGGCGCGGCAAGGGCAAGCGGCAGCAGCAGCAGACGGGCGGCTTCCAGCAAAAGTCGTAATGTGATCACGCTTTATGTAATGCTTGCCTAAACTTGAAAGGAACGGCCTGAAACGCTGAAGGGACTAAGGCAGGCGCAGAGAATGGAAGGTAAAGCCTCTGTGGCGGACGCATGGTGAGGGAGATCAGCAGGCATCCTTGGAACGCCCTGCCTCCGCCCTGGTCAGCCCACTACTACTGTTGGCATGTGTTCAGTGGCTGTGGCGCCTTTGGCCATGACTGGTGGCCATTTTTACAGACAGAAACGGGAAGACAATGGGCATCTGCGCTGGAACAAACTGTCAAAACAGCCCAAGGGACAGGCATCAAGCTGCAGCAGAGCGCTGCTACTACCACAGGCTTGCTGTTTGCTGCACTGCAGGCCCACCGTCACTGGCACTGCCGCTGCCCTCACTGCTGTGCCTTCTCCGCAGAACCGTAGACAGCCTGCACGTTGGCTGGCTGCAGGAAGGCAGGCAGCGCAGCAGGGGCCGCCGGCTGCTCAGCCACCTTGTCAGCAGGCTTGTCTGCCGGCGCAGCAGGAGCGGTGCCAAAGCCAATCATCGTCTCGCCGCCTGCGTTTGGGCAGTTGCAACAGCCAGTCAGCTGCCAAGAATTCATCACTGTGCCTCAGCATGGAGTTACGAAGCACCCTCGTGCTGAAGAACCCTGCTCAGCCAGCCAGCTGACCATGTAGTCACCCGCCCTAGGAGTCTCTTCCATCCCCCAGCATCCCAGGTTGCGCTAACCATCACCCATCAGGTCCTCCAGGCTCCGCTTTTTCTTGGCAGCTGGCTCGCCCCCCGGCGCGCCGCACGCGCCTGCCGCAGGTGCCGCCGCCGGCACGTTTGTCTGCAAGCAAGCAGCAGCCGGGTGGAGAAGCGTTTGACCGGAGCCAGCAGGGTTCATGTGCATGCAGTTGCCTGACACACCTGTAATCAAGCGCGCCAAAATGTGTTCCATGGGTGGCTTCCAGCTGCAACGCCTCATCGCTCCGCAGCAACTGGCCTCAGCATGCTACCCGCACATGCCCCCAAGGCTCTCAAACACACGCCTGCACCGCCCATGGCAGCCCGCACCTGCACGGGCTGCAGGTTGATGCGCTTGGTGCCGCGTCCAACCACTCCCAAGTTCTTCACTGCCGCCCCGCCGCCGCTGGCAGAGTCAAAGCCGCCCTCGCCCTCGGCCTGTGCCAATGCAGCCGCCTGCTGCGGAGCTGCTGCCGCTGCCTGCTGCTGCTGCCCGCCACCCAGGGCGCCCATGGCCTGGGCAAACACGCCCTGCAGAGCACACACAGTGGGGCAGCACATTTGCCAGCTGCACATGAGGCGGCTTCCCCAGCGTTCCCAGGGCAGATGGCAGCAGGCACTGCCCACCGGCCGAAGCAGCCGCAGCTCTGAGCAGGAACAGGCAATGTCAAGGCTGCAGCTCTCCACGGTAAAGCTGGCGCCAACTCGCTTACCTTGATCATGTTCTTCTCGTTCACGTCCTGCTTGATCAGATCCTGCGGCAGCACAAGCACAGACCAGGAAAGCCAGGTGCTCAGCCCAGCAACCCTGTCACTGCAGCTCCGCCTGCGCAACGGCACGAATGCGGCAGCAGCGGCTGGCAAGCTGAGGTGGCGCTTGATGGTGTTGCACTAAATGCAGCCAGCCAGGTACCAACCCACCCGCCCACCCACCTCCAGCTCAGCCACCTTCTCCTTCAAGTCGTCCTGCAGCGCCGCCACCTCCTCGCTCTCTGCAGGCGGCACCAGCATAGCGAGTGGATCAGCTGTGGGTGTGAGGCGGGGCCAGGGCACATGCGCTGGCATGGCAGTAGCGGCCCTTCCGTGGCCCAGCAAGAAGCACACCTGCAGTGAGCTTGTCGGCATCGTCGCCCTCAGCTGGTGCTGCAATGCGCGCCAGCAGCGCCGCCCGCCGCTTGGCCAAGCAGTCCAGCGCAGCCTGCGTGTGGACGCAACAGTGTGGAGCTGCATGTGAACCAGCCTATGCCCTCCTTCTGCTGGCCTGCCTGCTGCCATCAAAACCAACAGCTGCACCGCTGCTGCAATCAGCCTTGTTCTACTGCCACAGGCCAGCCTGCGCCAAGCTTTCATAGCCCACCTGTACCGCCGGCAGCGCCTTGGTCAGCTCGCCGCTGAACTGCAGCGCGCAGCAGCGCTTGTACTGCACCTCTGCGATCCGGCGGTCGTCGTCCTGCGCAAATTTGGGGGAGCGGAGCAGGGTCAAGAGGGATGAGGAGCCGGAATGACCTAGGAAGCACATAATGATGTATGGCCCTGCAGTGCGGCAGGCAGAGGCGGTGTGGCGCAGAGGGACAGCGCGCTTTCTGAGCAACCTCAAAACCAGTGGCTGAACCAGGAGCGCGCAGCACCTGCACAAACTTGGCGAGGTAGGCCAGGCTGGCGTCCAGCTCAGCCAGCGCTGTGGCAAAGTCGTCGCTCTCCATGGCCACATCGCCCAGCAGGCCGTGCACGTCTGGGGGGTCAGGGCAGGGCAGGGGGAGCAAGGAGTTGTTTGGTGGGCAGGCAAAGGCAGGATGAGGCGAAGTAACTGCTGCAGCTGTGCACATGCAAGACGTCCGACAGCGTGGCAGCCACCACCCGCCGCCACGGCCCACCCACCCGCCAGCTGCTGCGCATGGCTGTCCGCGTCCTTGGCCCAAATGACTTTGGCCGTCTCCAGGTTCTCCCAGGCCAGCTGCAGGTCGCCCTCGGCGCCCGCTGCGCAGGGGGCGCAAGCGTGGGGCAGGCAGGCGCCGATCCATGAGAGCCAGACGGCAGGCAGGTGCAGCAGGCACGGTGCAATGGCAGTGGCAGTGGCAGAACATGGCGCAGCCAGCTAAGAGGCCACGTCATCAGCAGCTGTCCTGCAGCAAAGACAGCAGAGAGCGCACCGCAAAGCCGGCAGCAGCAGTAGGGGCACTCACACTCCTCTCCCTCCTCTCCCTCCTCCTCGCCACTCGCAGAGGCCGCCGGCGCCTTGCCCTTGTCACCGCTGTTCTCCTTATCGTCTGCTGGGCAGTGCCGCAAGGGAGGTGCATGTCAGCCGACGCGCAAAGGGTCACGTAGGGGGTCACACAGCTTAAATGCAATACTTCGACGCACCTCTCCCCCAGCAGCCAGCCGCTGCAGCCGCGCACCTGCTTCACCGCCCTCCGGGGCATCATCGTCGTCGGCAGCGTCGGCCACGCCCGCACCAAACACATCGGCCGAGTCCTGCGCCTGATACAGCAGTGCGGCGCCGTAGCGGTAGTACGCGGACGCGCACTCCGGCGCCAGCTCTGCACTCAGGAGGAGCAAGTGGAGCGTGAACCGATGGCTGAGCACATCTGGACTACGTAGGTTGGTAGCAAGAACTGCAGCGCGAACAGCTCAACATGGGCAGGTCGCACCTCCATAGTGCTCCGTCCGGACTTGCAGCACCTCAGCAAACAGCTGCACAGCCTGCTCCAGGTCATTGGTCTGCAGGGGTGGCACGGGCCAGCAGTAAGGGGCCGGGCCGAGGCCCAATGCAGATTGCAACGGGCCCACCGCGGCGGCGGCTGGCTGGGCCCAGGGTGAGGCAGCAACCCGTTCTGCACGCTGCCCCTACCCTGATGCACTGGATGCCGCGCTCAAACTTGCGCTCCGCGTCCTGCAGCGCCTCGGGCGACGCCTTGCCGGTGCCGGCACCGCTGGGGCCCGCCTCGTCGGCCATTTGGACGTTCAAACGCCTCCAGCCGAATGCAAAATACGATCGGAGCACCCAGCTGCCGTCGGTATGCGCGTGCACGGGACGCAGCTGCGGCTAGTGTTTGAGTTGCCTGTCGCTCGGTTGCTTCGTGTGGGTATGAGGGTGCACCTTTGCGAAGCAGGACAGGGGCGCCCTTGCTGCCTGCGGCCCACCTGCTGCCCGCTCGAAAATGAGCGGGCCCATGCAGGCGAAGGACAGCAATGCGCCCACCGCCCCCTAGTCATCTGACCACCGTGAGCATTGCTGGTGGTGCAGGAAAAGGCCGGGCCCACCACAGGCTCTCCCCACCGCCACTTCTCGCCGCACGGCTCTGCAGCCCTAAACAGCACGAGCAGCGTGAATTGGCACAACAAGCAACAAGCTGGGTATTGGGCTGGGGCCCGATGGCGTGCTACCTAACGCAGTCCACCCACCCACGCAGCCTCATGGCGGCTGGGCAGCGCTCGCGGCTAGCAGCTGCATCCCCGGCACTCGTGGCATCACACTGGAACCGGCAGCCGGCGAGCAGCAGGTGTAGGAGGCGGGCGGCGCCGCTGCTGCCAGCAGCCGCCGCCAGCGGCAGCGGCACCAACGCCAGCAGCCGGGAGGCAAGCAGCGGCAGCAGTGCAGATGGCGCGGAGCCCAGCAGCAATGGCAGCAGTGGCTCGGTGTCCATGCGGCCGCTGGAGCCCAGCAGCAGCACCGCGGAAGGCAGCAGCACAGCCAAGGGCAGCAGCAGCGGGCGGCCACCCAAGCCGCCGCCGCGGCCACGGCCCTCGGGGCGCTTTGCCTGGCTGGCTGAGGCGCTGCAGGGGCTGAGAGGCCCTGCCACGCTGCGCCGCATCATCACTGTGCTGTTCATGTTTGGCTTGGGCTCCGCGCTGAGCCTGGCGTCCAGCCGGGGCCGCTGCGCTGGCCCGCAGGAGGTGAGCTGCGGCCGAGGCTGTGAGAAGAAGGGGCCTGAGCTTGGGTTGCGCTCTGATGCTGGCAGGCACCGTGGTAATGTATTGGCCTAGTATTGCTTTTGGTCATATTGCACAGGTCTGCAAGACGCACCGGCTGCCGCGCATGCCCTTTATGACCTTCACATGTGACTCCCTGCCTTCCGACACACACTGCTCCGCCGCAGCTCATGTACAGCGAGTTCCTGGCGCTGGTGCGCTCCGGCAATGTGCGCGCGTGCCGATTTGAGGAGAGCAGCAGCCGCATCACCTTTGACCTGCGGCCGCACAGCAGCGTGGCGGCGGCCCTGGAGCCGCGCGCAACGCAGGTCGCAGGTGGGCAAAGCGGAGACCATAAGCGGGATGGAGCGGGGTTTGGAATGGGGTTTGTGGTGCGAGTCGTTCTGCAGCTGGGCTTTAGGGTTCTTCATGCAGCTTGCGTCCCTCTCTACCATGCTTGGTCTTACCTTGCTCGGGCGGTTGCGCATTCGAATGCAACTGTGTATCACATGTGCGTTGCACATGCCCATTCCTGCTGCTGCAGTGAGCGACTCATCAGCAGCGCCCAGCACGGCGGCAGTGGTTACGGTACACGGCAGCGGCCCCACGCCGCGCCAATTCTACACCAAGCGCCCCACTTTTGACACGCAGCTCATACCCACCCTCATGGCGGCGGGTGTTGAGTTTGGCATGCTCAAGCAGAGCGTGACAGCCGTGCTCGTCAGGTGAATGGTGCCAGCCACGCTGCAGACAGGGCGCCTTGTGGCATGACTTCTCTTTGATACAGCAACAAGATGCGAACTGCAGAGCTAGGCGATCCGGCTGGCCCGTGTTGCTGACCCCTTGCCTCGTGCTGGGTCTGCTTCCAGCATGCCTGCTCTTACAGTTAAGCGCCCCTGCCTGCTGGCTGCAGGGTGCTGGGCTCGGCGTTGCTGCTGTGGATCCCGCTGATGCCGCTCTTCTTTGTGCTGCGAGGCTTCATCCGCAGCCAGGCAGGCAACTCAAAGTGAGCTGCAGCCACCCCTGCCTTGGTGAAGCGGCCGCTGCCGGCGCTGCATCTGCGCGGAGGTTATTTCATCTGAGCTTGGCTCTCTGCGCAAGTGTGTGGCCCCTGGCATGTTACTGCATCGCGTCTCACCCAGCCCCTCGTGCTTCCTGCCTGGCTCTTACGGCAGGAAGCGCAAGCCGAGCCTGAGCGGCAGCGAGGTGCCCACCACCACGTTTGCTGAYGTGGCGGGCATGGRGAGCGCCARGCGGGRGCKGGCCGAGGKGGGCTGCCCGGCTGGGGCACGAGGAGGGCAGGGGCGCCTGCCGCTGGCTTGGGCCATGCGGGCTTGAGTGCGCACTGCGGGTGTGGCGAAAGCACCATGTGCAATGTGCGCTATTCCAGCCACCATCTGCATCCTTGTGCTGCCATGCTTGCCACACCTGGCTGCCCTCCCCACCAATAAACTTTGCAGTGTGTGGCGTGCCTGAAGAACAGCAGCAAGTTTGCGCGGCTGGGCGCCAAGATGCCGTCGGGCGTGCTGTTGTCGGGGCCACCTGGTGAGTTGCGGCGGCCACGCTGTGCTGTGTGGGCAGAGCGCGCCGAGGCATGCTGCTGCTGTGGGACCCAGCATGGCGTGCGTACATAAACCCACTGTGCCCACATGTCTCAAACAGGCTGCCATTGCGCCTGCAGCAGTGTGCCTGCTGCAGTGCCGTGTCCCAGCAGCCACACCACGCCCTCCCTGCAGGCACGGGCAAGACGCTGCTGGCGCGCGCGGTGGCGGGGGAGGCGGGCGTCCCCTTCTTTGCCGTCTCTGCCTCGGAGTTTGTGGAGCTGTTTGTGGGGCGCGGAGCAGCGCGCATCAGGTGCGGGCCAGCCCTTGTTTGCAAGCAGGCTGCTCCTGTGCCTCTAACTGCGCTTGCAAGCATGCAGGAGGCGCTGTGCAAGCAGGGCCTGCCGGGCCTGCGCTCACCATGACGGTAGCTGACCTGCCCACACCGCCGCGTGCAGGGAGCTGTTTGCGGAGGCGCGCAAAAAGGCGCCGTGCGTGGTGTTTGTGGACGAGCTGGATGCTGTGGGTGAGCGGCAGTGGTGGCTTGAGTGCTCGTATTTGCATGCCTGCATGGAGCAGGGGAAGGGCAAGGGGAGACTTGCTGCACGTTGGTATGCATCGGCACTGATTGGCAGCATGGCCCACCCTCAGCATCCTCCTTGGGCGCATGGCGTCCGTTGTTGTCATCTGCCGCTGTTTATCAAAGGCAAAAGCTCTGCCTCCCTGCTCCCGCAGGCGGTAAGCGCGGCATCGGCCTCAACGAGGAGCGCGACCAGACGCTGAACCAGCTGCTCACGGGTGTGTAGGGTTTTGGACATGCACCATCGCCTGCAGCAGGCGCCTGCATGTTCAGGGCAGCGGGCGCACCACACGCAGCGCCACTTGTGTTTGCGCTGCGCACGCCTGCTGGTTGCTGCTCTGCTCCTCTCCACACATGCTGCCTGGTGTGCCCCTCCCACCAGAGCTGGACGGCTTCGAGGGGCGGCCAGGCGTGCTGCTGCTGGCGGCCACCAACCGGCCAGATGTGCTGGATGCGGCGCTGCTGCGTCCCGGCCGCCTGTCGCGCAAGGTGGGCAATGCCCTGGCGTGGAGGCTGTGCATGTGGCCCTGCTATGCTCCTTGCAGTGCCGGCAATCAGCGAGTGTCATGCCACCTGGCATGCCCTGTGTGCGGTCCTACGGCCCCACTCACATAGTCCGCCGTGGCTGCCCTACCGTGGCTGCCACACCCAATTGTTCAACCATCACCCCCACCTGCACTCCTGCGCAGGTGGTGGTGCCGCTGCCGGACGAGGAGGCGCGGGCGGCCATCCTGGCGGTGCACCTGCGCCGCGTGCCGCTGGCCTCCCAGCACGACCGCGACCTGGCGTGTGAGGCGGTGGCCAAAATCACCGCAGGTGCGATCAGGGGCATGCTGTGGGTGCCTGGTGGGTTGACGTGAGGCAGACGCATGTGTGGGCTGGTGTCTCCTGTTTCCTAGCCGCTCGCTGCAGGCGGCTTGGCGCCACCTCGCCTGTAGGCAGAGGCTGCAAGTCCAGGGAGCCCGACACCACCACCGTCTGGCTGTTCCTGGGCGCAGGCTTCAGCGGCGCCGACCTGGCCAACGTGGTGAATGAGGCGGCCTTCCTGGCTGCGCGCTCCGCCACCGATGCCGTGGGGCTGCCGGAGCTGGTGGAGGCGGTGCAGCGCACGCGGTGAGCACACACCTGCTGGGTGGGAGGGGCGCTTGCTGCTGGTGGCTCGGGCTGCCATAGTCTTGTGAGTCCCTTTACGCTGCATGTAGATCTTGCATTGTGATGCGCCGTGGCATTCCGTGATACAGTTGTGTGGTGGCTGACGCATCTGTCCCCCCGCTTTCTGGCCCCAGATTCGGCGTCAACGGCGGCAGCGGGCTGGGTGCGGGGCTGGGCCTGCCGCAGCGCCTGCGCGGCTGGCTGGTGGACGCCATGAGCAGCGGCAAGCGGGTGCAGATGTCGCCCTATGGCAGCTGAGGCCGGGGCCGGCTCGATGCTAGCTTACATTGAAGCTTGCAGAGCCCTCCGTCTGACACGCCATGAATAATTCATTGATGAGACATAATGAACAGCAGTTGCATCCGTCTTCTGTTGTACAGCATTGCTGCATTTGTTCATCCCTTTCTTCGCCACTGCTTCTCTAGTTGGTCATTCCCAACGCAGCTTTCGACTATACCCATATCAGAGGGTTGAAAACCTTTCACAAGCAGTGCAGCGGGGCTCTTGCCACGTTACAAGCCGTGATCGTGCCAGAGCTGCGCGGCGGCGCGGTGCAGCCAGCAGTGCCGTTCAGCGAGCACGTCCAGATCGGATGCGTACCCGCCGCCCACGTACCCTGCTGTTGGCACACCCATGCCAAGGCAGCTGTCCAATACCTGGGCAGGGGTGGTGGGTACGGTCTCAAGCCTGTGGCACCTTGGAAGCAGCACAGCACACAGCACACGTGATAGCTGAAAGCTCCGCGTCACGAGGCAACAGAGCCAGAGACATGGCACGTGCGAAGCATATTTAAACCCCACCATGCCCAGCCTCTATGTGCATCGCCACCCACCAGCAGCTCGCGGCGGCGCAGGCCATCGTCACTCAGCGCTAGCCGGCCCAGCGCGTCCCCCGCATGGGGGTCCACTCCCGCATCGTAGAGCACAAGGTCGGGCCTAAACTCTTGTAGCACTCCAGTCAGCACCTCCGCAACTACCCTGCAAGGTAATGGCATGCGGCAGCAAGCAGTGTACGCGGTTGGGCAAGCTGGGAGGGACAGGCTGGCGGGCTAGGTGGGTGTGTCACTAGCATGTGCAAATCGCCCCAAGCGGTACCCCAAGCGTCCAGCCAGCTCACCGCAGGTACTCAGCATCAGCAGTGCCGTCGGGCAGCGCAATATCCAGGTGGCTGCTCTGCTTGCGGGCCGGAAAGTTGCGCTCGGCATGCACGCTCAGTGTGAACACGTCCTGGCGGCCGCTGAAGATGTGCGCAGTGCCGTCTCCCTGCGAGCACGCAAGAAGTGTGCAGGATCAGGCAGCTGCCACAAGCAAACTGGCTCCTCTATGCCCCATGAGACCCGTCTCCAGATCAGCCCCCATTCTTCCTCCCTGCTCCCCTTCCCCCCTCCCCCAACCTTCCCACCTGGTGAACGTCCAAGTCGAGGATGAGCACTCGCTGCACCCGCCCCTGGCGCAGCAGCAGCTCCGCGGTGACAGCCAGGTCGTTGAGGATGCAGAACCCGGAGCCATAGTCGCGGAATGCGTGGTGCGTGCCTGCAGTGGCAGGGAGGGGTCATGTTGCAGTTCAGTCTGGGTCACACCGTGCCCAGTGCAATTGCCTTTGGTTTGGATCACATACGCAGCAGCTGGGCCGCATACGCCTGACTGCTTACCTCCCGCTGTGTTGCAGGCCAGCCCATGCGCAAGCGCCAGCTCAGCCGTCAGGAGCGTGCCCGCTACCTCGGCTAGCGTGCGGTCGATCAAGACATGGCTGCGGGTGGTTTCTCCAAATCCTATCCGCCGCATGCGCTGCTCATCTGAGTAGGCAGGGGCGGCAGGGGCGGTTGCTTGTGTGGCAGCGAGTACGCACCATGCAAAGCCAATGACGGGAGGGCACTAGCAGCAGGCTGGATCTCGCGACAGCGCCGCCCATAAATACCTCACCTAGGCTGCCGCTGCAGAAAGCCTCGACATACTCGGTATCATGCACCATGCAGAGCAGGTCCCGTGATGGCAGCGATGGTGGCACATGAACCTGCCGCGGTACCACCGTGCCCTCAGCCAGCAGTTGGTCGTAGATGCGCCCAAACACTTGCTGCAGGCAGCGGAGATGGTGGATGTGTTGACATCAGTGCGGGCTCGTTGCGAGCAAAAGGGAGTGTTGCAGCAGCGCACCCGTAACTGCTGCGCACCATAGGGAATCGATGGCCAGGCGACAGCCTTGGAGCGCTGTAAAGCGGGTGGTACACCACCGGCAGCCCCGTGACTTTGAGGCGCGTGTCACTGCGGTGATCAAGGTCCCTGGCCGGTGGGCTGGATGGCGGCGCTTGCGACGCAAACGGGCGGGCGGTGGCGGCTGCAGCCGTGCGTGCCAATGCCGCCTGCCGCAAGATCGTCAGCCGGGCTGTACTGACCCATCGAACCGTGGCCATGGCAACGCTGCAGAAGCTTGGCACAAGGCTCCCCAGCTCCGTTCTACTTATTAGGGCGCCAAGACAATGCGATCGGTGTGGAAATGCAAACCTTCAGCTATTTAGTTTACGAAATTGGCGTTGAACGACGGAAGGCGTGACTTTTTCAGGCCCCTGCTCATTGCGCCCTGCATGGAGTTTTTTTGCCCGACGCTCTGGGCTGGCCAGCTCTTGTGTGGCATCTCCTGTAAGCTTGCACTGTCAGAAGGGGCTGGAGCCGCCTCCCACGGCCCAGCTTCTACCCCCTGTCCGCGTCGCCGCCCTAAACGGCCCTCGGCTCCCTTCCAGCCCTCCACCCCTCTCTTTGCTTCGATCAGAGCAGCTTGGGCCGGCGTGGAAGCCGGGAGGCCAGTGGCGCCCTGCGCTTCGTCCCTCTTTCCGGCTTTGGAGCATGCAGGCTTGAACGCGGACAGGCCAGAGATGGGCTTGGTCCGCCAGGGCGGCGTGCCGCGATGCCAGCAGCGGCGGCGACCGGCAGCTGCGGTTGCGGCGCTGGCGGCACTGCTGCTCGTCCTGGTGAGCTTCCGTTCTGATTCACTTTCATGCCTGCAATGGCCTGCAATGGCTATGTTGTGAACCTTCAAACCCATGCTCCGGCTCACTGCCTAAGCCCCGGCTTCCCGCCCATCCACACAGCTGCCGCGGGGTGCCAGCGCAGCGGCGGTCGTGCAGATGGAGGAGGCGAGGCTGGCGCTGCCGCCGGCGGCAGCTAATGCGTCCGAGGATGCATCGGCCGCCAGCGTGCGCATCGGGGTGCAGCTATCGGGCACACCCCGCCGGCGTGTCAACGTGCAGCTCGCCGTGCTGCTGCGGCCGGCCGAGCCGGCGGCGGCAGGCAGCAGCGGCCGCAATGGCAGCGGCGGCACGGCGGCGGCAGCACGCTGGGCGGCCGCTGACCCTGCGCAGTTGTGGGTGGAGCCGGACACGCTCAGCTGGGCGGCCTGGGAGCGGCCCAGCACCAAGCACGTCACACTGCGATCGGCCGCCGAGCTGCCGCTGGCGCTGGCGCTGCAGGCTGCGCTGGGTGCCGCCGGCCTGCCGCTGGGTCAGCCACTGCTGCGGGTGGCGCTGACCGCGGCCCAGGGGGCCACCATTGCCCGACCGCAGAATGCCACAAGCCTGGTGCTGGACGCCAGCGAGGCAGACAGCGAGGAGGCAGACAGCGGGCTGCCGCTCTTTGGCTTTGACGCCAACCAGGTGGCCTACCCACCCAGCGGGGGGAGCAGCAGTGGCAACAGCAGTGCCAGCGTGGCACGTGTCCCCGTGCGGCTGCTGGCGGGGCAGCTGCAGGGGCCCCCCCCTGTGCGGGATGCGGTGCGGCTGCTGGCCCCTCTTGGCGCCAGCCTGTCGCTGGAGCAGTTTTTGCCCACCCGCGCCAGCCACGGCTTCCTCTACTTCCGCCCTGATAGTGAGCAATCCATGGCTGCAAACAGCAGCACAGCGACAGCAGCGCAGCAGCAGCAGCAAAAGCAGCAACAGCAGCAATCGGAGCCGCAGTGGGTGGAGCTGCCGCTGGCATGGGACCGCATCCCGCCTGAAGCCGAGTACCGCCTGGGTGAGCTCCCTTACTTAGGCTGCCTGTGCAGCATGCTTGTCAATGTGGCCATGCATAAGAGCCTGTCTACTGGGCCATGGTGCAGCCTCCTTGCACGCTGCTCAGATCTGCGTGTGCGGCCGTCCCCTGGCTGCAGGGCTGGAGGTTGAAGGCGTGTACAGCGCCCGTGTGACGCCGCAGCTCGGGGCCGTGGCTCTGCACATCTTTGGCACGCGCCAGGGCACCTGCCCACCCGGCTCGGTGCTTGCCGACAGCACGCGCAACAGCACCGGCGGCAGCAGCGGCTTCTGGCAGGGTGGCGGCAGCGGTCTGGCGGCCATATATGATGCTGTGGCGGCAGGTGGCCCTTTTGGTCTCACTTTCAACGGCTCTGTGATCGACCTGAGCAGCGCCTTCCAGTCAGAGTAAGCTCTGGCAGCTGCCCTGCTGGGTTGCATGCTGCCACCTGCCGATACCCAGCGTGCATGCTGCTGGTCCGCATGCAGCGTGTCCAGTGCTTTGATCTGCTCCAGCCACGCCCTGATAACGTCCGCCTGCTGGGCTTCTGTGCAGCCTATTGCGGTACGGCGCTGAAGTGGAGCCTGGAATGGAGAATGTGACGCTGTGCCTTGGCAAGGGCAGCCAGGTGCGGATTGTTGCTGCCTGCATGGCAGGTTTTGTGGTAGCCAGCCATTCAGGCAATGTTCGGTTCTGCACAACAACTTGCATGTCACCCCTTTCTACCTGCGTCCCCCCTGAACGTGCAGAGCTCCGGATCAGTGGTCGTGCTGCCGGTGGCAGGCGGCCGCAATAGCACACAGCCTCCACGCAGGCTGCGTGCTGCCACCGCCGCCCTGGCCTGCTGTTGCGGTGGCGATGCAGCAGATGTGGAGCGGCTGGCTGAGCTGGCAGCAGAGGAGGCAGGGGAGCCAGTTGGCAGTGCAGAGGATGAGGCGCAGCAGCAGGAGGGTGAAGCGCAGAGCGCCGTTGATGGCGTGTCCTGTGGCTACGAGGCCTGGCTGCTGCCGCTGCAGGCGGGGCAGAACCGCTTCCACATCACACTGCCTGATCAAGAGGCGCAGGCGGCGCAGCAACTGCAGTCAGCTGGCGATCACGCAGGCAATGCAAGCAGCAGCGGCGGCAGCAGCAAGGGGGACGGCACAGCCGCATCCGCCAGTGTCAGCGGGCCGCAGTACTCGCTCACCGTGGTGCGGCTGGCAGATCCCTCCAATGCTGAGCTGCAGACCATCACAGGTAGGGGGCCAGCAGTGCAGGCGGCGGTCGTGTGAGCGCCCACAAAGAGGCGTGGTGAGCAAGGCTATGCCAGCTCAACCCCAGAACTCCTTCATGCCCGACCCCTGCTGCTCATGCCGCTCTCCTGTTCCGCTGCAGCCAAGTCGTCAGGCGAGACCGTGGTGCTGTGTGGGCAGCCTGCCACAGACAGCTCTCGCCTGCGTGCTGCGCTGGACTGTGATGCTGCTGTGCAGCTGCCGCACTGCGTCCGGCCGTGCGAGCCAGGTGGGTTGGGCTTGCAGGCAGGGCGTGTCTGCGGTGGTGCATTTCACTGGCATGTGTGCTCAATAATGTAGGGCATGGAGGGACATCGTATCAATGCTGCCCTGGCTGCGGCCAATGTTCAGGTCGCCGCACGCTTTTTCCCGCAGGCGTGCCGCTGGTGCTAAATGTGAGCGACGCCAGCGCGGTGGTCAGCCTTACGCCGGCACTGAAGCACCCAGACGTGGACGGCATTCGTGTTGAAGTCAACGGCCAGGTGGGTGCTGTGCTGTGCTGTGCTGCTTGGTCGGCTGTTTGCATGGAAATTTGACAGCAGGGTGCACATGCAGCAATTTGGCCTGGGTCCACAGCCTGACGCTTTGCTCCCACTCCTCTCCAATCTCCCTTCATCTCTTGTGCCACATGACTCACAGGTGCTGTCAAGAGGCGGCGACGTGGCAGCCGATCAGCTTGAAGACACAACAGCAGCCCAGCAGCAGCGCAGGTGAGTGTCTGGCTGTGCCCAGGCAACGGCTGCACTCAGCTGGCAATACCTTTGCATTTGTTGTGCCCGGCAGTGCAGCAGGGCTCACCGTGCGCTCTTTTGCTCACTTTCCTGTCAGCATGACTGCTGCCTCCTATGCTGCAGCAACGGCACCTTCCTGCCCAGCGCCTTCATCATGGGGCTGCAGCCCGGCTCCTCATTGGATTCAGAGGTGAGCGGCTGGTGTGAAGGCAGTGCATGGCTGTTTTGAAGGCAGTGTACTGCCATGCCTGCTTGGCCCTTGTGTGACCATAATCTGCTCCAATCAGTAGCATATCTGGCACTGATGCAGTTCTCATCTGTAGAGGCTGCATGCTGAGCAGTGCTCCTGAGCATCAGGCATGCTGGAATGTGCCAACCATTGCTGCACCCCAACCACTGTGCAGATTGTGGTGGTGGCAGAGGACGGCGTGACCACAAACCGCTACCCAATACGGTTCATGGTGGTCGAGCAGAACACAACCGGCTCACAGCCGCTCAGCGTGTCCGCAGCACGAGGGGTCAGCATGAGCAGCAGCGGCAGCAGCAGCGCCTCACCACCAGCTGGCAGCGAGCGCAACCCAAGCTGGCCGCTGCCGCCAGCAATGCAGCCAGGCTGCTCCATCTGCCCGCGCGGTTGGGCGGCAGAAGGCGGTGAGCGCAGTTGCAGTTGCTTGTTGGGGTTGCATCAGAAGGCAGCTGCTTTGCATGCCCACTCCTTTGGGCTTGTTGAGCTGGGTGGCAGAGCTGTAGCTTTGTGCCTGCCCACACCGCCACATCCCTGCTTCACCCCTCCTCCCTCCCCGCAGTCAACGCAACAGCCTGCCTGATGTGCCCTCCTGGCACGCACGCGCCTTCAGAGCAGTCGCCAGCCTGCCTGCCCTGCGGCCCCGGCACGTTTGCCTACTCCTGGGGCTCCAGCTACTGCAAGGCCTGCATCGAGGGCACCTATGCACCCACAGGTAGGTTGGCTGGCAGACAGCGTGCGAGTTGTTTCTTGAGCTGGAGTCAATAGCGCGTATGCAGATGGTCACTCTGTGGATGGCTGCCTCGAGGCCAGCTGAGTCGGCGACTTGCCGCAATTGGTTTGTGTGGTGCGCTGTAGCAGCCGCTGCCTGCTTGTTGCATAACGCAGGGCTTGCACACACCTGCCACGCTGCGGCCCACTTGTCCCCGTGTGCAGCCAACTCTTCGCTGTGCACGACGTGCCCCGCCAACCTGACCACCTCCAAGGATGGCCAGGCGGCCTGCACGGTGCCCCTCATGCCCGGTGACTACCAGGCTCCCAGGCAAGCCAGGAGGCCAGGGTTTGCAATGTTGTTGCTGCAAGGGGATGCCGGCAGCTTGTCCTGTTTGGGACTGCATGCTGTCGCCACCTTATGCTCCTCGTTTTGCGCACTTCAGCGGCATGCTGGACTCTTTGGCAACGCTTTTGAGCGCCAATCCTTCCAACCTGCTCTGCCTCCTTTTCTACGCAGGTATGCCGTGGTGGTGGACTTCTATGTGGTGCTGACGGGGCTGGACCTGGACGACGTGGTGGTGCGGGTGAGTGGCATGGGCTACACACAGTCTGGTTGTGCAACTGCACCACCTTTTGTGCGCAGTGGAGTGATGCATATGCGCGTGTGGGCGGTTTGGTGCATGATGGACGACTGAATGGACTGGGTTTGCCTCCAGGCTGAGCCTTGTCCCTTCTGTGGCTCCCTGACGTTCAACCCGCAGGCGGGCGTGGCGGATGTGCCTCCCACCGACATCATCACCGGCCTCATCCGGGCTGACACTGCCTCGCGCTTCGATATCTCCCAGGGTAGGTCAAACATATGTGCTGCCGTAGCCAGCCCTGCATATTTGTGGACTCTCTGGCCTGCAAGCCGCACATGCCAGATTCACTTGACCAGCTGCATGCATTTTGGGTGTGTGCCCCGCAGACGACGTGACGGTGACGCTGCACACGGTGGCGCGCCGCATGCTGTCCGCCAACGTGACCGCCACCCTGGGTGTGGACGTGCCCGAGGGAGCCACAGGTGGGGGCTGGTGCTGGGCCGCCTCATGCAATCGCTCTTTGCATGTCCGCCTCCCTGCCTGCCCGCATGCTCGTCAAGCTTGTGCCTTCACTGCGGAGTTAAATTGAGCACTCCCAGCCATGCTGTGCCTGCTCTGCAGATGAGGACATCTCTGCGGCGCTGGAGGTGCAGCGCCTGTCTGCGGACGGGCCCATCGACATGCTGGCCTCAGACCCGGACCGCTTCTTTGGCCGCACAACCAAGGTGGGTTTGGGGGGACGGCAGCTGGCTGAAACTGTGGGGGCTGCTTGAGGGCTTTGTGTTGCTGGTGCTGGTGAGCCACCCCCAGCAGGTTTGACATGGCAGAGAGCTCGCTTGGTCCACTGCACCGCCTGCCCTGTGTCGGCTGCCTCTGCTCACCAACGTTGCTTGCCTCTGCCCGTGCACCTTGAACCAACGCAGGTGCTAGATGTGCAGGTGGCGGGCACGCTACAGGCCACCACGGAGCGGCGAGGCGGCGGCACCAGCCCCGGACTGTGAGTGCATCGGGGCCATTGGCCTGTGTCAAATGCCTGGCTGTGTGCTGCTTAAATCAATGTGTGCCAAAGGGGCTGTCGCTTGTAGCAGGACCCCATGACAGACACCATCCTTGTTTGATCCTCTCCCGCGTCTGCAGGCTGTGGGGTATGCTGGCGCCGGGCATCCTCCTGCTGCTCACCGGCAGCGCCCTGGTGGCCATGGGCTGGCGGCGCAGCAAGGCCTGCGCGCAGTGGCGCGCAGCGGCGGCGCGCCGGCTGGCCACAACGCGGCTGGCACCTCGGGCGCAGCAGTACACACGCTACGCAAACGAGGCGGCATAGCGCGGCAGCCACGCACTGACAACAAACCCTTGCAGCATGTATACTAGCACCAAATAAATCCCCCCGATTTGCAGATTTCCTGACCATGTGACGTAGCGCGTGTTATTGGCAGTGGCTGCCGGCCCATAGAGCGTGCCATGCCGCTCTGAAGAGGCAGGGCTGGGTGTGTGGGTCTGCGAGGAGACGAACAGGTGGCTGCTCCCAAGGCAAATCACGCCGCATGCCGCCGCATGCAGGCGGCGTCTTGAATGGCTGGCCGGATTGCATTTTGCATTGCATTGCTGTTTGCTGTGCAATCAATGTGCAATGTGTGCAAATGTGTGCAATGTGTGCATGTCTGGCGCATTACACGACAACTTATATGCATGCCACCAGAGAACGTGTGGGACATTAGCACTTGCGCCAAAGCAAAGACAGCCAAGTGCTTTGCAGCTGTGATGAGCCAGCCATTGGCTTCCGCTGGCATGGCATAGCATACATGTTAAGAGTGACATAATAAGCCATCGCCCGCCGCCGCTGGCGGCCCCTCACTTGAGGCGCTTGAGCCAGCCGTCTGCGTGCTGGCTGTACATCATGTACTCGCGTTTCTTGTCCTGCTCCCACACCCCCGCCGGCTCCTGCGCCAGGAAATCGTGCACCGCGTCCAGCGGGCCGTGCTTCTTCTCCTTGTAGCACTTGCTGAACTCGTCCAGCGTCTTGCCCTCGGGGTCGCACAGGTGGTGCTTGCCCATCCTGCGCAGCGGGCAGGCAGGGGAAAGAGGTGATCAGCCCACGGCCATTTTGATGGCAGATTGCAGCTGGGCCGAGCCATGCCGTGCACAGAGCGGCAGCAAGCGGGCGGCTGGGAACAGGTGCGGGTGTGCAATGGCGAGCTTTGCGCTTGCTGGCCTTCAGCTGGCATGCAAGAGCAGCAAACCGCGGGCAGCACCGGCGCACCGTGTGGTCTTGGTGTCCTGGACCAGCAGGTAGGAGCCCACAGTCACAAACTGCTTGTAGGCCTGGATGTTGGGCATGACCTGTGGAGCAGCATGTGGCAAATGCAATGCAAGGGCTGAGTCAGTAGATAAACACCGTCTTTTTATGGTGCCTCTGATGCATCAAGTCAGCGGCTGCTCAGCAACACGATTGGTCACTGCCACCACCCTGCCCCCACTTTCAGCAGCGCACGCACGTGGTGGTATGCGTGGCTGCTGTCCTCAGACACCATCACAGTCTTGGCGCCCCACTGCTTGAGCAGCGCGCGCACGCGGTCCAGCACAGAGGCATCAGTGGGCAGGCCCTGCAGGACAGCAGGCGGCAGTAATGCTGGCTGCCAGCATGGCGGGGAGCTGTGCAGGGGCAGGCAGTAATGGGGCGGGTAGGTGCACACGCCCAGCGCCGCTGGTGCATAGAGCATCACAGGCAGCAGGCTGCCCCCACAGCCTGCTCTGCTCCAACCTGGATGAAGGTGACGTGCTCGTTCCACAGCGGGTTGGTGTCGGGCCGCTTGCAGGGGTTCTCCTTGGTGCACGACAGGCCCGGGAACCAGGGGTTGTGGAAGTCTGCGTGAAGAGGAAGGGGGCACATGTGCACGGTGAGGCAGAGCGCACAGCAGTGATGCACAGTGGCAGGCAGCCCCGGGGTGCCAGTGGTGCATCACTTTTCAGGACAGTGTCCCCCCTCCGCAGCTGCGCTGCCCTCCTGCGCCGGCCCGCTGCCCAGTGCACCGTTGGGGTCGATGGTGATGATGCGCATGCGCTTGTACTCGGGCGTGCCCTTGGTGGACTGCTCAATGAGTTGCATCACCGACGCCAGGGCCAGCGCGCCGCCGCCCGTGTTGGTGCCCAGCTCGATCAGCACGTCTGGCCGCACGTCCCACAGCACCTCCTGGATCACCTGGAAGTCTGCAGGGGCAGCAGAAGAGTTGGCACGAGGGCTTGAATTACCCCACATGCGCTGCTGGGCACAACCAACGGCAAACGGACCAGCCGGCGGCTGTCGGCAGCGCATCACAGCCTGCACTGGGGCAGCCTACCCCAAACCCCGTTCCACAAGAGGCGCAGTGTGCTGCACAGTGGCACGCGCGCACTCACCCGTGGGGTCCTNGCTCAAATGGAACGCCCATCCAGAACATCTGGCCCCACATCTTCTTGTACTCAAACAGCATGTCGTAGCCGTAGCTGCGCAGGGCAGGTGAGGGCGCGGCACAGGTAGGGGCCATGTCTCGAGCAGCATGCAGACTGCTGTGCTGACTGCCACACTTGCTCCGGTGGCAACCATCCAGCCGACCTCCAGCACAAAAGGGTCCCAGCAAGCACTCACATGATCGTGTCCGCGCACACACTTTCGTTACGTCCAAAGCTGACCATCTCGGCATTCCCATTGAACACCGACTGGGACGCGCTCCAAGGGCAGAAGGTGGTTGCTGGCGGGTTGGCGGATGCCTTGGCTGCCGCCAGCGCTGCCGCATCAGGCGCTGCAGGGCACCGCGGGCACTCGGGCGCCGGTGGGCACTGCGGGCACTGCGGGCACGCCTCGGCTTCGCAGCGGCACTCGCATGCTGGGCAGGCGGGTGGCGCCTCCGGCTTTGCGCTCCAGCCCTTCCCAGCGCAGATCTCCAGCGCCGCGGCCTCGTTGATGCTGGCACGTGTGGCCAGCTGCACCTGCTGCACCACCGTGCGTGCGCTGCTCGAGTTGGTGGCGACGATGTAGATGAGCATGCTGAGGCACGCCACGCGCCACAGCCACAGGCTCATGTTGCTGGCTTGGGCATCATCGCGGCCGGGCTTGCTGCGGCAAAATGACGGTTGCCAGGCAACAAANCAAGTATGGCTGTGAGCAAGCATGGTTGTGAGCGGGAAAAATCAGTGCACCACACTTGCTGCAACAGACCCATCTATGCAAGCGGCGTGCGGCGCGGTGTGCAGGGTGCGGCAGCGGCGGCGGCGGCGGTAGGGAGCCGAGAGTCAAGCTGCCATGCCGGCGAATGGCACAGCAATTGTTCCCTGGCATTCAAGAACCGGTGCACAGGGCGGGACAGGCTCGCACCTGGTGGGGTGCGCCATGGCTAAGCGAGGCCTGCAAGCCTGCACGTGCACTCTGCTATAAATCCTCCTCGGGAATTGCCGCTGCCACTCGAAGCGGCGAGCGATCCACCGAGCACGGGGGTTTGAATCGCCATTCGAATTTATCTTTGCCACGCCGGCAAATGTGCGCACAGTGCCGCATCCGGTGTGCTGGATCCTTGACCTCTCTGCTCTTTGGCTGCAACCACCCCAACCCTGTTGCAACGTTGGCAATGCCTGCACAGCGCCCCGTGTTCCTTTCTCAGCACCCCCACCATGCAACAGCGTTGGCGGCACGTCCATTGTTTGGAAGCGCCCTCCCCGAACGCATGCTCCAATGTGCAGCACTGTGAGCTGCAGCACAGATGCGCTATCCTGATTGATGTCACAAGTCGTAGGAAGGATATGCCGCTGGATTCGCAGGGTGGAAATCAAGTGCCACGCACAATGGCAGAGGGAAGCCAGGCAGGGGATGAGCGGAGAGAGGAAGCAGGGAGCAGCGAGCAGGGAATGCCAAAACTAGAGTGGAAAACAGGATGTGCGTATCAGAGGGAGCTAATCCTAAAGTGGCCTTGCGCGGCTGCCTGCCAGCACGCTTTGCAGCTTGCCAGACGCTTGGCAGTGCTGCAAAGCGCCTCAGTCCACCACCATGCGCGGTGCTGCGGCAAGGGGGCAGCAGCGGGTGTGCCGGATACATCAGCAGAGCAAGAGTAGGAAGGCTTTGTGGGCTGAAAGCAGGCACGTGGCGGGCAACACGTGCAGAAGGCGGCTGCGCAGCCACCAGCAATGTCGACCGCCTAGCTGCCCCGCATGCGTAATGCTCGTTCCCGGCCCACCTACCTATGCACATGGCCATCAGCTCCTGGAACAGCAGCTTGGCGGCGTAGGGCATGAACACCTGGCGAGGCGGGGAGGCGGGGGGTCAGCATGGTTGGGAGCAAGCGGCGCAGCTCGGTGCAAGCACCTGCGCAAGGCTGAGGCATGCATGCCATGCATGGTCGTGTCCAGCCACCCGGCATGCATGGGCGTGCCCAGAAGGCACCAAGCGTTGGCGGCGCGGCCAGCGCCCCACCCACCTGCACGATGCCCGTAGTGTTCTTGCAGGCTGTGCAGTAGAACTGGTTCTTCTTCAGGTTGGCCACCGCGATGAGGCCGCAGGAGGAGCAGATGTGCACGCGGTACGCGTCGCTCTGGTCAAACAGCCGCTCCTGCACGGTGCAAATGGGTGCGCGGGCAGGTGGGAGGAGTAGGGGTTCAGTGATGGCCAGGCGTTCGCAGGCATCTACGCAACCCTCTGGCAACCCGAGCACGACATGCATGGGAGGGCCGACATCACCAGTGCGGCACGCCCCCCTNCCCACCTTGAGGAAGGCGGCGGCGCCGTGCGAGATGATGCAGTCTCGCTCCATCTCTCCAAAGCGCAGGCCGCCGTCGCGCGCGCGGCCCTCCACCGGCTGCCGCGTCAGGATCTGGACGGGGCCGCGGCCCCTGCAGAGGCGGGAGGGTGGGGAAGGGAGGGTGTGAGTGGGAAACTCACCAACAAACCGTTGGCACGTGGCATGGTAGAGGCCAGCCGTTGCGCAGCTGCCCAGGAACTGGCCATGCAGCGCCGCTCGACCCTGCTAGGCACCCCCCAATTGAAACACGCCTGCCAGCCGCACCTGGAGTGGATCTTGTCGTCCACCATGTGCTTCAGCCGCTGGTAGTAGGTGGGGTTGAGGAAGATCTGCGCCTGCAGCTGCCGCCCCGTGTGCCCGTTGTACATCACCTCCCACCCGCGCGACTGGTAGCCGCACCTGCGCAATAGTACGGCAGCAACGCATGGAGTCAAGTGCATCGCCATGAGCTCTGGACTTGTCCATGTGCGTGCATCGCAACCCAGCACACCCACCGGTGCAGCGCCGCCGAGATGTTGTCCACTGTGACCGTGGTGAAGGGCGTGGCATCGCCCTCCTTGCCCAGGCAGGCCGCCACCTGTAGGGGGCATGCGGAGCAGGGCGAGGCGGAGCTTCAGCCCCTTTTGCATGCCGGGCAGCATGTCGACCCCAGTGCTTGAGGCAGCCCCAGGCACTCACCTCCAGGCACTGCCCCCTGAGCTCACCTTGCTCATCAGCGCCTCCACCAAGTGACCGATGGTCATGCGCGAGGGGATGGCGTGCGGGTTGATGATGAGGTCTGGGCTGATGCCCTCCGCGCTGAATGGCATGTCCTCCTGCAGGGCACATAAAAGGGGTGGTGGGCAGGTGAGCGGAGGGCAGGTGAGCGGAGGGCAGGTGAGCGGAGGGCAGGTGAGCGGAGGGCAGGTGAGCGGCTGGACTGCTGGGCAGGGCGCCACGCAGCAGAGGGAGGATCAGGGCATGGCCCAGGGCCAAGGTGCTTGCTTGTCTGCCAGCACACATGCACACCCACAGGCACTTTCGATTGCCCAGTGTGAGCACCTGCGTGTATGTGATGCCGATGGTGCCCTTCTGGCCGTGCCGCGACGCAAACTTGTCGCCCACTTGCGGGATGCGGATAGACCGCACCTGCAGAGAAATGATTGCCATTGATGGGCAGCGTCATGCTCCAGCTCGGGGTATGCGCTACTGTTCGCACATCAATGTGCTTGCAGGACAGCACAACGCTAGCACAGCTGCAGCACACAAGCTCCCTGCACAGCCCCTCAGCCTCAGCATGGCCACCGCCACTCACCCGCATCTTGACAAACTTCTGGCCGTCTGAGCCGGTGGTGACCAGCACCGAGTCGATCATGCCGCTCTCGCTGTGCCGCAGCGCCGTGGATGCATCCTGTCAAGGGGCCGGAAGGTGAGCGGTTGAGCATGGTGGCACAGGTTGCTCATTGCGGCCCAGCTGCCGATGCCCAGCCTGCTGATCACCCTTCAAGCCGGCTTCTCACCTTCTTGCTATACCGCTGCGGCATGCCGGAGCCGTCATCAGGGATGGGGCTCGTCTTGCCAATCACAATGTCGTCGCCTGCAAGGTGCAGGAGGGTTGCGGCATGCAGGTTGGGTGTGAATGCACATGCCAGCGCTTATAGCTGCTTATGCGTCCATCAAAGTTTAGCTATTGCAGCTGATGCCGGCCTAGGTCAGGGCAGGTTGGCAGCGCACCTGAGACGCGCGTGCCAGGCGGCGCAATGCCGTCGTCGTCCAGCTTGTCGTAGGTGCCGTGCCGCACGCCCGCCGTGATCTGCCAAGTGAGGTGCAGCATGGCAGGGTGAGGTTGCCAGACCAGGTTTGCGGGACAGCAACCGGCACACAGCAGTCGCGAAACCAGCGTGGCACAATGGCGGGCTACAGTTGTGCTGCAACCATGGCAGGCATAGCCATGCCTTGGCAACCTTCAACTGGCGCTCACCTCGCGGTTGGGTCGTTCGATGCACTCCTGCACCAGGCTGCCCTGCCGCTTCTCCTCCGTCTGCAGTATGGGGCGNCAGCAGCAGGCACAGCACGTGAGGCGACTGACTGCTGCCATGGCCTCATGTTGCTAATATTCCGGGCCTTTGTGCAGGTATACAGGACGTCGGAGTGGAGCCGACTAACGGCTGCCTGGCCACATCACACTACTGCCGGTGCCATTCCCCCCTGCTTGCCTTGTAGGAGCGGTAGAAGATGGATCGGAAGATGCCTCGGTCGATGCTGCTCTGGTTCATCATGGTGGAGTCCTCCTGGTTGTACCCCGAGTAGCAGGCAATGGCCACAATTGTGTTGATGCCTGGGCAGGGCAGGGAGGGGGGCAGGTGTTGGTATGTTGGGTTGCTGCGGGAGGATGGAGGAAGCAGCCGCTGGTGCAAGAGTAGCGAGGCACCACAGCTTGACAGAACCCCAGCCGGCTACTGCACACAACCATGGACCCGCAAAGCCAGCCAGGGCTGCCCAACTCCCTCCACTCACCGGCGGGCAGCTCGCGGAAGTGCAGGTACTCCATATTGCGGGTGGTGACCAGCGGCTTCTGCGGGTAGTACAGCACGTAGCCCTGCGTGTCCATGCGCACCTGGTAGTTGGTCACGTACATGCCTGCAGGGGGTGGNAGGGGGTGGAGTGGGTGGGTGGGTGGGTGGGTAGAATGCAGGGATCGAGGGCTGCATGGTGACTGTGGTGCCATGCCGAGGAGCCGGCTGCACTAGGCCAGCAATGAAGCCCTGGCAGGCAGGCGGCCCCCTCCCCATCACCACCCCTCTAAGGCTCACCCATGGCCTGCTTGCCCATGGCCGACTGGTACGTGTTGCGCGGACTCTGGTTGTGGTCGGGGAAGGGCACGATGGAGGCGCACACTCCCAGGATCATGGCGGGGTGGATCTGCAGGGGTGGAGGGTAGGCAGACCAGGTGCTTAAATTGGCACTCAGGTCCAAAGGCGTGCAGGACACCAAGCAGGGCAAGAGCCTGTGGGACACCAGTCCACAACCATCAGCCGGCCTGATGTGGGCATCAAACAGGCCCGCCTGCCCGCCCACTCACCTCGCAGTGCGTGTAGAGCAGGATGTTGGAGGCATCGCCGCCCTCCAACTGGGCTGCAGGGGAGCAAAGTAGAGAATGCAAGGCGAGCAGATGGGTGGCAGGAGGTGGCCAACTACGATGGCACCATGCAGGCCCCAAGCAGTTGCTGGCTACAGCATCCAGCCCTCTGTCGCCCGACTGCTCACACCCCACTCACCCTGCCGCGCCAGCTGCAGGTCCTTGATGGACATGGCAATCAGCGTGGTCTCCTCCTCCTCCACATCCACGTACCTGGCGTAACAAAGTGGGGAGAGAAAAAGGGAAGCGAGGAGCTCAGCAGCCGGCATTGGCTCACCCCGCATGGCGGTACAGAACTCCATCACAGCCGTCATGGCGCTTGCGAGGCGGCGCTACTTACCGAGCCACCTGCACTCCCACTCCCCCTACCCCATGTCAGACTGGCCCCGCCCCGGCGCCCCCCCTCACTCGATGTGCCCCTTCTCAATCATGGTCTGCCACGTGAAGCCCGTCTCCTCGCGGTTGGCCAGGCTGATGATGTCGCCCTTCTTCACCTGCAGGGATGCCAGCAGTGCGTGGGGGAAGGAGCGGTTGGTGTGTTGGACTCCAGGCAGCAGTTGGCACGCGTGTAGAAATCAGCATTTGATTTGGTTCTTGCATCCCCGGGTCAGCAGGGCAAAGTGCATACGGCGCAGCATCCACCCCACCACCACCGCCCCCCACGCGCGCCACCCGCCCACCTTGATGGCCTGCTCCTCCACAATGAACAGCGGGCGGCAGCAGCGGCCGTAGTCAGTGTACAGGCGCAGCTCCTGCAGCCGGATGTCGTGCACCACGCCCACCTCCGTGCTGATGTCCACCTGGGGACGTTTGGAAGGGTGGGGTGGGTACGATGATGATTGCAGTGTGAAGCCACGCAGTTGACCGGCCACCACCAGCTGTCGTGAACCAGTGAGCAGTAGCACAGCAGGGGCAGGCAGCATGAACTGGCAGGCAGCTTGCGGCCGCCATGTCAAGCCCTCCTGCACTCACCTGGCGGCGCATGGCACGCAGCGTCTCCACCAGCGTCTGCGGGTCGCGGTGGATGCCCACCCACACGCCTGAAGGGCGGCATGATTGAAACAGCAGTGATTGGCGCAGGAAGGAAGGCAGCTGAGAGACAACAGGCAACAGCTAAGAGCAAAAGAGGTTAGAACCGAGGAGTGGCAAGCAAATGCATCGCTGAGGTGACACGAGGGGCAGATGAAAGCAATAGGGCATGTCTGGGAGTCCGTGCGGGCGCAGGCCGGGCAGAGCGCCGGTGCCGCGCAGCGCTCGCGCACGCTACCCAATCCGCTGTGGGCGGCTGTAAGTGTTGCGCCATGCCACGGGGTACAGGCATGTGAACGACTCTAGGTGGCCGCCGGGCCGAAGCAGGGTACCAAACATGGTTGCGCATGAGTGCACACCCTCAAGCCAGCGTCCCAGCCCAGCGCGCACAGGCCACCACCCACCATTCACAAAGATCTTGGTGGCCTTGGGCACCACAGAGGGCGAGATCTCCTCCAGGTCCTCCGTAGCCCACTCCTGTTCCGAGCAAGGGAGGCAGGCAGGTTAGCGAGGGCAGGGCGAGGCGCCGGCAGACAAAATGGCAGCCGCTCGAGCTGTCACATAAACCGCTCTCTGCAAGCCTGCAACCTGAATACATGCTGTAATGCAACCCTTTTCCAGCCATGCTCACCGACAGGAAGTCGAGCACAGGGTTGGAGGGGCAGCCCACTGAGATGTAGGTCATCAGCGCCAGGTTCTTCACCAGCCCGCACGCCTGGCCCTCGGGCGTCTCTGTGGAAGGCCACACGGGGCAGCGGGGTAAAGCGAAAGGTGCTTGGGTGGGCAGGGTTGTGGATGCTGCACGAGTAACTAATGGCTAGTTTGGGGTCAGGTTGGCTATCTCGACATGGGCATGGCTGCCCCACCCGCTACAGTTACACCCCGTTCACCACCCCACCACCCCCTCTTGCTCACCCGCTGGGCAGATCATGCCCCACTGGCTGTTGTGCAGCTGGCGCGGCTTGGCGATCTTGCCCTCCCGCCCAATGGGCGAGTTGATGCGGCGCAGATGCGACAGCGTGGACGCATACGTCAGCCGGTTGAGCACCTGCACTCATTGGGAGCGCAAGGACCGGAGCTAGTCAGCCGTCAAAGCACAGTCTGTTTTTGTGTGCCCACCTGGCTTGACAAAGCTCAACTGCAAAGCTTTGGCACAAGCAGCCGACACGGCGCGTGCTGCTTACTGCAAGTGCGGGAGCCTGCGCACCTGGCTGACGCCTGGCCGGATCTCTCCTGCGCCCACCACGCCCCAGTTGCCGGTGGCTAGCGAGTAGCTGCGTGCCAGGAACGCAGGGCAAGGGAATAATTGGTCTGGTGACGCCGAAGCTGCCGGCGCTAGCTTGGCGTGATGAATGGCCAGCGAGGGCAGCCTAAGAAGTGCGTGCCAGCAATCGAGCGCCACCAGCGCATCCTGGCTGGGCGCTTTGATGCTGCAAGCACACCTGCACCCTGTGCAAACCGCAGCTGGCCCCATTATCACTTCACTGCACCCACCGCAGGCCGCGCGTGATGGTGTCCTTGTTGATGGCGGACGTGAGGTTCACCTCCTTGCCCTTGTCCACACACTTCTGCACATAGCCGCGCACGTCCTTGGACAGCTTCCTGCGGTGCGCAGCCGAGGCAAATTGGAGTGCCAGGGCGGTGAGCCAGGGCGCACCCAGGCATGCAGTGATTGATCAGAGCAAGCGTGCATAGCCGCATGGGGCAGGGAGCTGGTTGCGCAGCAAAGCTGCATGGTCAGGGGCCGGCCGCCCCTTGCCGTGAATGACAGCCACAGACACACCCTGCCAAGCCAACAACATGCTGCCCCAACGCCCACCTGAACAGCTGCCTGAACAGGTTGGCCAGCAGCGGGCCGCCCAGGTCCAGCCGCTTGTTGCCGTAGTGGTCGCGGTCGTCCTCCTGCAGGGGTTGAGAGAGTGGGGAGCATGGGTGGGACATGTGTGGGGCATGGGGAAGCGCGAGGCCGAGAAGGATGCAAGAAACGGCTCCAGGAGGGTGGTTGAGCTTGCAGGCGCCGTGCAGCAGCATGGTGAGGCAGGCCCATGCATGGATCCGTGTTTGACCACAGGCGTCTGCCCTCTCGTCTCCCACCTCTCGCCGGCCCAGTGCCACCAGCAGTAGGCGGTGCACCACGTAGCCAAAGAAGTAGGCCTTCTTGGTCTCGCAAAACTCCTCCATGCCGATGTGCGGCAGCAGCTCCTTCTGCGGCGGGCAGGGTGCAGCGAGGGAGGCGGGGGGCAGGTGAGCGCGCGGAGGCCAGCAACCCAGGCTCGTTTTTTGTGCTTTCAATTCCAGGCAGGCATCTGGCAAGGAGGGCAGTGGCAGTCTGGCTACAACGAGTTGCACATGTGGCAGCAGCCAGATCTGCCTGGCAAACGCAGGAGTACGCCGCTCACCTGCAGCAGCTCTCGTGCGTACTGGATGCGCGTCTCCTTGGTGGCACCGATGGTGCTGCCACGCTTGCCAATGTAGTCCAGTGCCACGTCCTGTGCCAGGGATGGGGGCAGTGTGTTACGACTTGAGGGTGGGGCATGGAGAGGGTCGGCAGGGAAAGAGAGGCCGGAACTACCTAACTGCCATGTGCACCACAGCATGCTGGCGCGTGCAGGAAGCCATCATCCCGCGCCGCACCTGGCTCTGGATGGGGAACGCCTCCTCAATGGACGGCCGCAGCGCCTCCATCATGCCTGTGTCGCCAAAGTCGTACACAATGTGCTCCAGGATGTCCTTGTCCGCCTGGCGGGGGCGAGGCGGAAGTGAATGCAGCGGTTTGTGGCACGCTGCAAGCAAACCTGGATTTCGCCTTTCAAGCACCTCTACCTACCACAACCACCAACACAGCGTTGCACTACAGCACTGCAGTGTTCACCCTAGCATACAAGCCTGCCACTCAACACGCCCTGCCACGCACCACGAAGCCCAGGGCGCGGAAGATGATGAGGATGGGGATGTCGGCCCGCACGTACGGGATGGAGGCGCGGATGCACTGTCCCGCGCCCTTCTGGCCTGCTCGCGACACCATCTTGACCTGCACAGGAGAGAGGGGCAGCAAGTGAGGTGGAGGTGTGAGGAGATCCAGCCGACTAGGGCAGCATGCTGCAATGAGGAGAGCCGTAGACATGTATGTATGCAGCAGCACGCACTGTGCAGTTCAACAGCAGCACCGTCCAGCCCAGGCTGCAGCAGAAGTGCAGTGGCCCTCAGCTGGGGAGGTCTGGCCGGCCCACCTGCATCGTGCTGACTGTGCGGGTGGAGCCCTCCACCACCGACCTGCGGTAAAATTTTTGAATAAAGCGGCAAAGTGTGAGAGTGGAGCAGGCAAGGGCAAGGAGGAGGACAGAGAACTGCCAAGCTACAGCAACAAAATGGCAAAAAACATTCCACATGCACACTGGTGCTGGCCGCTTCTTCGCTCCAGCGCCCAGCCCACACCAACAGCTCCCTTCACACCATCCCACAAGCTACTTGCTGCACGCACCTGCACTCTGCCACGTACGCATACTTTGAGGGCTGGCTCTTGCGGAACACGTACACGTGGTTGTTGGCCATGCGCTCCTGAGGCAGTGGCAGCAAGGGGGGCACGTAATGGTTTTAAACTGTCTTTGCTCTTCTTCTTGAAGGCAGGTGCTCCCAATGCCAAGCCAGTCAGCGCATGCCAGCTCCTGTCCTCCTCCCACCCTGCCGCCTCACCTGCGCAATCAGCACCTTCTCCGAGCCATTGATGACAAAGTAGCCGCCCTGCGCGTTCGGGCGAGGCAGTTCGACAAGATAAGGTGCGGAAGGTGGGGCTGAGGAGGAAAGCCAAGCCAGAAGCGCGCCAGTGCCAGGCACCTGGGATGTGCATGCCAGCCAGTGCACAGCTACAGGATGGAGAGACGTAAACCGAGTTGGCAGCTCCCCCGCACTGTAAGCAAACCTCACCTGGTCGTAGGGGCACTCCCCCAGGTCGCACAACGCGCGCTCGCTCTGGTTGCTGAGGTTGCAGTAGTCGGAGCGCAGCATGATGGGCACCTGCGGGTGAGCAAAGCAGTGGTGGTCAAAGTCGCAGTCTGGCGTTGGAAGAGGCAGTTGCGCCATGCAGACTACCATGCAGCCTTCCAACTGGCGGCCTTCCAACTGACACTCGCACCGCCCCTCCGGCTGCACCCCCAGCACCACACAGACCCACCGCCCACCGCACCTCTCCGATGAACACTTTGTTGTAGGGCGTGACCTCCACCTCCTCGCTGCCGTCGGAGTGCACCGTCTTGTCCCGCCGCTCAATGTCCACAAAGCTGCGGGAGGGCGGGGAACATGGTGCATGGTCAGTGCATGTTCAGACAGCAGGGACAAGCCATCCGCCGCAGCCTGCGNCTCCTGCTGTGCTGGAGACAAAGGCTCAGGCCCAGCAGGCTCGGGCGCAGCAGGCGCANGCGCTCACAGCGGCGCAGCGTAGGTCAGGTTGCGCAGGCGGGCCTCCTTTGGAAACAGCACCGCCGTCTCGCCGTCCCCCTCTGTGTACATGGGCCGCGACACGTAGATCTGGCCAAACTCAATCTGCAGTGCAATTGGGCGGACAGGGCTTGGGGCGCAGCACGCGGCAACTCTACAGCACGAGGCGTCCCGGCCCAGTGCATGGTCCCCACAGGCCGCCAGCCCACTGGCCCCTTGGGCACCTTGCACTTAGCTGCCCAAGGTTACCACCAAGTCGGCAGCAGCGGCCCCACTACCAGAAGCCCGGCAGCCCGGCCCTGCGGCAGCTAGGCAGGCTCAGCAACCAGGCACTGAAACAGCAGGCGCAGCATCAGTGCCGCACCTCGTATGTCTTCTCCACATCGTCATCCACCGCCACACCCGGCACGTGCTGCGCCTGCGGCTTCACGCTGATCAGCTTGCCCTCATCCACAATCTCCTGCTCCAGGGGCAGGCAGCGCAGGCAGATGGTGCGACATCAGCTGGTCCAAAGGGCACTGGTGGCAGGATGGCTGGCTTGACAGTAGACGTGCTATGCTAACCTGCAAGCCCTCCCGCCAAGAGCTGTGGCACTCGGCTGCAGCCAAATACACTGCCGCCGGGCTGCACCCAAAGGCACCAGCGATCGCAGCAGCGCACCTGCAGGCTGGTGTTGATGAAGTCGTTGAACGAGTCCAGCTGCTGCCGCACCAGGCCCTTCTCGTCAAAGTATGCGGAGATGACGGCCCTGGAAGTGAATGCGGTTGCGGGGCAAGACGTCACAAAACACAACCGCAATGGGCCAGACATGAGGCCGCAGCAGCGGCGGTCAGCCGACGACGCAGCAGGGGCGAGCATCCTCCACGACAGCCTTGCATTACGCACTGTTTTGCCTGCAAAGGCCACTGCACTCGCAGCCCCTGAGCAGTAAGCAGCATCAACATCACAAAAGGGCAGGCACGCACCAGGCATCACTCTCATCGATCTCGGCATCCTCCAGCGCAGTCTGCGGCTGCAGGTCCTCATCCTCCAAGCCGTACATCGCCCCCTTGGAGGCCCTCGGCCCCCCGTGCGCCTGTCAAGACCCCTGTGACAAGCAGGCAGCGGCGGCTCGGTGGACGGCGGCGGCGGCGGCGGCGGCGGCAGTCGTCGGCGCGCTTTGCAGCCCGATCAGCGGGGGTCTGGGGAATTCAAAGAGCCCGGGGCAGAGCTCCGGCAGCTCCAGAGCGCCGCTGGGCGCCGCAGTGGGGCAGGCGGGACAGCAGAGGGCACGATTGGGCCTGTTGCGCACCCGGGCTGGCCAGACCACGCTGCAGATGGATCAGGAATCAGGCGGAGCCACGTGCGCCGCGTTCGTCGGTGCGAGCGGCCGAAGAAGCGCCGGTGGCGGCTCTGCTACCCTTGCCTGCCGCCGCAAGGAATGATGATCGCACGCACTGACGCTAGGGGCTCCCTGCGCACGACTTGGCTGTCCTGCTCCGTCTGCGCCGCTTGAAGCACCGGCTGGCGAAACGGATTTGGGCGAGCTGTGTCAATTGTGCATAACAGACTCAAGCAAAAGCTACAGAAATGGCGGCGGGCTGCGATCGTTGCCATTGCGGCACCTGCCTGCCGCCAGCTGCCGGTTGCGCATCCAGGGTGGCTTTCGGGAGCGTCACTGGTGTGGCTGACACACAGCAGCATGGGACATTACGCACGCTCTAGCAACAGCTTGATAATGGCACGGTTCGTCCAGGAAGAAGTGGTAGCCGTCGTCGTTGAGGCCCATTGGCTTACCTAGCCTCCAGAGCCTCCAAGTGCAACGGAGGCAGCAGGCCGTTAGTCTGCCATGTGGAAGGCGGGTGATAGCGTGGACGCATGCGGTGTGCGTTGGCAGAAAGCAATGCAGCCACACAAGGCCTGCAAATGAGCGAAACCGCTGAACAATGACGAGCATCATTTGCCGTGTGTTTGGTATGCAAGATTTGGTATGTGCCGCCCCGCGGAGTGTCGTTTGCTCGACCCCGTCTGCCTCATTGTGCGCAGGAATTTAGCAGCAGCAACAGGTGGCAAGGAGCGGCTAGCAGACTAGAGCACCTCTGTTGCTTACAAGCAACCAGACGCATTGCTATGCCCACATCTTCCTTTCCGGCAACTTGTGCCCAGTTGCCGGTGGCCTGCTGGCGTGTGGTCGGCATGCATTGAAAGCATTTGTGCCTTAAAGATGAGCATGTCTTACACCCTTGGTTTCTTGATAGTTTGGTATCAGAGGCTAGAGCAGCCATGATGAACGCAAACGCTGCACGCACTGGCCCCATAGCCGCTTGGGTCGGGCATGCCAAACAAACGAGGTGCCCGGTCGACTGTTGTATGCACACTGCTTCCCATCCACGCTTTCAAGAAGTGAATGGGCGGCAGCAGACAATATCGGCTGCTTTGGAATTCAACCCTTTCGACTTGAAGCGGTCGCGAGTGCGCTGCTCACGCCGTCCTCGAACTGGTTATTGTAAGCGTTGATCGCGGTGCTATGTAGCCAGCAGCAAAAGGCGAGCCGGCCACTGCCCTCCTCCTTCCTCGAGCAGCGCCACTCTATGCGCCCCTGCCCTCGAATTCCAGCTCGTGACAAAGTGAACCTGCACGGCTGAGCCGCGAGCGCCATGGAGGCCAAGGCCGACCGCACGCCGCAGCTGCTGCTGGCTGTGCTTGTGCTCATCCCTCTCTTTTTGGCGGGCATTCACATCCTCGAGGGTGGTAGGAGTACATCACTTTACACCTAGCATGGGTGGCGGCATAATGCACGCCTGCAAGGCAGTGGCTTTCATGTGGCATGGCGAAGGTGCAGTGTTCAACAACTCTGGTGTCCAATGATCCAACTCTTTTGTGCTTGCATCCCGCAGGTGGACTGACCCGGCCGGTAGTCAAAACATCCAGCATGGATTTAGCAATAAACACAGAAGCAGCAGTGGCTGCTGCCTTGAAGGTAAGGTGTAAGCCAGCGTCCGCACATGCCTGCCTGCTGGGCGGCGGCCTACAGCAGTGTGCCCAGAATGTGGCCCTTGCGCCGCGCTGCGTGGAAAAGCAGAGTGCTGCGGCCATACCACGGGCGCTGGTTGCTTGATCACTTGACCGCAAGTTGCCTGCCATGTTCCCTGCGCAGGCACGGCTACGCAGGCTGCCCTGGAGCCCGATGCTGAGTGAGGCTGAGGCGCGGCGTGGCGTGACGTATGCAGGCAGCGGCGCGCCCCTGCGCCGCCTGGCAGCCAAGCTGCTGGCGGGGCAGGCGGTAAAGCTTGTCACTATTGGCGGCAGTGTAACGCAAGGAGGAGGGATGCTGGGGGTAAGCTGGGGGCGTGGTGATGCCTGCTCGCTTCTGAAGGATGGCAGCAGGCAGGGTGCTATGCTGCAGTGCTTCCTGCCGGCTGCTGCGTTACATTGCCAGCCCAGCCCCTTGCAGGACTACCTTTCAGAGCTGTTCCGCTACATCAACAGCACCTTTCCACACGGGTGAGGCTGAATTGCCCCAGCTCTCTGATCTGTGTAACTACTTGGCTAGGCCGGTGCGCTGGCGCATGGCCTGCAAGTGCTCGACAGCGCCTGCTCCTAGCCACGCTGTGCTGCAGGCAGCATGAGATGCTGAACAAAGGCATGGGTGCATGGGGCAGCGAGGGCTTCGAGCCCTGCCTGGACCGGATAGTGCCCCAGGTTGGTTGGGCTGCTCTGGGCGGCTGCAGAGCAGCTGAGCTGCTGCAACTGTCTGGAGGCTTGTGGACGCATGCACCCAGGCCCAAACGTTCACCGGGGTCTTGAAGCTGCATCCACTTGCAGGATGCCGATCTGGTTGTGGTGGAGTTTGCTATAAACGATGAAGCGTCGGAAAAGGTATGGAGCGGCCGAGCTGCGGGGAGCACCACGTCTATCGCCACGTGCCCAACTATCTCTCTTAGGCTCGGCTGCAGCATGGATGCCCGCTCCTCAGCACATGCGCTCGCCAACAGCCTGACCCAACCGCTGTGCCTCCTGTCCCACCAGGTCTCCTACGCTTCACCACAGCGCCGCACCTATGAGCAAATGCTGAGGCGCATGTTGCAGCGGCCATCGCAGCCCACCCTGGTGCTGCTCCAATACTACCCCTGGATGCGGTCATTTGGGGACGGCGTCACACAGGGGCTGTACTACCGAGAGCCTGAAACAGAAATGACGGTGCTTGGCCAGGTAAGTGGGTAGCGCTGAAAGAGCCTTCCACAGAAGGTGCAAGGAAAGCGGGCGGCTCACTGCACCGGCGTGGCCTGCCATGTGGTGATGGGTATTGCACCCGCTGCTGCCTGGAGGTTAGTGAGAGGCCCTTCCCTCCTTGCCATGCAGTACTACGACCTCCCAGTTGTGTCAGTACGTGCAGCCACCTGGCGTCTGATGCACGCCGGGATAGACGGTTTCAAGGTGGGTGTTTGGGTGGGTGGTTGAACCGGGCAGTCAGGCTTGCCTTTGTGCCTGCCCACGAAATGGGCAGCTGTGCGTCCTGTCAGTCTGCCATCAGCCTCGAACATGCTGATTGTACTCTACAGGTGGACAAGGGCGCGCACTCGATTGGCCTGAACTGGGGCAACAAGTCGATCATCCCTCAGGCAGACGCGGGCGAGGAGGACAAATACTTTTATTCTGACGGGTGCGTTCCCGTCTGGCCTCCTTTGGAGCAGTGTTTGTGCTTGCTGCCGTGCATGCACCCGTCAAAGCATGCGGCAGCTCACCCTTAGCCTTGCCAGCCACTGCCGCCACAGCTCTCACATGCCACCCCCGCCTGCCCCGCGATGCGTGTGCCCCGCTCAGGTTGCACCCCGGCCCGGGCGGGGCGCAAGTGATGGCTGAGCTGGTGATCCACCCCCTGGCTGTGGCTGTGGAGGATCTGGCCACAGGCGTGCAGGTTGAGGAGCGGCAGGCGCCTCAGCTGCAGGGCCTGCCGCCGCCCATGATCCCCAACTCCCCCAACGTCTCGTCCTCCGCCTGCTTCATGCTGGTGCGGGGCGTTCCCTCGTGCGGGTGCATGCGCCCCTTAGTGCAAGTTTGCTGTTTGCAGGCCCCTGCTGCTGGCCTCATGTTGAACTGTCAGCAGTCTTCATGGTCCATCAGGCCGTCGTGTGGGCATGCCCATGCAGGAGGAGTTCAAGCCACTCGTCAAGCAGGCACAGGGTTTTGAGTACCGGCCTGAGCGCCCTGCGCGGACGAGCGTGCTGGCGCAGAAGTGGGGCTGGTCAGGGCTGCAGCCAGGTGTGCGCAGCCCTGCAGCCGCTTTGCTGCACCACAGCCAGTCCTCACATTGTTTCATACTAGCTCAAGAACACGTGGCTGCTGCTGCTGCTGCTTACCACACCTAATATATTTTCGCTGCTGGCCCGCAGGCGAATGGCTGCAGCTGGAATTTAGCACGATGCTCGACACCGCCAGCCCGCAGCGCAATGCAACTGTGTGTGAGTGCCGCATAGCGAAGAGGGTGGGCTGGGACTTTTCATGATGTCACACACACACACACATGCCAATTAATAAGGCGCATTAAGTTTGCTGCTTCCGCATCTTCCATTGCAGTGCTCACACACCTGCACGGCAACGAAGGGCTAGGCAGCGCAGCCGTATCATGCACCTCTGGCTGTGTATGTGCACCCGCAGTCATGCGCGCGTGGGAGCCGCCCATCCCATACACGGTCTTCCTCAACTACCCGCTGCAAAATGTGGGTGGCTCTGGCTGGGGTGCGGGGTGGGCGCACTAGCGGGAGCTGCTGCTGCAGCGTAGCTCTTGCATGCTCATGTCGTCTGTCACCAAGCCTGGCCCCAAGCCGGCTCCCCTCCCCCTGCATGGTGCAACTCCAGCCAGAATGTGTCCACTGGGGTGCAGGTGACCCAGCACCCGCACTGCCGGTTGCGGGTACAGATCATCAATGAACGGCCACAACAAACCGAGCACAAGGTGCGCTAAAGCTGATGGTTGCGGTCGCAGGCAAAGTTGCTGGCTATGCTCAAGTTGGCTGCTCAGCTGTGGAGGGGTTGGCGGAGGTGCTGCAACTGCAAAGCGCATGTGCTCCTGTCCCCAAACGCACAGATTATGTTAGCGGCACTCGCGATACAACTTTTGAACTGAGAGCATTCTACCCTGTCTGGACGGCATGGTGGATCGAAGAGCAACAACCATCGTGCAAACTGTCTGAAACATACCCCAAGCATGTAAAAAGCACGGTGCTGCGCCGGATGGGCGGAAGCACTCCTCTTTGTTTGCTCACCTGGCGAACTGCATCCCACACCGAAGTGGCTTTGAGTGGCATTGTTGCTGCGCAGAAGTGCAGCTGACCTTGGTGGTGCTGTGAGGGACCGATCAACACATGTTACACACAGCCGCGTCAGGCAGCCACAGCTGCTGCTAGACAGAGCGACAGCTGCTGTGGGAAGAGGCTCAACATAAAAGCTACGAAAAAGCCAGAACTGGCAGCACGCGGCGAGGTCAGGGTACATTTATACAGGCAAAAACGGCACAATCAATCATCTGAAAACAAACATATGTCACAGCACAGCTGCACGGCAACGAGGGACGTGTTGGGTGGCAGCACTGCAAGCAGTGTGCTGCATCCCTTCAGGCACAACAACAGGGAACGTACAGGCAGTGAGGCTGGGCAACTGACATAGTCAACATACTGAAGCGGTGGGTTGAAAAGGGGAAAATCACGGCACCACAAACTACACCGCAAGTCACGGCCACATGGAAAGGTCAGGTTAGCTGTTCATTAGTGTACGATCAACAGCCAATGATAGACTGATTCACATTGGCGGGGGCGAGCCGCCCGTCACTCCCCCTTCTTCAAGTCATCGTTTGAACGGCTGCTGTTGAACTGCTGGTACCATGCGTGGTCGATGGGGGCCCCTGCCTCCGTCTTTTGCAGCCTGCAGGTACGTGGGGTGGGTGGCTGACCTTGGCTTCTTGGCAAGGATGTCATGTGCTGCCTGTGCAGTACGCGTAAACAGCCGGCGGCAGCAACATCATGCAACACAGTTGGCACACAGGCCAAACCAGGTTTAGGCAGCACCCACCAGGCACCATAGTCGTCAATCTGCATGGGCAGGAACGGAAGGGTCGCTGTGACTGAGCCCCNAGTGCGGCTTGCCAAGTGCCATGCCATGCCATGCCATGCCATGCCATGCCACCCGCAGCCCTCTGCATGGCTGTCCCCTTCCTTTCCCCCCCCCAAMATAAACATCTCTGCCCTCACACCTTTGTGACTTTGATGGTCAGCTTGTTGCGGGTGAAGAAATCATTCATTGCCTTTTGGCACTCGGGGAGGCTGCATCGCCAGAGGGGAAGGGGTGGCCCAGTTGTGAGAAGCATGCATACCGCAAGGCTACCACCTCCGTGCCACCCATGCAGCCCTTAGGCCTTTCAATTTCATGGAAAGCATCAACGCAGCGAACCGGGTGGAGCGCAAAAGCCAGGTGGGGCAAGGTCCTCACCCCCAGTCATCGATGATGACGTATCCGCCGGGGCTAATGAAGTCCCACAGGTTGTAAAGCTCGTCGGTTGTGCTCTCATACATATCTGGACAGGCAGCCAGAAGGAGAGCTGTCAAGCATTGCCGTTTGGCCCACACAGCGAGCAGCAGGAGACAGTAACAGCGGCTGCACCATGCAGCGGGCATGCAATCCGCACCTCCGTCCATGCGCAGCAGGGCAATGGGGCTTTTGTCCCGGGACCGCCACGCAGGCAGCGCATAACGGAAGAAACCCTGTGGGGAAGGTCAATAGAGAGTGGACAAAGGGGGCGAAACGCAAGCGCGGGGGCTTGTCACCAGCACGATGCACCCCCTCCCAAGGGGCCGAGGGGGGAACTGCCGGCACACCGGCATGCAGTGCGCACCTTGTGGAAGTGCACCCGGCTGTCCAGCAGCTCAAACCGCTCAAAAGCCGACTGAACCTCCTCCTGCCCGACTGCCATATATGTCCATTTACTCCACCACTGCGGCGGCAGACAGGCGGGTCATGCTGGGTTAGCTCCACAGCAAAGAGCACGGCACCACGTTCAGATGGCGTGCTAGCCAGAGCACGGCTGCGTGCTGCGCTGGTTGCGCCTGGATCTGCAGGTTTCCTGTCAATAGGATAATTGCAGGCCAGCCGTGCAGGCCAGCCGCGCAGGCCAGCCGCAGCAGGCAAACTGCAAGCTAAGCCGCAAGCTACACACGTCGAGGTCGTTGCCCGTGGTTGGCCTTGGCAGGCCCTGGAATGAGTCCACCAGGTGCACGTCGCGCTGGGCCCCATATGCCGTCAAGATGGCTTTGGCAAAGATGGAAGCGCCGCCGCGCCACACACCGCATTCTGCAGCAGGATGGCGGGTAAGCATGCTGGGAGGGGCAAGCGAAGGCCGGGAATGCTGCCAAGTTGGCTGCCCCCCCTGTGTTGCAGTGTCTCCTGTTGCCCCGAGTTATTAAAAAGGGGCGCACACCTCCCAGCCTGGCAAGTTCGCACCCACAAAGGAGCCGGGCACACCACGAGCCAGCACATCCTCAAGCAGAGTCCGCAGGTTGTTCATGCGCAGCTGTCCAATCATGCTGAGCCCATAACTGTGCAGGGGGTGGGGGATGTGCAGATAACATGTGGTGAGAGGCGGGGCAAGCAGGTGCCTTGCTGGGAAAAAAGCATGCGCCAGGGGCAGCAATGTACAGGTGAGCCACCAGGGGGCTGCACAAACCGCACCGCTTCCAGCACCTGCCAAAGTGGCAACTCACGCAGGCGAGTCATTGCCGCGGGCGCGCTTGGACGCGTTGAAGGGCAGCTGCGTCACCTGGTTGATTGTGTGCACACTTGTAGCTTGGACTGCAGCGGAGAGCGGCATGAAACAAGATGGGGATTGAATCACCTGGGGAGGACGGGGGCAGGCGGCGCAGCACGCGCAGCATGCCAACAGCATTAGCGCGTGAGGTGCAAGCGCACGTTCGGGCGTGGCCAGGTGCACCCCCAGGATGGAGTCGCGCACAGCGTCCAGGTAGCGGCCACGCAGCCGCTCCACCTCGCCGCTCGGCTTGCCGCCTGCTGCTGCCTGCTGCGCCTGCTGCGCTCGCTGCGCTTGCTGTGGCTGCTGCGCCTGCTGCTGCGGCTCCCCAATGCTCCAGTGCAGGCCTGCCAAGGCGAGGGCAGCAGGGCGAGGTGGATGGCCTCATCAGGAAGCCTGGGAGTGTGTGCCAACTGAAGCTTTCCACCCCTTCGCACCCGCACCCACCTATGTCTGGTGTGCCGGCTTTCCAGCTGGACGAGAAGAGCGCAAATACAACCAAGCAAACCACGGCGGTGAGTGCTGCCTGCATGCAGGGAGGAATGGTTGCAAAAAGGGGCGGGGCTGATGAACCGAGCGCCGGCACGCAGGCCAGCGCAGTATTAGCATCAGGCGGGTCTGCCGCTGCTGAGTCAGGTGGTGACTCTGAGGCGCTTGCTGTTCTGTATCACACGATAAACTCACCAGATTGCGGCGATAGACCACAAACAGCTTGCCAGCAGTGCACAGCGACTTTTCAAAACTTCGTTGCAAGCCCTGCAGCCTGTGCCACCGCTCATGCAGCTCCCCTGCACACAGTCAGCATGCAAAGAAATTCGCCGAGAGCTGCGACCGCACCTGTCTCAGCTCCTTGCCCCACTGGGCGCCTCGCACGTCCCTCCCGTATTCAACTCCCATCGGTGCTGCTGGAGCTCACAAGGGGCTGGAGTAGCGTGCTCAGGTGAATCTGCAAGCCTGAATTCTTGAATGAGGACGAAACAGTGTGGGGTGCTCATGCTGCGGCCGACGGTGCCCTCATGCAGGTGCTATTGTGGCTTGATGGCTCTGTCCTTGGCAGGGCCTGCAGGCATCACATGCCGCCCGTGGATCTGTGAGAAGTTGCCTGGTCCATCCAGGGATGTGCAAGTTCAGTGCGGCACAAAGGACTCGGTGTTGACGGCGCGCCGCGGCGGGTCGGAACAGGCGCCGCTTGTGGAGGGCGATGGGAAGCATGCAGACTTCCCTGGTGCAGCCCGCACAAGGCCCACCCGTTCTTGGCCATGCTAGTTCGGTGCACTAATTCAAACAGGCACACGCAAGTCTTAACTACGCCGCACATGTGTCTCCGCTGGCACGACTGAGCTGGGCGCTGACCGTCGCTGCCGGCTGGCGCCAGGTCATGGGCACGGTTCTGCCACGGTTCTACAAGCCCTGGTCGCCCAGCGGTGCTCAATTCACGCTTGGCAAGCTTGTCTAAGGTGCTGGACGCCCCGTGGCCCGACCGCAAAACCCGCTCGTCCGCGGCCCCTCAAAGCCTCAGCCGCCAGCGCACAGCAACACATCTCCCGCTTTCGCTTGGCAGCAGACGCCAGGAAGGTGGCGCCCATGGCGCCTGGAACAGGCGGCAAGGACGGCGGCGCGTCCGGAGCCGCCGACGTGCCGCTGTCCACCGCCGCTGTAGCTCGCCGGCTGTTTCCGCTTTACCTGACGCACATCAACCAGGTGCGGCACGTGCGGCGCGCAGTTGTAATGTGCGGAGTGCAACAAAACTGCGGGCGTTGCATCAAGCACGTACTGGGCAGTCGTTCAGCCTGGCTCCGGCGCGCTCAACACCGAACATTTGTGCGTCGCTGCTCACCAGCCAGGCTTGGTGTCTTGCCCACCCTTTTGCTGCGCAGGGCATCCTAGTGACGATGCCGTTTGTGGTGGCGGTGTACATGGTTCGAGACTGGGAGGCTGCGGACAGCGGCGGCGCCCCCGTCAGCGAGCAGGCTGTGGGCAGGGCCACAGGATTCCTGGCCGCTGTCTTCTGCTTCGCGCAGCTGCTGACGAGTTTTGCCTGGGGATCCGTGTCTGACCGCATTGGTCGCAAGGTGGGTGGAAATTGAGGCGTCACGAGGGTTACGTGTGATGTCATGTGAAGAGCAAGCTTGCTGAGTAACACAGCCTGTTGTGCTCCATTGCCTTTGGCATGCAAAGGAACCCCCTGCCAAGCCCCACCACCTACCTGCTCATTTGCTGCCCCGCCCACACCTGTGCAGCCGGTGCTGGTGGTGGGCAACATCAGCTGCGTGGCCTCGGCCATCTGGTTTGGCCTGGCGGGCTCGTACTGGGAGGCGGTGGCGGCCCGCACGCTGGGCGGTGCGCTGAACGCCATCATTCTGGTGGAGAAGGCCATGATTGGTGAGCAGGCATCCCAGCTGGGCTGTGAGGGCATGTGCAGTTGCAGGCCATGCCAGCTGGGCTGCCACTGACTTGCTTACTGGGAGCGAGCTGTAGCATGGTGCGTCGCGCAGACTGCCACTTTACCAACTGCAAGCCCAACGCTGCCGTGTGCATCCTCCTGCCGCCAAGCAGGCGAGGGCCTGCCGTCCCGCGCCGACCAAGCCACCGCCTTTGGCCTCATGTCGCTGTGCTGGGGCGTGGGCAGCCTGGCGGGGCCGGTGATTGGCAGCCTGTCCTCACCCTGCGGCACATCTGCCGGGCAGGGCAGTGGCCTGCTGTGCGGCGAGCACGGCCTGCTGGCCGCCAGGTGCGCTGGGTGTGGCATGCTGCAGCAGGCTGTGCAGAGCTGCAGCCGGCCTAGCCTTGGAGGCACTATCAGCTCAGAGCCTAGACCAGCTGAGCGCACAAGCCTGCACCCCTGCTGTGAGCCTGCGCCAAGCCGCCCTGCGGTCCCTCGTCTGCCACGCCATCATCCTTGCAGACCCTATTTTCTGCCCTGCCTGGTNGCGGGGCTGCTGTCCGCCGTGGCAACAGTACTGACAATCACCCACCTGGACGAAACGCTGCCCAGCCGGCGCGCTCATGCTGGTGGCAGCGGCACCGGCAGCACCGCTCGGTACGCGCCGGTGCCAGCCTCTGAGCAAGCAGCAGCAGCAGCAGGAGCAGCAGCAGTGCAAGGGGGCGAGGTGGAGCTGCATGCCAGCCTGAAGCACCGCAGGGGGGATGTGCAGGGCTTGGGTGGCCTGGCCGACGGCGGCACGAGTGGCAGCAGGCCAGGCAGCAAGCTGCGCGCTTTCAGGGGCGACAGCGCCCGTATGGCAGCGGTCGGCAGCGGCGGGATAGCGGGAGCACAGCGCAGCAAGCAGCCGGCGGTAGAGGAGGATGGAGGCAGTTTCCCAAGCAGTCCAGCCAGCAGTGGCAGCGATGATTTCGTGGTGTTCAGTGCGGTTGATCTGGAGGCAGCACCCGCTTCCCATCCGCCTGAAAGCCTGCTGCCGCAAGCGCCGTGGTACCGACAGCGAGCCTGCATCACCACTCTTGTGGGCTACGGTGAGACGCTCGGTTTGGCCACGTTCCCTGCTTGATTCGTACACATGCTGGCCCTTGCGTTTCACTGTTTGCTGGCCAATGCACCCCACCTCAGCGACGGTCCTTGACCACCTGCTGCGCCTCCCTACTCCAGCCAGGCCTGAATGCGTTTCTGTTCAACCTTCCTGCTGCAGGCCTCATTGCTTTTTTATTTAATGTAATGGAGGAGGTGCTTCCCATCTTCGCCAGCGCCGCCGTGGTGCAGGGCGGCCTAGGCCTGACGCCAAGCCAGCTGGCGCCATCCCTCTCGTTTGGCGGTGTGGTGCTGATGGTGTACGCACTGAAGGGCTTTCCCCGGCTGATGAGGTGCGTGGCCACTTGGTGGTGAGGCTGCCGTTCTGGTAGCCTGCGCCAGGGGCGTGTCGGACGTACACATACCGCTGAAAGTTGCTGCAACCAGCCTTTTCATGCAATTGATCCCTGCCCCATCCCTGTGTCCCTGCGCAGGCGCGTAGGCGTGGTGCGCGCTCTGCGCCTGGGCCTGTGGATGGCTGCCCCCATGGCTCTGAGCATTCCCGCCTGCTCGCTCTTTGGCGGCATGCCGGCGCTCACCCAGGCCTCGCTCTTCCTGGCCATGGGCTTCAAGGCAGTGGCGGGCACCAGCGCCTTCACCGCCTGCCTCATCCTGGTCAATGCCGCGGCGCCCAAGGACGCGCTGGGGTCGGTGAACGGCGTGGGGCAGACGCTGGCGAGCGGGGTCAGGGGCCTAGGTGAGCTGGTAATGGGAACGGGGGCGAGGAGGAGGTTGGTTGGGTGGTGGTGAGATGGGTGGAACGCATGCTGTGCCGAACCTACCCTCCATCCATGGATGGATGTTTTTGCAGAACCGCTGTACGTTTCACACTCTTCATCGCATCCATCCCATTGGCTCTTCGCTTGCAGGCCCCGCGCTCGGTGGCCTGATGTGGGGTTGGAGCCTCTCCCTCAGCCCCGCCTGGCTGCCCCACCAGTACGTGCCCTTTGGCCTGATGGGCCTGCTGGCACTGGCCACCGACTTTGTGTACCGCGGCCTGCAGATGCCAGAGGGCGAGGAAGTGCACAGCAGCGGCGGTGGTAGTGGGGATGGCAACGCCGCAGCCAGAGGCGCGCCGCATGGCCAGGAATGACGCTCACAACTTGCATGAAAACCCCTTTCTTTTTCAGCCCCTCATCAGCTTCCGTTCCTGTTGATATTCAGTCTCCAAATCAGTTGCAAATCAGTCAGGTGTGTTGAGGTGTAAAATAAGAGAGGCCGGCCAGCGGCAGACGCTGTCCCTGCCCCGCCCGCCGCACTACTGCTGCCTGCCTGCTTGCCCGTCTCCTTTGCGAACATTGATGCAAGCCCCACCTGATGCAAAGCAAGTGCAACACGCCGATAGCCACTGCCCAGGCCCTCTCGCGCTGCCCGTCTCTCCAGCCACGGTTTGGCTTCGCTGTGGAGAGGCGGTCAACTCGCAGCGGCAATACCAAGGATCACAGAAGAAGGGGCCCGGCCCGCCGCTCGATGGCAGCAGCACCAGAGGCCAACCCGGCGGCAGCGGCGGCGGCGATGACCGAGGTGCCGCCGGTCGATGACCAGTTAGTGGCCTGCGCCCTCAAGCGGCATCCCCGCATCATCCTGGGCACGGGTTCCAGCTCTCGGAGAGGTGAGGGACAGGCACCTGCTTGTCCGCGCAGTTCAAGGCGCATGTGATTGTTTTCAGGGAATGTTGCTACGCCCGCCGCCCCCGACTTGCAGCTCACCGCCGCCATTCCATCCACACCCACCCACAGCCATCATGGACGAGCTGTCGCAACGCTATGGCTTCACATATGAAATTGCCAAGGCCGACATTGATGAAAAGGCAATCCGGCACGAGGATGCGCAGCACCTGGTGCGGCACGGGCAGGGGAGCCACAGCCTGGGACTGGAGTGTTGCTGCATGTGGGAAGCCATGTGCCATGCAGTGCGAGGCGTTCCGCTCAGTTTGTGCTGCTGCCCAGCATTCTGTGTGTGTCAACCCTCCCTGCCGCTGCTTCTGGCAACCCCGCCTCATGCCGCTCCGGTCCTACCCCTGCCCTTTTCTGCCCGTCCCGTGTCCCTCAACAGGTGCTGCGCCTGGCACATGCCAAAGCGGACGCCATCCGTGCTAAGCTGCAGGCAGCGGCAGGCGAGGCTGGGCAGCCGCTGGACGGACTGCTGGTCACATGTGATCAGGTGCGCTGCAAGGGTGGCGCCTGAGCACGCAAGTTGGCAGGAGCAATTGGCCAGCACTGGATGGCTCTTCCCTTTCTGCACATGCTGCCGCCTTGCTGCCGTCTTGCTGCCTAGCTGACTGGGGCTGCCTGCTCACTGTGTGACGGCAGGTGGTGCTGCACGAGGGCCAGATCCTGGAGAAGCCCGAGGATGAGGCGGAGGTGGGCGGGCCGTCCCTGATGTGGCTGCATGCCAGCCTTGATCCAGATGCGGTGGCCAGCACGCTGGCAGCAGAAGCAGTTACCTCCTGGGCCAGCGGCCGCAGCATTAGGCCATCCGCATGCCCTCGGGCTGCCTGCCTGTGCAGGCGCGGCGGTACATTGCGGGGTACGGGCGCGCACCCGCCTGCACCGTGGGCTCGGTGGTGCTCACAGACCTGGCCAGCGGGGCCAGCTGGGAGGGCGTGGATGTGGCAACGGTGAGCGGACCATGGCGGCGTTGCGCGCCACACTGGTTGTGCTGCATCTCTTGCTGCTGCTGCTGCGCCGGAGTCGGTTGCGTTGCTATGCTACTTTTGGGCATGCCACTCTGGCCATGCTGCGCCTCCGAGCTGCTGCTGCGGCGCAGTCTACCTGCTGCTACCTCACTCCATACATGCGCATTCTCGACTGTAACTTTGACCTCCTCGTCCCCACCCCTCCTTCCCTCATCTCGTGCAGATCCACTTTGCGCCCATCCCCGGCGACAGCGTGGACCGCCTGATTGCGGAGGGCGAGGTGTTTTGGTGCGCTGGAGGCCTCATGGTGGTGAGCCGAGCGTGCTGTCGCTCATTGTTGGTTGTGCAATGCACGCTGGATGTTTTGCAGCTGGCGTGCTGCCAAGCTGGGATGCATGTGGTGCATCCCCCGTCCCAACCTTGCCGCTCGCGGCAGCCAAGCGCAGCCCCCTGGAGTGCTGCCATGCATCTTGAGCACCATGCACCTGCCCTTGCGCCTCCCCTTCTGCTCACTCCTCCCAGGAGCACGAGCTGGTACAGCCACACGTCATTCGCATGGACGGCAGCTTGGACTCGGTGATGGGACTGGACAAGCAGCTGCTGCTGCGCCTGCTGTGTGCGGCGGGAGCAGCGGAGGAGGCCGCGGCGTAGCAACGGCCGGGCAGCAGGTCTTGATGCCTTGTAGCTGATTACTCGTATGTAAGCTTGAAAATGCAATGCAGTTGTTGGCCCTGGCTGCAGGGGATCAGGCTGAGCGAGCGAATGTCGCAAGGGCGCCATGCATTTGCTGTCCGCTTGCCGCTGTCCGCTTGTCGCCAGGGTGGCGCCTCAAAGTATGAGGAGGCGGTCATCTCCCTGAATTGCACGTTATTCAGCTACGGCCATCAGGCCGCGTGCTCCCAAGCTCTCGGTGGGGGCGAGGGCAAGTGGCCCTTGCAGAATGCTGGCTCGCACGGCCCGCAAACGCGTTGGATCCGCGCACAAGTTACTGCTGCTTGTTATCGTCGCAGCCGCAGCCGCTCCGGCAGCCCGTGCCCTCCGCCCGGCCGCCGCCGCTGCCGCCACACCACTGCACACTGCCAGCGGCCCAGACGACACGCCCCAGCAGCCGCCCCTGCTGCCAGAGAGCTACACGGCAAGCATGCTGTTGTCGAGTGTGCCGGTGTGCTCTGTCTGCTCTGTCCTGCATTTCCATCGCCTCATTCGACGTTGCTGCGCCGCCCCACCACCCCCCCAAGTGCTGTAGGTGAATTATACACTCACTCTGCCCTACACCGCTTCGTATCAGCCGCATGCGCTCAGCTACGCAGTCTTCTTTGCACGCGACGATCATAGTGGTAGCCTCAGGCTGGACGTTGGCCACTCTGCCAATGTGCTGATCAGCCACAAGGCAGGCAGAGCGGGGCATTCACTGTGCTTTATCGGGCGGTTGGCGGTTTGCACAGCGGTTCGAGGTGCACACAAGTTACCAGCCTGCCGAACCACAAACAGACAATGCAGATGCAACTGCCCTGCAGTTGGCTGAGAAGGCAGCCCTCATTGGCCTGCCTTGCTCCCAGCCCTGCAGGGTCACGGCGCATTCGAGCTGGTGCCTCGCATTGATCGCCAGGTGGGCGGGGCCTGGCTGTGATAACTCACAGCATGTGCTGTTACAGTACACGTCGCGTGGGGCTCTGCTACACAACTTTGAGCGGGTGCTCCCTCTTGCTGCACCATACCTAATGCAGGTCTGCCTGCGCTTCAAGCACGCCGGTGATTCCAGCATTGAAGCCACAGCCCTGCCGGACGTGCGGGGCTGGGAGTACGGCGGCAAGGAGCGCCTCAATGGCGAGCAAGTGCAGTTGTGGCAGTATGAGGCGAGGTACGTGGCTTGGGTGGGGCGGCCCGGAGCAGGGCCAGTGACCGGACCTCATGGGAGGGCAGCAGCCGGGTGCCCAAGCTGCTGCACAAGCGCATGCATGCAGGGAGTTGAGACAACCCATACCCGTTCTGTGCATGGTCCCAAACAGGCACGAGGCCAAGCGGGTTGTCTACCGCTTCTACGCAACGACCGAGGGCGTGCCACGCCGGCTGGACATGCGCGGCCAGAACTCGCTGTCTGGGGCACACTTGGATCACTGGGTGAACAGAATTTTGTGTTTGGAGACAGCACCAAGGCAACTTGGCAACTGGGCAGAGTGCACTTGTGCAGCAGCTGCGAACTGCGGCCTGCCTGCCTGCCTGCTTGCTGTTATGCTCGGCGGAAGTGTGTCAGATGCAACAACCTGCACTCTCAACCTGCCCGCACCATGGCAGGTCGTTGACTACACACACTTTGTTCCCGGCCGCCCCGCCGCCTCGCTATTCCACACACCTGAGCTGTGCAAGTCTGTGGCGCCGCAGACACTGCCGACCGGGCGGCGCACAGCGCGGCAGACCCGCCTGCTGTCTCTTGTGCCAACAGTGCGGTACCGTGGAGACACGGAGGTGAGGGCTTCGCCGGGCCAGAAAAAGCAAGATCTGCGACTTAATAGACGTAATAGTGGGGTTAATGCAAGGCGGGCTGCAGTTGCTCTGCAAGGACCGCAGGCCTGGGAGGCCAGTCTCTTTGTTGATCTCGCCTGCATGGTAGCGAACTGTGGTGCATGCCGAGCCTCTGCTCCCTACTTCTGTCGGTCCATCCCTTGCAGTACGATGCTTTCATTTCCAGTTCACACGGCATTGGACGCAGCCATGCGTCCTTGGCAGACTACGAGCACCGGGCGGCGCTTTTCCGAGCCAACCTGCGCATGATTGAGGCGCACAACGCCGCCAACCGCTCCTTCACCATGGCAATGAACAGGTGGGAGGAGGGGTGAGGGAACCGCATGGTGCGGTCAAGAGCTAGGTTGGCAGCAGCACACCAATTGGATTGTGCCCCTTCAATTTATCCCTGCCCGTCTCTCCTTTCTGTGTGCAGGTTTGGCGACTGGACACGGGACGAGTTTGTGGCGCTCATGCTGCCCAAGCGTGACCGCATGCTGCAGCGAGCAGCGCAGCGCGCCCAGCAGGAGGGCAAGGCGCCAGTCGGGGAAGGGCAGCAAGGCAGGCAGGGCCAAGTCGTGCAGGCTGCAATGCAGGCAGGTGTAAGCTCGGGAGAAGACGAGCCACTGCAAAAGCATCAGCTGCCATACGAGCCAGTGACTCCTCTGGACCGGCTGCCTGAGAGCGTGTCATGGCGGGGAGCGTTCCCCGTGCAGGACCAGGCCAACTGCGGCTCCTGGTAAGCACACATGACGCCGGTGCTGTTGCTGGGTGTGGGGTTGGCTGCAGCACTTTCATACCAAGGACTTTTCCGCGTGCATGTTGCTGCCCCATGGCCATGTGGAGGGGCGAGGCTGCCTGCATTCCCATCTATGTGCTAGTTTATCGATCCACCAAACTCCCCTGCCCTCCCTGCTCACAGCTGGACCTTTGCGTCTGCTGGTGCAATGGAGGCTGCCTGGTGGCGCGCCACAGGCCAGCGCACCCCCTTCAGCCAGCAGCAAATCCTGGACTGCAGCTGGGGCACCACAGACAACGAGGCCTCGAACATGGGTGAGCAGCAAGGCAGGCTAGGGTTGGATGAGCGCCAGGCAGAGGACGTGCAGAGCTTGCGGTGCGAGTGCGGTAGCACAGGATCGGGCCAGCGATGGTGCGCTCGCTACGCCCCGCCCTTCCATGCTCCACAGCCTGTGATGGCGGGGACCCGTGGGCAGCCATCGCACATGTTGTGGACTCTGGTGGCATCGCAACACTGGCCGACTACCAGTATGAAGGCCTGGACAACTACTGCCGCGCTAACCGGACGCGCCAAGTGGGCAGGTTCAAGGTGAGCTGGCCAGGGCGTGAGGCAACAGGCAATTCCTGCCAGTGTTATGAGCCTGGCTTATCCAGCAAAGGTGATGCAGTCTGCATCCACATGCTGGAACCGCCACTGCACATATCATGTCCAGCGTCACGCTACGGTAGCGCCCATTGTGTTCCATCAACCTGCAGGGCTGGGCGCGCCCGCCCCGCTACAACAACGCCGCACTGATGGAGGCTGTGTACTCGCGCGGCCCGCTGGCCATCAGCTTTGACGCCTCCCGCCCCTCCTTTGCCTTCTACTCATCCGGCGTGTACGTGGACACCGAGGTGGGGCGCAAATAGGGGTTCAGAAGATGATGAGGCGGTGGACATGTAGTTTGGAGGGTGCGGTGCCAGAAATTGGACCCGACTGCGCCTGAATGTGTGACCTTGCCCACCTGCAAGCCACCCATGCGTGCACCCACCCTGCCCCACCCCGCCCTCCTGTCTGGCAGTGCCTGTACAAGCCGGAGGACCTGGACCACAGCATGGTGCTGGTGGGCTACGGCTCCAGCGAGGCGGGGGACTACTGGTGGGTGGCGGCTGGACTGAAGGGTTTTGTTTTCAGATAGCTACCCAAAGGAGGATGTGTGGACACCCCTTTCCGCACTGCAGGTCCCCGGCCCCCAATAATAATCAGCGCCAATGCATCGCTTACCCCTGTGTCTCATGCCCCTCTCTCCCACCAACCCACCTGCAGGGAAGTGAAGAACAGCTGGAGCACGCACTGGGGCGATGGCGGCCACTTCAAGGTGCTGCGGGATGGGCACGCCTGCGGCGTGGCCAGCGATGCCGCCTATGCTGTGGTGGCAGACAGCGTGCTCTGACCGGTAGGCACTCCTGAGCTAGGCAAGCTGCGGGTGGAGCATTGTGGGCCACCAGCAAAATCAGCTTCAGACTGCCGCTTGCGAACAGTGAGTCGAGAGTTGCTCGTTTTGTGATACCAACCTCTGCACTTCTATTGGCACCCGCCGATTNGGTCTCGCTTATTATTCTTGCAAGTCCATCCATGCCCTTGCGCAACTCGCATCGTCATTGCATGTCATGTCTTACAGCTGACGGCAGGACAGCATCCAACACCACCGGCAGCATTTCGCAAGGGGAGGCAAGTCAAATCAGGAGGCGGGCGGGTTCATTCAGGTTCGCGGTGTGTTGCTGTTGCTGCTGCTATTGCTGTTGCTGCAGGCGCATTTTTTGTCAAACCGTCGAAAGTGCTGCCTGGCCGGGGCTGTGCTCTTGCCCCCAAGAAGGCCTCATCCGCTGGGAGGCTGCATGCCGGGAGCCTCCCCACACGTGACGGCCGACGCAATGAGGCAGATGTTGCGCCACAGCTTCAGCACATCCTGCGGAGCCAGAGGGAGGAGGATGGGGCCTGGAGGTTTTCAGGGCGAACGCTGAGGCAGCTAGCCGGCATGCAGCCCTTCATTTTGCCAATGGCAGGATCGGCGGTGCAATGCTGCATGTGCTGTACAACCGGTCACCTGCAAACAAGAGCTGACCACCATGCACACTGCCGCACACTGCCGGGCACTCTGCTGTGCGGCACCCTCTGCGCTGCCCACGCACCATCACTGCAGGTGACACAGCTGGTGGCGGCACACACGCGTCCCAGCAGTTGGGTTGCAGCGTCGCGGAAGTCAGGCGGCAGCAGGCCTGCACCGCGTCCTGCGCCAGGGACGCCAGCTGGTCCAAGGAGCCCAACCTGCGATTGTAGCAGCATACAGGAGGCGCCTCAGCCTGATGCTCTTTGTGTGAGCTGCGTGGCGGCATCGCAGCTTTAACCTCAATGAACACTGCGCGACTGCCCTGACTGGCAAGCACCCATCAGCCAGCCGCACATGCACTCCATCAGACTAAAGGGTGCTGCCCCTCACTTGCAGAAGGTGGTCATTGTGTTGATGAGGAGGGACGGGTCGGTGCAGTTGGCCCCGGTGCCGCTGCCGGCTGGCGCGGTGGAATTGCCGGCGGTGGCATTGGCAGTCAAATTGGCGCCTGGCAGGTCCCCTCGGATGCCCTGCAGTGCGGGTAGATGGTATTCAGCAAGCGTACATAGCTGCATGCAATCACAACAAATCACCTCGCCGCAGCCAGTCTCGCCTGCAATGCATCGACCAGTGCAGGGTTGGCAGGCGACTGCGCCAGGCCACGCCGCGGCAGTGGGCCACGCAACCGTCGGCTGCTGCTGCTGCTAGTGGTCGTGCTAACGCTGCTTGTTTGTGTCACGCCTTGAGCTGTGAGGGCGGGGGTGCAGGGGCGGGAGGTGAGCAGGCGTCGGCGGGCGCTGCTCCCGCAGCGGCGGAAGCCGGCCCAGAGCTGTGCTCAGCGCCTGTCTGCTGCAGCCCCTTGTCCATCCTCACCATGTGCTGCTGCGCTGGCGACCAGGAGGAGAGCCAGCAGGGCGGCCCAGTGCGAGCACCGCATGCTTGGGCCCTCCCGGCAGGCTGATTGCTGCTGCATGCAGTAAGAGTCTGCCAATCAATCGGTGAATTGAGGAGAGGCGGTTTATTGCCCTCTTGCATTTCGCGGACAATGCGCAGCAGGGGACAGAAGCAAATAATCATTTGACCGCCACATCGTGCTTGCAGAGAGGGCTTTGCCACATTACAATTGACGGCGGTATAGCTCGGGCTTCGGAGCAGCAGCAAGCCATGGCCGCGCAACAAAGCGTAAGCCAGAGCGCTCAGGAGGCATTTCATGATGATGTGCAACCTCGTGCGAAATGCCTGGATTTCGCCGATCGCCCGCAGGCTTGCTGCTTGCTTGCCGCCGCCGCCGCTGCCGCCCCAGCTTACCGACCCGCCGCCACTCCTCCGTGCTTGCGTCACGCAGGCCAGCGCGCTGCCATTCCGCAGCACGACCTTCACAGCTGAAGTAGATGGGCGGCCCACCGAGTTTGCGCTGACTGGCTATTCGGACCGGGTGCTGGTGGTGGCGTCACAGCTGGGCAGCCTAGGCTCCATCCTAGCGGCAGAGAAGGAAACAGTGCTGGGCGGCGGCAGCACATACCGCGTAGACACGCTGCTGGGTGAGGCCTTGAGGGCCTGAGCAGTGCTTCTGGGGTGGACGTGTGCATTCCTGCCTTCAGCTGTTGTCTCTAGCTTACCGGCTGGCATCATGGCACGCCCATGCCCGTCTCCCTCTTCTAATCCTGAACAACCCTCCCTCTCACCTCCCCCCACAACCAAGCACAGGGCGGCGAGACGAGCCGCTGGCAGAGCTGTGTGCCCGACAGCTGGCAGAGCGACTGTGTGAAGCTGGCTGCGAGCGCCCGCTGCTGCTGTGCTTGGCGCTGGAGCGGGCGGCGCTCACAAAGGCGGCGGTGCAGCAGGTGGTGCAGCAGGTGCTGGCGCATCCGGTGTGGTGACGCTGGTTGCTGCACATCCACTCTGCTGGCGCCGTTGTAGTCGCCAACCTGTTGCTCTACGTGCCCACCTGTGATCCATCATATTACTGATTACATAAACAGGGTCATGTCTGCACGTCAACACAAAGGGGCTGCAGGCTTCAGGGGGAGAATCAGTGGCATCATAGGCAGGTGGAGTCGTTCCGTTGGTTTGCGAGGCGTCAGGTAACAGAAAATGTGTGTGCTGTGCAAGAGAGAGATCAGGACATGGGCAGGGTGTCAAAGTTGGGTCGGCAGCAAAGGAGGTGCGGGGTGAAGGAAGGGGAATATGCCAAGAGTTGTTGCAAAATTGGCGGGCTGGTCAGTGGGTGATTTTGGGTGGTCGCCCAGCAGTTCACACGATGGGGACATAGGGTTGGTTTGGTTGCTGGTGCTGGCTGGGTTGGGGTGCAGGCGGGGTGGAAGGGCCTGGGTTTAAGAGGAAGGTGGGGGCCGGGCGGTGCCTGCGGCACACAGACTGGATAGTTCAAATACATGCTGGCGGCAAGCCAGTCGTAGGGCAAGAAGGGAACAGCGACATCAAAACAAGCATGCACAGTCTGGCAACATCCGTGGCATGCCAAGCATTGAAAGTCGGGGTGGGCAGGGCAGCAGATGCCTGTGCCCCACACAGATAGGGATAGCCAGTGTGCAGAGGGATGAGAGGTGGCAGACCGCAGGCACAAGCAAGCGGTGAGCATGAGCAGCTGTGCAAAGTGACGGTGCGGTAGGAGGCAAGGGTGCAGAGACAGATCTTAACACTTGCATGAAAGCAGAGAAGGGGCGGTGCAACAAACGCCAGTTGGGCCAGCAGGCCGCCAAGGCTTGATCAAACAAGCGAAATAAAGAGTTAGGTGGCGCAGGCATGGCGATCAGGCGTGGGGACAATTGGTTTGATTCCTTGATGGGCACTGGGGATGGTGGTGCTGTGTCCGCACAGGACAAAGGTGCTGTGGGCGCCTGCGGTCCAGCGGCAGCCGCGGCGGCTGGACCGCAGGCTGCCGGCAGCGGTGGTGGCGGGCGTGCCGGTAGTGGCTGCAGGAAGGCTCTGCACTGGCTCACATGCGAGGACAGCATTGAGGACAGCCGCTTGTCTCAGCCTCACTCCTCCATAAACAGCTCGTCCTCCTGGCAGTCCTCGGCTGCGGCGCCTGCGCGGCGGTGTGCGCTGCGCGGCCGCTCAGCCGCCGCCACCTCGGCCTTGCCAAGCTCCTTGAGGCGGGCGGCCACTGACTGGATGCCCTCCCGCATCTGTGGCAGGGGCGGAGGTGCGCATTGCGGTGGTGACGCAGGCAGGCAGGGCTAAAGCGAGGCTGAGATCAGTGCGAGAGCACACACACACAGCAAGCGAAGGCAACTCAGAACACACAAGTGTGCGCCTCCCTCCTCGCACTGATTAACAGGATTTTGCATCTATCTGGCCAGTGCATGCAGCTTTCACATGAAGCAGGCCCCCAGCCAGCTCACCAGCGCCTGTACGTTGTAGCAGTTCAGCGGGAAGTTGGTCCGAGCACCGGTGCCCTGCGGATCATGATTGGCAATAGGGAGGCGACACAGGTTGAGTGTGAACACGGTGTCTAACAGAAGCAGCCAGCTAAGTGCAGGCCATGCGCTGCACGCTGTGCAAAGTGGGGCCAACGCCTAGGCCAGGACAGCGCCCAGCCTCTCACCAGCAGTGCGATGGCGCCTTGGTCGTACGCCTTGGCGGCCGACTCCTCGCTGCCGTGCATGCCCAGGTAGTGGCGCTTTCGCTTGTAGGTCACCTGGGAGGCAGGGGCAGGGAGTGTGGATGCAGAGCGGCAGTCAGCACAAGGAGACGGAGAAGGCGAGCAGCAGTACCTGAGCAAAGGCTGGATAAGCCCATCTTGACATGACATGAGCATTCTGTGGGTCGTGAGCAGGCTCACCTGTGCGCGGCAGCAGTGTGCTGCGCACGCAGGTCAGGCTGCTTGTCTGCAACCAAACCCCAGCTCACCTGGGCCTGCCAGCGCCGGTTGCTGCCGCACAGGCACACTCCCTGGTACCTGCAGGGTGGGCAATATTGGGAAGGGTAGGTTGGCAGGTGGCATCGGAAGCACTCAGACTTGCGCATCCAAGCACGAGGGAGTTGTCCTATCTGCCTGCCGGCACATATCGCTTGCGCAGCCGCAGCTCACTTGGACGACTTGACGAGCGGCACCGGGTGCAGCGCCACAGCGGCCGCAGCGCCCGCCGCAGCCGCTGCGTCTTCGATCGTCGCGCCCGCATCCACTGCCTCCAGCGCCGCGGCGGCGGCCAGCGTGCCTGGGTCCACATTTGGGTCCAGCGCTCCAGCAAAGGCGTGCGCCGCGGCAGCCGCCGCTGCGGCAGCCGCCGCTGCGTTGTTGTTG
>JADXDR010000100.1:0-21133 GCA_025026875.1 Chlorella ohadii
TTTTCGTGACGCCCCCTGTGGCTTTTGCTCACGTGAGTTTCGCCGTATTGTGCCACCCCTTGCTTTGCCCCTCTGCCTTCCCACTCCTCCCGCCCGATCTGCTCTGCCTGCCCTTCCCCTCCTTGGTGGTTCCCTTCCCCTTCCCGACTTGCACTTGTGTAGCGGTGCCCTGCCTGGGCGTTGCTTAACGCAGTGCATGCCCTTTCCTTTGCAGCCGGCCTTGGCTAACCCGTGCTGCTTCCCGCCCGTGCGATGCTTTGCGCTCGCTCCCCGCTGTTGCACTGGATTCATTCAATGCTGCATTGGGCAGCACAGGATTGTGCTGAATGGCATGTAAGCCACACAAAGTAAAAAAAAAAAAGTAAGTAAAAGCTAGGCTCACCCGCCCAGCTCCCCCTCTTCTTGGCCGCCATGGATACCTTTGGCGACGCCACCGGGCAGCGGCTCAACCATGCCAAAACCAAGCTGCTGCCAATTGGTGCCGTACCGGCACATGTGGAGGCTATGCTGCCTCCCCCTGCTGCTCGGCGGGAGGCGCCGCTTGTCTCCCATTGCGGCATGCTGTTGCCCGCTTCTGGGACCTGCTCCAYGACTTGTGCTCAGTCGGCACGCTGCCGGCTGCATGGCGCAGCGAGGTGCCAGCAAGCCACCCTTTCCTGTGCTGGGARGCCAGTGCACAGCGCTGGTATGTCCATCGTCTCCCTTCTGRTTAGTGCCTTTGCACTTGTGTGGTAGCTGCCCCTCCTGGGCGCTGCTTTGACCTTTACAGTGCATGCATGTTCCTCTCACCCTGAGCGGCCCCTGCTTCGAGCCRGCTGCGCACTCCCCTCTACCCTCCCGTTGCATTCGTGACGCCCCCTGTGGCTCTAGCTCACGGCGTCGGCAGGGCGGGGTCTGCCCAGTTTSGCCCCCCTGCAGCTGCGCRTGCTCATCTCCCTGTTTCGGCCGGCCTTGGGTAAGCCGTGCTGCTTCCCGCCCGTGCGATGCTTTGCGCTCGCTCCCCGCGGTTGCATTGGATTCATTCGATGCTGCAGTAGGCAGCACAGGATTGTGCTGACTGGCATGTAACCCGCACAAAGTAAAGTAAGTAACAACGACTCCTGTGGCTTTTGGTTGGCACTTTGAGGTGCGGTTGGATGATGCGGCCAGTGGCGCGCCAGCAACGTCGGGCTGATCCCGCCCATGACACAACATCAGCCGTGACAATTGCCTTTGCTTTTGCCTTTGCTTCCGCCGTTATTTCTTGTCTTGCCGACTGATTCGGTCACGTGACAGGGAGTCGCCCGAGCAGGCAGGTACGGCCGGGACATTTGCCACTCGGCAGGCCTGATTGCTGCCCAGAAACCTTCTACCATCCCTTGGGCGTGCAAAGGTGCTTTAATGGGACCAAATGGGCTGTTTATCGTTTAAGAAAAGGCGGCCGCGAAAAAGGGCAAAAAATGCGAGTTCCGAATGACCTGGGTCGGAAATCGCAAAATCACCATTTGACGGCCGCCTTTGGCTGCCTCTTTGCCAGATTGAGGAGAAGGTCGTGGGTTCGAATCCCACAGAGGTCGTGCTGTGCACGCTCATGGCCTCTTAGCGTAGTGGATATCGCGTCTCCCTCCTATCGCACTTGTTTTTGCCTGCTCTTTGCCATACCAGGTTACAATCGGGGCAGCCGGCACTTGCCGTCCATCCGCAAAAGGGCAAAGTCACATGCATGGTAAACGCAATTGAACGGCAGCGGGCAAATGATATTTGCTGTGGAAGCAAGCAGGAGGGCCAGCCAGCCGGCTGGAAAACACAGTCTGTGAACGCATCTTGTGCTCGCCTGCACCTCCCTGTCGCCCGCTCAGTGGACTGCGGTCGCCGCCATGCGCACTAGCACTAACATCACAAGCTGTGATGCAGCCTGAGCCAGCCTCTGCATGTCTTCTCACCAAGTGCCCGACAGACTGACCGCCTCAGCACTAATGCTGCTGGAAACAAGGCAAGATGCAGCAGGCTCACCTGCGGCAGCATGCACACTGCGCTGCGCATGGAGCGGCGGCCGGCGGCCGGCGCTTAAGAGTGGCGGCGGCCCTGTTCGCGACGATCTGATAACCTCGCACAATCTGACACCCCGTTTATCAAACACTTGAGACTCCCGACAGCGCCTGCACACCAGCCCACTCTCGGTCGCCGTGGATGCGGGCTTTTCACGCGGCACAAGCCTTGCTGCTGGTCTTTGCGTGTGTCAGCACCAGGGTGCTGGCCTCCAACCCAAGGCTTAACGTGAGGGTGCAGCCGCCTGCCGGAAGCGAGGATACCGAGGCTTTTCGGGGTCCCGCGCGCATGGGAAAAGTCGCATGATGCTGTTGACCGTGCTGAGGCAGCGGGGAGAGCATGCCCAGCGTCGAGTGGGCCGCGCCGCCGGCGCGGCGCCGGCGCCGCTGCTGCCGCCGCCCGGCACCCAATCCTTGCGCCCCCTGCTCGGGCTGCAGCCTCTCAATGGCACCGCCTGCCTGATGAAGGCGGAGGGCGTGTACCCTCCCTGGAATCTGCCGCAGCCGCCCTATCCACCGCTGTGCCAGGTGAGGCTAGCTTGCCGCTGTGCCGCTGTTTCCATACCCCTTGCCTGGATGCCTGCACTGCCCGGCTGCTTGCATGCAACAACCGTACACTGCGTGCTTCCATGCCTGTGCACCCCTGCAGTCTGCGTACCTGGAGTGCGACGGCAACAGCTCCGCCGGCACCCTGGTTGAGGATGGGCTGGGCGAGCTGGAGGCGCCTGGCGGCGAGACCAGCGTGCCTGCCGTGTTCAGTTGGGTGACCAACGGCGCGGCGCTGCCGGGTGCAATTGGCACGCGGGGCTGCGACTGCGATGAGATCTACGGAAACGGCACGCTGGGTGCGCTGTGCCGCGGGGCTGCTCTGGTCGTTACTGCTGGATTTGCGGCTAGGGGTAAGGCTGGGTAGCTCTGCTTGGAGCCTGCCCCGCAATTTTGTTGAAGACTGCTGTGCTTTGAGCGCCCATAATGTCGCTTCCTTTCAGCACCTACACGCAGGAGCCACCGCCTGCCGCGTGTGCGAGGCTCTGCAGCTGGCGGTGCTGTGCGACGCGCGCAAGGCGGTGGGCAACGATTCGTACTCGTGCCTGGCGCCCCTGCCCGGCGAGCCCGGCCGCCACGTCAACTGCACTGTCAAAGGTGCGGCCAGGGCGTGGTGGGGATGGCAGCGGCAGAAGGGTTTCTCTGTGCGTGGCTGCAGCGCAGTCTTTAGGCACTCCGCCGCACCAGTATGCCTTCCGTACCTTATGCTGTGCCTGTTGCGCAGGGCCCCAGGTGGAGGAGGGTGCGCTTCAGGACGTGGACCCCGCTGTGCAGGACGTGGTCGACCTGGAGTTTGGCCTGTGAGATGCCGCTTGGCAGGGCAAGAGTAGCCCTCTGCTGGTCCTATGGTGTGCTGCCTTTGCTGCAGCAGCTGCCGCTGCTGCCGCTGTGCTCCCATGGTAACCCAAGAAGCACAGCTTCATGTCGCGCCTGTCTGCGCCACCCAACCACCTCTCACGTGCACGCTCTGCTGGCCCCTTTTCTTCACCTCTGGAGCAGGAAGGCGCCCACCAAGCGTTTTGGCATCCTGGTGCAGCAGGACCTGGCAGACCCCATGCAGGACATCCTGAAAACGTGCGTGTGCAGCTGGCTCGGTGCAGCTTACGCGCCTGCAACTCGTGCAGCTGCCGGTGTCCTACCCAGCCCAGGCGCACACCTCGGAGCAATGCGCTTATATGCACTTTAGCCTCTACCTTTGCCCTCCGTGCCCTGTGACCAACTCTCCTGCAGCGCGGGACTGGACCAGGACCAATTCATCCGCCTGCTGCGGCAGCCTGGGGAGCAGTGGCAGGCGTGGGACATCTGGGTGACGGAGGCCAACGGCGGGGACGGGCTGTTCCCCTCACAGGAGGAGCTGGACGCACTGGATGGCATTGTGATCACCGGGGACAGGTGGGTGACTCGAGGGCTGCCTGCCTGCCTGCTGCTGCTGCTGCACTTCTAGAAGCAGATCTGCTGCTGCCAACGTCACCGCACCTGCTGCCTGGTGCACCTGTTGCATGCTGTCTGAGCTGTTACTGCTGCACTGCTGCGACGGCGGCCTCCTTGCCGCTGCTGCCATGTCTGCTGCTGCTCTGTGCAACAAACCCTGTGCCTCCTCCTGCCCCTATCCCTGCATGCAGCGGCTCTCCCTCGCCCGCCGCGCTGGCCACGCTGCGCGAGATCATTGTGGAGCAGGCAGCCAAGGGCAAGCGCATCCTGGTGAGGCGGCAGGGCTATTGAGTGGTTGCATTCAAGCACACCAGCTGGGAGCCAACTTCTGCCCACTTCTGCCCCGCAGCAGCATTGGTCGACAGCCGAAGTGTCTTGCTGCAGCTAGCACGGACCCTTTTGCCCCTGGTGCCCTGGCAACCACATCCGGCCTGGCTGTGCTGCCAATTTGCCTGCAGGGCATCTGTGGCGGCATGGGCCAGATTACAAAGGCGTACAACGGCACCTACCCGTCCCTGCTGGACATGTCCAACTTTGACCCCTACACCAGCGCATGTGCGCAGGGTAGCAAAGGGGGACATGTAGCCTTGTGGGCCTGTGGGGCCTGTATGCACGCGGCATCCCCCAACTGCTGCGCCTGCTGCCTCACACACCCTACTTCAATCCCACCCCGCAGTGCCGTTCGGCACCGCCAACATCAGCATCAATGCGGCAGCAAAGGCGGCCATCAACGGCAGCTGGGCGCAGCTGCTGCCGGACTCCATCCTCATAAACCACATGCCCACTGAATATGTGGCGGTGCTGCCGGCGCGTGCGGTGCAGCTGGGGTACAGCAACTGGGAGGGGCCGCCCTACTCGTTTGTGGACATCTACGCCACGGGGCCTTTTGACAATGTGCTGGCATTCAAGGTGAGCAGTATGGTGGCAAGGCTGCAGTTGGCCAGCCAGCTGTGTCGTAAGTCGCGTGCTCCGGATGCTGTGAGTCTGATCTACTGGCTTGCACTGCTGGATTGCAGGGCAGCAGGTTGCGCCTGGCTCACCGCCCATCTGGGGCATGGGTAGGCATGGGCAGGGGGTCGCACCAGCACAACAGCTACACCTCCTCCCACTCCACCGCAGGGCCACCCTGAAGCCACCGACGGCGCTGTGGGGCGCACCATCACCCAGGCCTTCCTCAACCACGCCGCCGATCAAATTGCGCTGGGCGTGCGGATGCAAAAGATGCCCGCATGGGCCAATGCGTGGGCCAACCAGCAGGTGATGGCCGGGGGGCTGGGGGGCTTGGGCCTGGCAGTTGTTATGCTGCAAGGTGCGTGGCTGCATGTCGGAGGTGTCTGATCACCCTTGGCGACTTGCTGAATAGATACTTGGCTCTGGGCATCGCTACCCAGCCAAACGATGCGCTGGCTGCTGCTGCAACTCGCCACCCAATGTGCTCCTCCCTTGCACCCCCACACTGCAGATCGGCCGCATGCTGGCGTCCTACCGGCAGTACTCTGACGAGGACTTGATGAAGTCTTACCAGCAGTACTCAGCCGTGCTCAAGGCGTTCTTGAACGGCGATTAGGCAGCTGGCGCAGGCAGATACGGGGAATGCTTCTTTGGCCTCCTCGGGTGCTGTTTGGCATCTGCATGCATTTTCATTCGCTTGACGACCTGACTCATTCGTGAACAAACCCCACAACTGGGCACGCCCCACCTGGAGTTTTCCCAACGACCACCCATATTCATGCACCACATGATGCTCTTCCTCAATATTGCCGCATGTCTTCATGCACCTGCTAATTTACAGTTGCTGGGTTCATATTTGTTGCTTCATCCCAGCCTGCCTGCACAAGCTCAGACTTGCATGTGATTATCAAGGACGAGCACCGCCAAGCAGGGCGCTTCATAGGCAGTCATACTGCCCTGGCAGTGCTGACCGACACAGCAGGCACGCAGCAGTTGCAGCAGGAATGGAAGCGGCGAGAACGGAGTGGCGACGACAGTGATGATTGAGTGGCATGCAGGCCCAACTCTGCCTACAACAACGCTTTCCCATCAAATCCTGTGCTTCCAACTGTTGCACACCACCAGTGCTACTGACAGCTTAGCAAGAACCAAAAGTTCTTGCTCTGTCGACTCGTGCACGCATCATGCGTGCCGCTGCTGCTGCCGCCGTCACGCTGCCGCCGGCGCTTGCAGGCGGCAGCTGGCTTTGCCTCCCAGCAGTCTCTCTCACATTCGATTGCAGCCATGAATGCCGCACCGCCAGAGGGCAGCAGGACGCTCTGTGAACTGCAGTGCAGAATAGGCAAGAGGTTTGGTTGCGGGATTGCGTTGGGCGGCTCGCAGGAGATCCCCAGCTGACGATCTCAACCCTTATTCCCCACCTGCAGTGTCGGCGCCTGCTGGGAGCGCCTCCCTGGTGAGCTCCCGCTGCTTGCCCACTCCCTGTTTGCTCCTAGCTGCCCCTCTTGCACTCGCATGCATGGCGATCGCCGCTCACGGCTCTCCCAACCTCCCGCCATGCTGCAGCCGGGCCCCGCCTGCCCCGACGCCTACCTGTCGGCGGCGCCTGCCGCCGCCGGACAGCCCGCCGGCTATGCCCCCGTAGTCAAGTGCCCCAGCGGCCAGTGGCCGGCAGCCTACCACTCGGAGGATGGCTCTTGGGACAGCAGCGCGTCAGGCAGCAGTGCCGGCCTGCGCTCGATGCTGCAGCAGCTGGTGGGGCGGCTGCCGCGCGGCGCTGCGGCACGTGTCGAGCGACTGCTGGGCCTTGCCGCCTGCCCGCCGCCCGGTGCTCCCCTGGCCTGGCACCCCTCTCAGCCGCTGCTAGCGGCGGTTGGCGCTGGCGGCCAGGTGCAGGTAGTGGACTACACAGGCCAGCTGCCGGTGCTGGGGCAGCAGGGCAGCGGCTCGCCGCCGCCGCCGCCGCTCGCGCCCGCCCTCACGCTGCAGCACGAGCTGCAGCAGGGCGCTGCGGCCGCTGCCTGGCGGCCCAACGGCGGCAAGTGCCTGGCAGTGGGCACGGCGCAGGGCGTGTGCCTGTGGCACATTGGCCGCCCGCCGGCTGGCAGCGGCTCCAGGTGGGTGGTAGTTCCATGGCGCCTGTTGGAGGCAACGGCGGTTGGGGCGGTGAATGAAGCCGGCAACAAGCTTGTGAAGCTATGAAGCTGCAAGACGTGTTGTCTATGTCAGCCTTCCTACATCACCTCTTTGCCTGTCTGCCACAGGTCTGATGGCAGCGCGTGGATGGTGTGGCTCAAGGCGCCGACCGCCGGTACCGTGACCACGCTGAGCTGGCACCCACAGGTGGGTGGGGGTGGTGCTGCTATTTGCAGAGGCTACACAGAGGTTGTGGAGGAGATGGATGGGCCGCCTAGCTGTGCATGTGCAGCAGCTTGACGATGTGACGTGCCCCTCAGCCCCAGCTCGGCAGTCCTCAACGGTCCCCCCATCCTCGCTCTGTCTTCAACCACCTCAGGGCCACCTGCTGGCGGGTGCCAGCCCTGCCTCTCCAGGCTTCTTTGTGTGGGACGTGGCCACCGGCACCGCCACCCCCATCTCGGTGAGACGCTGGTTCATCTCATCACAGCCCCAGCTCATGCCAGCTGGTGTGCCATTGGGCAGCACAGTCGGTTGCGCTGCTGGTTCGCTCCTTTCTTGCTGGCAAGTGGGCTCGTATCGTCGCCCTTCTCGCCTCCGCAATGTTGCAGGCGGGCCCAGAGCCCGCGTGCCTGCTGCGCTGGTCCCCCTGCGGCAGCTACCTGCTGGCGGCGCAGCCGGGGGGCGCGTTCCGCATCTGGGAGACGCAGGTGCGGCTCTGGAGCATCATGTTTCAGGGTGTCTGTACAAGGGGTTCGTGCTTGATCTGCTCACCTTCTTCCTGCCGTCTTGCCTGATGCTTGCGCAGCTGAGCGCACTGTGCCAGTTCCCTCTGTCCGCACACGGATGTGAATTTCACCCAACTCTCTTCCTCTTCCTCCACAGACCTGGTGGTCCCAGAGCTGGGCGGCGGCCGAGGGCGGCTCCTCAGCGGGCGGCCGGCTGGTGGAGGCGGCCTGGGGCCCCGACTGCCGCTCCCTGCTGCTGGCCTATGATGGCTCGCCCCAGGTGGGTGATTGGGTGTGACTGGGTGGGTCGGGATTAAGGATGGGGTGGTGTGAGCCCTCGCCCGCAAGCAGTTGTTTGCAGGCTTGAAGACCAGGTGTGCAGCACAACAAGCTCAGGTGCCGGCCTCTGCAGGTATCGTCTGCGTTCTGCCTGCCTCGCCCTGACCCTATGCTGTCTGCTTTCAACTGGCCCTCGCAGCTGGTGTCCCTGCACTTCACCGGCGAGCCGCCGTCGCTGCAGGCGCAGCTGCTGCCGCTGCCCCTGGCCGAGCTCAGTTCCGGTGGTGAGGCTGAGGGTTGGGTGGGGTGATGCTCCCGTCATGCTGCGGCGCTTCTAGCCTGCCTGCCTGCTCCTCATCGGGTGCAGACACTCAGCTAGGTAGCCAGCATTCAGCCGAAGACCTCCCGTCCGCCCTCCACCCCTCCCGCAGGCGCCAAGGGCGGTGCGCCTGGCCTGGTGCAGGCGGTGGCCTGGGACACGCAAGCCCAGCGCCTGGCCATCGCCCTGGGCGGCCCCCACCCTGCCGCCGGCTGCGTAGCGCTGTACGACACTCGCTGCGACCCCATCCTGTCGGCGCGCTTCATTGGCTTCCTGCGCTTGGGGCCCCTGGGCGGCAGCGGTGGCAGTGGCAGCGCTGCGGGAGGGTCGCGTGCTGCAGCAGCCTTCGAGCCAGAGTGGGAGGAAATCCGTCCTGAGGAGGTGGCAGAAGCAGCCGCCGCCGCCGGTTCCGGCGCTGGCGCAGCACAGCGCCGGGCAGCTGCCGGCAGCGGCAGCGGTATCGGTGGTAGTGGTGCACCAGGCGCGGGCAGCGAGGCGCCGCAGGCGCTGGTGTTCCTGCCGTGCTTTGGGCAGGGCGCTGTGCTGGCGGCGCGCTGCGGCGACCAGCGCATCGCGACTGTGCCCCTCTACTTTGCTGCTTGATGGCGATATGTGCCAATGCATGCATGCTGTTTGATAGTCATGGTGTGATGTCTGCTCCTCTTGCCAGGCCCTGGCCTTCCGACCTTGCGCAATCATAAATCGATTACACATGGGGAGACGTTGTCAAGGCACGGGGCACGGGCGGTGACGCCGCGCCAACAGGCAGTGCTTGTGCGTTCCGCCCAAAGTAGGCGCTAGGCGTCAGGCGGCTGTGGTGCGGTGCGCGTCGTGCGTGGAAAAACTTTGGGGGCAGGGCCGGCGGCGAGGGCTGGGTGGCCCAAGCAGCCGGGGCCTAACCAGGTGGCGGTTGTTGCTGGGTCGGTTTGGGGAGAGGGGGTATCTATTGCATGACAAAAGCAGGCAAGGTTACGGGTGCTCCGAGGGAAAGCGATTGGCAAGGCACAGGCACNATTTGGGTTAGGACATCAAAGGTTGCCGAGCTGCGGGCATCGGCGGTACGAGCGTGGGAGGCAGGCGGGACCCTGGCCCGCCAGAAAAAGCAGTGCTAGTGGCGTGCGACGGCACAGCCAGCGCAGATGCAACAAAATGTTCGAGATCCCAGCAGCAGTGGTGCGAGAGGGGAGGAGGAAGCCGGCTAGAAGTGAGGCCGGCTCGCAGGCCGGCCTTGCAGCAACGGCCATAAGCGGCGCGGCTCCGAGTGTGGAGGATGGCGCTTAGATGTGCAGCATCTCGAAGATCTGGGTCTTCAGCTTGTCGCACATGACCTGCAGACGAGGGTGGGTGAAACCGTGGTGGATGAATGGATGAGCGGGTCAGTGGAAGGGGTGGCGCAGGGTGGTGAAGAGGTGGAAGTGTGGTGCAGCGCCCACGGCGGCAGTTTATTGTAGGTCGAAAGAATATCAAACGTCACATATGGTCGCATAAAAAAACGAGAGAAGGCAGCAGCAAAGTCGGCGCAGGTGGCTGAGCAGCCAAAAGCCGCCCGTACCTGCCCTGCCTCAACAGGGCCCTGCTGCCCACCCATTAACCCCAGGTCTCACCTTGGCATCGCCCAGCAGCATGACGGTGTTGGGCTTGTACTGCAGGGCAAAAGGGGGTTTACAATACTGTCAGCGTGCTGCTGCCTAAAGCGCGTGCAACCAGCCAAGCAACCAGTCCAACCCCCAGGCAGCCATAAAATCCTACAAAGACCGCGAACAACCAACCAACCCCCAAGGCAGCCATAAAATCCTACAAACACAGGGTTGTCTGCGCCTGCATAAAATAAATGAGAAGGGTGGGGGGAGGTTTCTGGTGAGTTTGGGGTGAGTTCTGGGGGCCAACATGTGTGCTCAACCACCGCGCGGGCGCTAAACCCCACCAGCCCTCACGTGCAGGTCCCTGCTTTGCCCGGCATGTGCAGATTACCACAAGCAGGATGCTTACCCGCATAGCCCGTCGCCATACTGCATGGGCAGGGTGGGGGAGGGGGGCGGTGTGGAGAGTCAAGGGCGGTGCGGAGAGTCAAGATTTGGGTCAACATGTAAAACCATGGCGGACCCAATGATGCGTGGGCACCAGCTGTGTGACATGATGTTCTCTCAGTTCGGCAGAAATACTGATGCCCACAATGTGTGCAGCGGCAGCGGCAGCNGNNGCAGCAGCAGCAGCAGCAGCAGCACAGACAGTGGAAGCAGCGGTGGCTACCACTGCCGCCGCCGCCGTCGCCCATCCGCCGCTGCCACAGCAGCTATAGCAACAGCATAGCAGTAGCGGCAGNCAGCAGCAGGCCACNCACCCACGCCCACCTGCGCTTCATGATGATGACCTGCTTGGTCTTCCACACCTCCAGCACCGGCATGCCGGCAATCACCGAGTTGGGGTCCTGTGAGGGATAAGCAGTGGAGCTACATATTAGTTTAAGGCAGCCAGGCAAGAGATGCCAGGGCAGTGCATGGCAGGTTGCATGCACTGCACTGCCAGCCGAGCAGACGTGGCAGGCCGTGGCAGGCCTTGGCTGCGCTCTACACTTCACCCATGGGGCCGCAAAAGGATCGGTCACCAAGCACGGCATGTCGCTGGAATGCCCCCCGTCCCCGCACCTCGATGGCGGCGGAGTTGATGGTGTCGTTGGCGCCAATAACCACAGCCACATCGAAGGACTCCATCTCGGGGTTGACCTGCGGCAGGTGGGTGGTGGGCGGGGCGGGTGAGAGAGAGTGCATGTGAGGCACCACACGCATGCAGCAATCGACGGGACCAAACTTCCAGGACTGTGCAGCACATCTGCATGGCAGCGGCGGCACGCCCAGTCTTGTCCAGTCCTTGCGGCGGTCCATCTCCTTCACATGCCATGCTGGATCAACAAAGTTCACAGCACAATGCAKCCAAATGACTCCTCACCTCGTCCATTTCCTCCACCACGTCATACGGCACGCCCGCCTCCGCCAGCAGCACGTTGAGCTGGCCGGGCATGCGCCCTGCCACTGGGTGGATGCCAAACCTGGGGGCAGGGTGGGAGGGGGTGGAGGAGAACAATAACGCAGCAGGTTCGGTGTAGCCATGCACCCCCAAACTGCCTTTGCGATTTCTTCATTCATTGCTGGAACTAGCACCACTCTATCGCAACTCACTTGACCTCAATGCCCTTCTTCTTCAGGCCCGCCACCAGGTCGGCCACGGCGTACTGCGCGTTGGCCACCGCCAGGCCGTAGCCCGGCACAATCAGCACCTTCTTAGCTGCGGGGCGGACAACAGGGGCAGTGTGGGGGCAAGTTGAGGGCAGCGAGTGTCATGGCATGGCAGCTCCCAGGCCATTGATGGCATGTATGCACCACGAGCGTGCAGGCAGCAGGCGCTGCAATGGCCTCCAGTACAGCAAATTCAAAGCGCACCCTGGGTGATGGCCTCGGCGGCGCCCGGCACATCAATCTCGGTGTGGGTGCCCTCAATCTGCGGGCCAGGGCAAAATGTGCAACGGCATGCTGTGTTCCAAGGCCTGCGGTAGGCTGGCAGCAGGCCACCCATCTATCAACCCCAACCCCATCCTCCTCAAGCAAGCAAGCCCACCCACCTTGGCCGCGGGGCCGGTGGCGGTGGTGCCGTAGCCGCCCAGGATGACGTTGGCCAGGGAGCGGTTCATGGCCTTGCACATGATGTCTGCGGGGGAGCCAGGCCACAGAAAAAAACGTGAGGGAGAACGCACAGGGGGCGAACACAAGGCCGAACAAGCGACCGCCCAACCAAGCCAAGCAAGCGCCCCCCAGWCCGAAATGCCATCCCCTTGGCGTCATCACCAACCCCAACCACCAAGCCAAGCCCCAGTCTTGTTGCGCACAGGACAGGATGGCGCCGGAGGAGCCAATGAGCGCGCCCACGGTGGTCAGCAGGTCGTTCTGCAGCATGAAGCCCTCCGCGCACAGCGCATAGCCACTGCGGGGGAGCCAGGGGGGCCANGGGGGGGGCAGGGTGNTTTGGTGTTGAGTGCAGAGCGGTGAGCATGAAAGCAGAGCTCAGTACACTGCGGGGTATCAAGGAGCAACCAGTGGCAAAGATGCGTACAAAACGTGCGTCGGCAGGTTGTCAAGGAGGGCGACTAGTGTACGCAACAACCGCAGCGCCTCACCTGTACGAGTTCAGCAGGGTGATGACCACAGGCATGTCGGCACCGCCGATGGAAGCGGTCATGTGCGCGCCCAGCACGCCCGCCAGGCCGGTGGTGGCGGCTGTTCAGAGCAGGACACAGGGAGTGGCAAGGATGAGAAGGCGAGTGAGGGCAGGCGGTGGGGTGTGCAGGGAGCACAAGCACAAATCCCGCATCATCTGGCGCCATGGCAACCAGCAGCGGCAAAGGCTCCCCAAAGGGCATTGCATCACAAAGGCGGCGACACTCACACAGGGCGGCCACGCCGGTGGCGGCGTCAGTGGCGCCGCTGCCGATGAAGGCGGCGCCGGCGGCGGCGTTACCGGCAGCCAGGCCGATGTTGATGGCGTTCTTGCCTGTGGGGGTAGGGAGAGTGTAGGAGTGCGGTGCTCCATTGAGGCAGGTGCGTTGGCTGGCACTAAGGGCCCCCCAGAGCAGCAAGGGCAGCAGCACATTGCCGCCCCAGCGCCTGCATCCTAGATCAACGAGCGGTGCGGCCAACAAGCAAGCACCAATGCTCACCGGGCAGGGCCAGGGGCGCGGAGTCCAGCACGCCGTGCAGCTTGCCAAAGGCAACCGCAGAGCCGGTCAGGGTGATGGCGCCAATCAGGGTGCCCTGAAGGTTGAAATGTGTGGGGGTGGCAGGCGGGGCTGCGGTTGACTTTGCTAGAACGGTGTTTCCGCTGAAGGCGTGCAGGTGCGGCTGGCAATTGCGTCTGGCTTTCGGTAGTTGCGTCAGCTCCCAGTGCTCCCACCCACCACCAGCCAGCCAGGGCCTCACCAGGAAGGTGGCGGTCATGTGCACGCCGTCCAGGTGTGCGGGGTCGGAGGCCATGTAGGAGGAGATGGAGGCGCACACGGCGGCCAGGCCCACCAGGGAGTGGAAGGCGGCCACCTGGGGTGGGGAGAGAAGAGTGGGCGGTGCAGTGGAGTTCAGCAGAGCAGTGGTGACGCTGGGGTGTTGGGCCCAGAAATCTGTGGGAAAATGCACATGCACGTTGATGGCATGAACGCACACCCATGATTGGGGCAAGACGTATGCACATTGCCATCCCTTGCGCTTCCTCTTGCTGCTGCCCATCTGCGCAGCCTCAAACTTGACCAAGCCAATTAGCTGCTCACCATCTGCGGCAGGTCGGTGATGGCCATCTTCTTGGCGATGGCCGCGCCAACGGCGCCACCAATGCCCAGGGAGCCCAGGATCTGGCGAGAGAGGCAGCCGGTGGCAGGGGGTGAGCGCGGTTGGGAGCTGCTGGGGCTGTAGAGTAAGTATGGGCCTGTAAAACAAGGCTCGCCACTCCAAAGCATTGGCAGAGCGGCAGCGCCTGGCCTACCACCACAGCCGCACCAAACAGGGCCCGCAGGCAAACCCAGCAGAGCGCACCCGCGCCAGCACACCTGCACCAGCACGCTTGCACCAAAGAATTCACATGCAACGAAAGCAAGCGCACCTGGGCCAGCACCATGGGGTCGCCGCTGGTCTGGGACACGGCGCCCAGCGTGGCGGCCAGGCCGGTGCCCACACCAATCAGGCCCAGGGCGTTACCTGCGGGCAGAGAAGGCACGGGCAGGGTTGGCGGTGAAGCGAGAATGGGTGGGGAAACCGGGGTGGCGCACATGCTGTGACAATACCCCCCTGCGCACGATGCAGATCAGCATGCAGGGCATGCTGCGCTGCACGTAGCCTCCTCCGTCAGCATGCAATTAATTCAGCAGGCCGCGCACCCAGGCGCGCGGTCTGCTGGTTGGCCAGGCACGCGATGGCGGCGATGCACAGGCCGCCGGCGCCCAGGTAGGTCAGGCTCTCCATCTCGGGGTGGCCTATGAGAGGGCAAGGGCAAGAATGAGTGACTTGGAACGAGGCAACAGGCAAAGGCGCACAGTGCGCAGCTGGAGGGGCGCATGTGCACCCCCTCGCACAGCTGAACACAGCCTGGAACGCACAGACGACGCCCCGCAGACCACACACGAGCCTGGAAGCCACTGCACTGCGTTCCTTTCGTTGCAGCCCAGCCAGCCCCTTGCCCACCCGTGAAGTGTCCGGCTGCATAGGTGGCCAGCATGGCGAGGCCGGGGATGGCGTACAGCTGGTTGTACTCGGGAGGGTCGGTGGGCCGCTTGAACATGTCCAGCATGCGCTGCAAACAGGGTGGTGGATGTTGCAAGGGACATGGGCATGTAATGCACACCTGCCTACAGAGCGAGTGCAGCGGGGCTTGCAAACCCTACAAGCCCTCGAGCCATTACCTTCTGACCAGCACCACCTTGCCACCCGCACCCACCCGCACCCACACGACGTTCACACCTGCGTGATGGTGAAGCCGCCGCCGATGTTGACGGCGGACGCCAGCATGGCGCTGGCCGCCAGCGCCTGCGCGGTGTTGCCGGGCACGAGGCCGCCGCCCGCCCGCACCATGCCGCCCACGGCGGTCAGTCCGGAGATGGCGTTGGTCACAGACAGGAGGGGGGAGTGCAGGGCGGGGGTCACGCCCCTGAAGTGGTGAGGGGAGGGGAGGGGAGGGTGGGTGGGCAGGACGGGTGGGCAGGACGGTGGGCAGGACGGGAAGGAGGAGAGGGGCCGTGCAGCATGTGAATTGGGCACACCACTTGGCAGCCAGGCTGACGAGGATCAGGCGGCAGGAACATGCCAGGCAGGCTATGCCTCTGCACAGCCGACCGGGCCCCGCTCAAATGCCAGTTGGGCGGCGCAGTGCCCTGCAGCTGCAGGAGTGACTCACCACACGGTCTGGTAGCCGCAGATGGAGGCCAGGCCAAACTTGGTCATCATGGAAGAGAAGGCAGGGCCGGGGGACACCGCGCCCAGGCCCACAATGCACGACAGGCCCACGGCTGCGAGGGGAGGAGGAGCAGTAGAGGAGTGGAGGCAGGTGAGGAAAGAAGGGCAGTCGGCCGTGTGCAGCAAGGGGTCGCGGCTTGCTGTATATTTATGCGTTGGCGGTTGGATGGGCGCCATGCACGGCAGGCTGCTGCGGTGCCCCTGCTGCCAGACATTCTGTAGCCGCTAACTACACCCAAATAACAAACTCATTGGTGGTCAGCGCCGACTTCATGGTATCAGCGTAAATCTCCTCGGGCGTCATTAGCACACTACAACCAGTTAACAACTATTCACTTAAGTATTGTGCTCAGCACGACTCACTGGTGGTCAGCGCGGACTTCATGGTGTCGGCGTAAATCTCCTCTGGCGTCAGCTCCTTCTTGGCCTCAGCCTCCTTCTTCGGGGGCGGGGCCGCGGGCGCCGGCAGCGGCGGCGCAGGCCACATCAGCTGCCCGCCCTCCAGCACCAGCGCGCCGCTGTGGGGAGGGAAAGCAGGCGGAAGAGAACAGATGTCAGGGTGTTGAGTGACAAACGAAATGGTGGGGAGGTTGGAGAAGCTGCCCGCCCTCCAGCACCAGCGCGCCGTGGCAAGGGAGGTGGGGCAAGCAGACGGTAGGCTGCCAGGTTGGAACTAAGGTGGTGCGGATGTTGGAGAGGTGGCCTGCACCTCCAGCTGCCCAGCTCGCAGCACCAGCCCCCGAGTGCCCGCTCCTCAGCCTTGCAAGGCGGCTCTCAGCACACAGGGCTGCTGCACACAAACGGCAGCAAAGCCGCCGGCATCCAGACATGCAAGGATGCTACGCCACTCGCAAGGCAGTGCTGCAGCCCCTGCCTCACCGCACGGCGTCATCCTTGTGGTCCACCCGCCACACGTCCTTCTCCTTGGGGTTGGTGAAGGGGCCCTGGCTCAGCAGGAACTGCAGGGGAGAGAGGAAGGGGGGCAAAAGGGGTGGCGTGGGTGAACATGGTGGGCATGGGTTGATCAAAGGGCCCTGGCTCCGCAAGAACTGCAGGGGCAGAGAGCGCACATGGAGGCTGAGCAGCGAGGGTGGTGAGCGATGGGCAGTGGTGCCGTCCCACGCATGCAGCAGGAGCGGAGCACGGTGCCCACCAAATCTCGCCCATTTACCAACCCAGCCCGCCCGCGAGCACAGCCCATTCAAGAGTCACCAGCTGCACCCAGTCCAGCCCCACCCAGCCGCACCCATCCCTGCCCCACCTTGGAGATGTTGTTGCTGTAGAGCGTGGAGGACTGGGCGGGCAGGCGGGAGGGCATGTCGGTGTAGCCAATGCACGTCACGCTGCCGTGCTTCACCACCTGTGGTGTTGGAGGAGGGGCAGGGAGATGTTGAGGTTGGTTGATAGAGGACATGATGGGCGAAGTGCTCGGCACCAGGAATTCACGCTGCCGTGCTTCACCACCTGCGTTGGCCAAACGCCAAAGCAGGGCAGGGAGAAGACTATCGATAGGAGGGCAGGCCATGGAATGCACTGAGGCGTGCGCCATGCAGGGTGGTCTGTACATCCGTCTTGCCATGTGTGCGGCAGCAGCATGCATCCAGCAACCCAGCAGCCGGGCTTGAAATCCATCCCAAAAGCCAGCCAGCGCACCTCGCCGGGCACCGTGGTCTCGATGTTGCCGCCCTGCTCGGCTGCCAGGTCCACGGTCACGCTGCACGTGGTGGGTGGGTGGGGTGCGGCTCAGCAAGCATCCTCAGCTCAGCAGCTGCAAATAACCTCCCCGCCTTTTTGAAGCCAAACCAATCCCAAAGCGTTTTAAACACCATTTCACACTCCGCCGCCCACCTGCCGGGCTTCATGCTCTCCACCATGTCCTTCAGGATGAGCACGGGGGCGCGCTTGCCGGGGATGAGGGCGGTGGAGATGATGATGTCCACGTCCTTGGCCTGCTCCCGGAACAGAGCCATCTGAGGCGCGGCATGGACAGGTGTGCAGGGTGGGCTGGGTTTAGTGTGATTGTCAGCAGGTTCTAAATTTATTGATGTCAACATTCCTCCTTGACGACTAGCATCGGCTAACAAGCTTGGCCGGTTCATAACTGCCTGGAGAGCCCACTCTGCGTCGATGAACTCCTTGGACATCTCCTTAGCAGCTATGCAGCTCACCATTCTGACAGGCTAACAACCATGGGCTGGTTCCTAACTAGCCAGCCCACCTCTGCGTCGATGAACTCCTTGGACATCTCCTTGGCGTAGCCGCCCTGCCCCTCGCCGCTCTCCTCAATCTCGACAGTCAGGAACTCGGCGCCCAGCGACTTGGCCTGGTGCAAGCACAAGGGGGAGGGCGGTGGACGGGCAACAGTCAGCTCACCACGCGGCTCAGTGGGAGGCACAGCACGACAGCTCAGCGGGCAGCTCAGCGGCCAGGTGAAGTGAGGTGGGTACAGCTGGGCACCTGCTGAGACGAGGGACGCATCAAGCAATACCCAGCAGGCATGTGCAGCCATCCAGCCTGCCATGCATAGCCTGCCATGGCACTGCTGCAGCAACCAGTCCCCACCTGCTCGGCCACGGCGGCGCGGGTGTCAAACACGCGCACAATGGCGCCCATGTTCTTGGCGGTACCAATGGCAGACAGGCCTGGCGAGACGGGGAGGTGGAGGGATAGAACATCAGGAAGGAGACCAGGTGAAGAGTTTGCACCAAGTAGTGCTGCATGTGCGCTTGCAAGGCACTCAACTGGCATGCAGCATGCTGCTACGTAACACTCCAGCGGCAGTGCGGGGCACGACGACGGCATGCCAGCCACGGCACAACCGCACAAAGCAGCAGCAGCAGCAGCAGCAGCAGCAGAGCGCKCCTGCCACGCCGCCGCCAATGATGAGCACCTTGGCGGGCGGCKCGCGGCCCGCCGCAGTGATCTGTCCGGTGAAGAAGCGGCCAAAGTGCTGCGCAGCCTCAACCACCGCGCTGCGAGGGGAGGCGGGGCGATGGAGAGGGGTGCATGAGTGTGCGGGCCATCGGAGCAAGCAGCAGGTGTCGGAGAACAAGCTGAGCTTGTTCCATGCCATGCGCTCCTCCCTGTCCGCCTCACCGGTAGCCAGCGATGTTGGCCATTGAGGACAGAGCGTCAAAGGTCTGGGCGCGGCTGATGGTGCGGGGGATGCAGTCCATGCCTGGCTCAGGGGGCAAGGGTGGGCAGGAGCAAGGCACACACATGTGTGCGGACAATGCAGGCAATACAGCAAAGTCTGAACATAGCAAGCAGCGCGCCCATTCCAGGAGGGAGGTGCAATCGGCGTGAAATGCGGCAGCAGCGTCGGCGCTGCCATGCTTCAAAGACGACAGCACATCACAGCGCAGCGCAGCACAGCACAGCAGCAGCACAGCGCACCCAGCACTGTCATCTTCTTCTTCTGCATCGCCTCCACCAGGTCCTTGTTCTGCGGCAAACAAAGAGCAGAAAACACATGCATGTATAGTGCTGCTCGCTGGGCATCCTTTCCCCTCCCCATCCTCTCCACCCCTGTTTGCCCACTGCCGCGCACCAGCTGCCCCAGCTGCTGCCATGAAGTGCTACGCAGCATGCGCACACGCTTGGTGGCATTGTGCTCCCAGCCCACCTGTGCGGGGTAGATGAAGGAGATGAGGCGGCCGCCCTCCTTGAACAGCCCAACCTCGTTGGCCACGCCTGCGGACGGCAGTGTTGAGAACCCAAAGTGCGTGTGAGGTGAAGGGATGCACAGCATAAGCAGCATGATGCAACCGCTGTGCAGGTTGCTGGTGCACTGCATCTACATGCTGCAGCCGCCGCTGCTGCCGTGGAGGCATGGGAGACGTGCAGCAGCATGGGGGTGAGCATTCAGCAAGCTCCGCAACAGGGAAGCATGGGATGGGCAGCTGCATGGCCCCTGAAAGGCGCGATCCGGCGGGATCCTGCCCGATCCCATGCCGAAAGATCCTGACCACATCCCGCTGTGCAGCTCCTTGGCAGCTCCCAAAGTAGCCCCACATGCAACACCGGCACTCGCACTGCAGCGCCTGCACCGCGGCGGCCATCAACACCCAACTCTCCATGCAGCAGCAGCCGAGGCGCCACTCACTGGGCGGCCGGATCTTGAGCACAATGTCCTGGCCAAAGGCATCGCTGGTGGAGCCAATGGTGGCACCTGCCGCCTTGTACTCCTCATCCTGAGGCAGATAAAAGTGGGAGCGGGGCAGGCGAGGCATGGAGCAGGCTGCCCGGGTGCGATTGCCCAAGATCAGGTGCGGCATGGCGCGCCTGGGCGGGAGGGCGCAAGGCACCGCCCACCGGGCTGGTGATCTGGCGCGATCGGCTGAGATTTGAGCGGCCATGGATGCAGCCGAGCATGAGGGCGCGCGCCATGCCACTTGCAAGGCCGCCATGCCGCAGGGGCCCAGCTAGAGGTGCGCACCGAGAAGTTGGCCGAGGCGCCGGCGCCCGCCTCAACCACCACATTTTTGAAGCCGGCCTTCCTGAGCGCCGCNACGCCNGCGGNCGTCAGCGCCACACGGCACTCATTGGCGTACGTCTCGCGAGGCACGCCTGCSTGGTGTGGGCAGGGGTGGCATGCACGTCAGTGGGAAGGCGGGGTGGCTTCGCCGGGGTTGTGCAGTCGCCGCCAGTTCGACCGCCGCCGACGGGCGCGCCGCGNACCCCNAGCCCCGGGGCCCCGCCCGGCCCGNCCAMCGTTTNCGGGNCGCGCACCGATCGTGAGGTCGGCATAGGGGATGCCGGCCACGGCAGCCGAGGAGGCGAAGCTCGCGGCCTGGCCCTCGGAGCCCTTCTTCTGGGGCGCCTCCGGGGTGGCGACGTTGGTGATCACCGAGAGGCGGCGTGCGGGGGCCGATCCGCGGGCCGCGGCGGCCGCCAGGTGCTGCGAGGGCCGACAGAGGTGCACCAGGGCCGGGACGGCCCTGTTGAGCTGCGCTGCGCGGGCCAGCATCGTGCCCTGGCTGCTAGATGGGCGAGCGAGCGCGGGTGACGCCCTCATCAGGGCCGGTCGGCCTGTGGGCAATGCGACGCGCTCAAAACTAGACCCTAAGCGTGCGACGTGGGGGGCGCGCGGTTGGGTCAGCCTTGGATTTCAGGAAAACGAAAAACGCAGGGGGCTACGTGCACACTTGCGTGAGCTCCGTTTTGGCGGCGGCTGGACGACATCAGGGCGCAGGGATTCGGCCTGCCTCTCATGCCCCTCCCGGCGTTTCGATCGTGCCCAACATAACATCGACGCGGCTGGAATGGGAGCAGGGGCCCTGGAGGCCGTGGGGCCGGGCACCTCGCGCTCGGCAGAGTCAGCAGTCGCCGCGGCGCCCCTGGACGGCCCCAGCAGTCACAACGATGCCGCAGGGTGCAGGTGGGGCTGGGGCGGACCCCACGCTGCACCGTGCTTACTCGGCCCCTGTNCGCCCCGCCTCCCAGCGCCGCCTCCTCACCTGCCGCGCCGCCCACTTGCTGCAGCCAAGCCGGGCATGGCAGCCATGCGCCCCATTGCGCGGCGGGCGGCCCCGCCGGCGGCGGCGGGCGGCGGCTCGACAACCGCGGCAAGGCCTACGAGCTAGTGCGGCACGCCTCGCCAGGCGGCCTGGTCAAGCCAGCCGCCTTGCACAGCGCGCCACTCTGCAGCGTGGAGATCAACGAGCTGAACGAAGAGGCCATCGAGCTGATCTTCACCTTCCTGCCGGCAGAGGACCGGCGCTCGGCGGCAGC
>JADXDR010000100.1:21211-39193 GCA_025026875.1 Chlorella ohadii
GTGGCGCCGCGTCCACAACTCCTCCACCAAGCTGTGGGGCTCGGTGCTGCTGTCGGGGGAGCGGCTGGTGCAGGCGGCGGCCAGCGCGGCGGCGGCGGGGCCTGTGGGCGCCTGGCTGGCCGCCCGCCTGGGCGCCATGCGTGCCGTGCGCCTGTGGAGCCCCGCACACCCGCTCGAGTCGTTTGCGTCCAGCCTGGCGCAGCTGCTGAGCCGCGAGAACCGCGTGCAGGTGGGGGCTGGAGGGGTTGAGTGATGGGGAAGCTGGCAGCGGTGCAGGCAGGTGCCGTGCGTGGCAGGCGCCCGTGTGATGAAGCCCGGCTGCAGTTTGGCTGGGCCCGTCGTGAACTCGCTGCCGCCCCCCCCCCCCTTGCCCTGACTGCGCTCTGCCACCTGCAGAGCTTCAGCTACATGTGCACAGACGTGAGCGTGTCGCGTCTGCTGGGCGAGCTGCAGCGCCTCACCTCGCTGCAGCAGCTGGATGTGCTGTCGCCCTTCACCGGCGCCGGCGGGCAGGGCCTGGTGGTCTGGGCACGCGAGCTCGTGCAGTGAGTCCTGGCTTGCATGGCTGCTGCTGCTGCTGCCGCTGCTGCTCTGCTGCTGCTCTGCTGCTGCACCCTGCTGCTGCTGCCGCCGCTGCTCTGCTGCCGCACCTTGCTGCCGTCGCTGCCGCTGCTGCTCATTATGCAGCACTCGCCGAGTGCACATCCCGCCCTGCACTGCATGCCCCGCCTCCCAACCCCCACCCACCGCCATGGACCCCTGCAGGCTCAAGCCGCTGCGCAACCTGCTCAGCCTGCAGCTGCACGCCCGCGAGATCCGCGGCTCGCTGCCGCCCGCGCTCTTTCGCTGCCTCAACCGCCTGCAGCACCTGACCATCTCAGGTGCGCATGCGCAAGCTGTTGCTTTGCTGCTATGTGCCATGTTGACGCTACGTAGTGCAGGTGGTCTAGTCGCGCTGCCTGCAGCGGCTGGTCCTTGTTGAAGCGCTGCCGCTGTGCAACAGACGGCAGCATCAACGCTGATGCCACCAGCCGGCCAACGTGCCCTCCCGCCCACTTCCAACTCCCTTGCTCGCAGCCAAGTGCCGGCTGCCTGCGGCGGTGGTGCGCCAGCTGTCTGGGCTTCGCAGCCTGGAGCTGCATGGGGCCAGCATGGACTCAGCCGCCGCCCAGGCGGCCTCCGCACTGCAGCAGCTGTCGCGCCTGTGCATCAGCGTGCGGGCCTGCGGCCCCGTGCCGGAGCCAGCAGGGGATGGGGCAGCCGGCGGCGCCAGCGGCCAGCGTGGCAGTGGCGAGGGCAGTGAGGCCGGCAAGCCTGCAGCCGCCGGAGCGATGCAGCGCTGGCAGGAGCACCCAGTGTGGGGCCAGCTGCCGCTGCTGGCACGGCTGCAGGTGCTGGCAGTGGGGGCGGAGCTGCCGGCCGGCGGAGGCGAGTGCGAAGCTGAGCCGGCGGTGCTGCCGTATGACTGGCTGGAGGGCGGAGTGCCAGATGGCATCATGGACTGCAGGTGGGACTCTGAGGGTTGGCTGCAGTTGGTTGCCTGCACTACAGCTGTAGCCGGCTTNGTGTAGCAGACGGCAAGGTGCTGGCCGGTCCACTGCTGTGCGCCTCGGAGGCATGGCGTGCGCCAACCCAAAGCAGCTCCCTGGGCTCCAGCGTTGCAAGCCCACCACGCCCCTACGTCACTCGATTCTCATCTCTTATTCCTCGCAGCTCGCTGACGCACCTGGTGCTGCCGGTGGCGCTGACCCAGCTGCCGGAGCTGGTGCCTGGCCAGCTGCCGCGCCTGGGCTCTCTGGACCTCACCCACTCCATTGTGGAGGCGCTGCCGCCCTCCTGGTGCTGCCACCTGCAGGTGGGCAGGCAGGGCAGGGCGGGGACTGCTGGGCCAGGGACGGGTGGCTGGGACGCACAGCGACAAGAGGGCCAGTGCAGAGGGCAGGACTGGCAGACCCTGTTGGACTTGGCCAGCAAATGTTGCAGGCATTCTCATCGGTTCCACCATGGCTCCATTCTCTTGCACCTACAGAGCCTGACCCGCCTGGTGCTGAACGGCGCGGCGCTTGCGGGCGGCCGCCTGCCCCCCGAGTTTGCCGCGCTGCACAGCCTGCGGTCGCTGGAGCTGCGGGCCTGCCGCCTGGCGGCGCTGCCCGCCTGTGTGGCGTCGCTGCCGGGGCTGACCAGCTTGGACCTGGGGGTCAACCGCCTGGCTGACCTGCCCGGTGAGCTTCGTCTTGGGGGCTGCATGCTGTTGCTTGTTTTTCACCCAAGCACTGCATGCTGTCGCCTGCTGTGTATGTCCAGTGCTGGCATGCCGAGGGCTGGAGGCGGCAGTGCCGGGAGCTTGAGCAACGGCTTTCGGCATTGCACTGCGCCATGCCGGCGCTCCCAACCTCCTACCATCTAACTTGCCCGGCCCATGCGCACTTCCACCCGCAGACGGCCCATACTTGCTCCGCCTGCGCCACCTGTCGCTGCGCGGCAACGCGCTGCACGCCCTGCCGCCTGCCCTGGCCGGCGCCACACAGCTGGAGGCACTCGACTGCGGCGAGAACCAGGGGTGAGCTTTGGCTGGTTGGTGGGTGAGGGGTGCGCATACGAGGGGCTCCCCTTCCAAGGCGAGGCACCTGCTTGGTGGGTGCAGTGCCAACCTGCCCCGCTCTCACTGCACCCCACATCCCCACCCTTTCTGCCACCCCGCAGGCTGGTGCTGCGCCCTGCCGATGTGGACTCCATCCTCGCGCCGCTGCCCCGCCTGCGCCGCCTGGTGCTGAGCCGCCAGCCCGCGGGCTACGGCTTTGGGCCCTATATCTCTGCCGCCACTGGCGCTGCCTGGGACACCTCTTCCGTGGAAGCGCTGATGCACCTGGCCCGCCGCCTGCCGCAGCTGGCGGTTGAGCTGGAGCGCACCCTGCCGCCCTGCCTGCCGCCCGCTGAGCAGGGCGGCGAGGAGGGCGCAGAGCCTGCCAGCGCGGCGCTCTAGCTGAGCAGCTGCCCTGCCGCAGCTGCTGCCCAGCACGCTGGCGGCTGGCACGCAGCCGACAGCACAGGCGCCCCGGGCTTGCTGCCTTGGCACTGCCAATCGCCGCCAACCGTAGCTAGCGCATGTTGGGAGCGCTCCGATTGACGGAGCCGCACTTGCTAGCCGTGTGCGTGACCGCTTTCTTGCCTGCCTGCCTGGCCCGACCACACTCTAACTAGAGTCGCCAGCGCCCANTTTTTGTGTCCGCGTGTCCCGTCTGTCGTCGCTCCGCTGCATAGATAGCCCGCGGTTTTGTGCCCCAGCCCCCCGCCCTCCGCACAGGCGTAGCGTTCACCAACCAACCCCAAACCTCTCTGGCACGTACAATTCGTTGCGATCTGCCTACAACCCACCCACCCACCACCCCCATTTGATAGCCTCCCCTTTCCGATCACTTTTAGCGATTTGCGCACACCCTAGCGCCCATCCCTCCAGAGTTTTCGTTCGTGGCGCGCCCGGTTTTCCCGATTTCGGGCGCGCCGACCTGTTTTGAATGCCCTTTCWCCGTCTGTGGCATGCCCAGCCCCACGGCGGGGTGTTTTKYTGCTCAGCGTCTCGACTGCACTCACTGATACCACCGTCGTGTCGCCTCTCTAGTGCCCCCGTTTTTCGTGTGTCGGCCGCCCAGCGGCGGCCGCGCCCCTCTGCAGTAGCGTCCAACCCCCCTGCATTGCTTAGCGCCTCCTGATTGATATTCTGTCTAGCGCCTCCAACACACTAGCTCCTCGAGCCAGTTTGAACCCCACCACTGGGCAACCTGGTGTAAAGCCAACCTGCACCGGGAACGCATGGTGGGGAGCATGGTGGGAGAGCAGCGGGCTCGGTTGCGCCATGGTGCATTGCGCTGGGTGGAGGAAGTGCATGTCAGTTTCGGTCGTGGTGAGTGCAGTTGTAGGAGGCTCGAAGTGACTAGGGTGCGTTGTTGCGGAGCGCAAAGCCAGCCAGCTGCAAATGCGTGCAACGCAGGGCGTGCGACGTGCTATGCCGTGCACGGCCGCGGCGCGCCTGCCGGGAGCTGCTGTCGCAGCTGCTGAACGCGGCGCGAGCCGGAGCTCTTAGTGCGCTGCAGCCAATCATACTGTCATTCAGCGGTAGCTCGCACATGGTGGTGGTTGCGGGCGGTGGCCGGCGCCGCCCGCCGTGCAAGCTCCTGGCGCTGCTGACCATTCAAGGCGAGTTGGTAGATGCTGGGGCAGGGGCCGGAAGCCGACCTCCTGGGCAGGCCTGCGGACCGGGACTTGCGCTCGCGCCCCGAGAGGGCTTCGGCCCTGCTCGCAGCCTGATGTGCTCCAGATCGTCGCGAGTGATCAGATCTGCGACTGGGGGCTGGCGGTGCTCCACCCGCTGCCGCCGCCGCCCCTGCCGCCGCCGCCGAGGTCCCAAGACCGCACTGCTCACCGCCACCCTCCCTGCACAGGCGCACTGCTGGTGACCCTTGCAGCCGCGCAGACATGCCGGCAGCAGCTGCTGCAGGCCGTGCCCAGCGCATCCGGCGTTGAAGAATGGATTGATGTCGCCACGCCCGCAGAGGCGTGCACCAAGCAGCTGGACGGTTTTGACGGCCTGTACTCGCTCGTGTTCTCGGATGAGTTCAACACTGGCGACCGCAACTTCCGGTGAGGATGCTGCACCACATACTGGTGCGGGCAAGGGGAATGGTGAGCCGCCAGGGCGCTTTACAACGACCCACGCCCATGCACGGTTTGTTCTGCGCAGCGCCAAGGCACAGGACCGGGTGTGGACCGCCCAGGACCTATACTACTTTCCAACCAAAGATGAGGAAGTGTACAAACCGGAGCAAGTGACTGTGGAGGGTGAGATTTACCAGCTGATGGTGGCCGGTGCACGGGGTGGTAAGCTGGACATGAGCTGACCTTGCATGCACTTAGCGGCCGAGGATAGGAGAGGCCGTGCCATGTCCAACCAACTCACGCTATGCTGCAGGCGGTGCGGCGGTGATTACAATTGAGAAGGTCAACGGCGGCCAGGCAGCCACCTCGCCCAGCCAGCAGCCGGATGGCACCGTGTGGTGAGTGCTTTGCTGGACTGCCATTGCTGCTGCTGCTGCTGCTGCTGTCGGACTGCTTTTACTGTGCACTGCTGCCGCTGCCATTGCTGCTGCTGTTGCCACTTATGGCATGCCAATGAAAGCGCCCATCACCTCCACATGCTGGTCTGGTGCAGGAAGGTGCCCAAGGGGACAAGAGCTGCATGCCATGATGCCGAATCGCCCCCAACCATCCCCTCCACATGCAGGCGGGTGCCCAAAGAGTATAAGAGTGGCATGATCAACAGCTGGAACAAGTTCTGCTACACCGGCGGATACGTCGAGGCGGCGGTGCAGCTGCCCGGCAACGCGCAGACCTCAGGCTTCTGGGTGCGTGCATCTGGCTGCCTCCCAAGAGTCTGGTGCAGTCTGTACCGCAGCTGGTTGCCGCCAACTTGCAGCACAGAGTGGTTTGCTGTAACGATGGCTGAGCACGTTTGTGGGTTTGGAAAGTGCTGGTGCTGCAAGGTGCCCTTCCGGGCTGGTGCCCCATCCAAGTCCAAGGTCTCACTCCACATGCCCCACGCTACCCACCCTGGTGCAGCCGGCCTTCTGGCTCATGGGCAACTTGGGTCGAGCAGGGTACATGCAAAGCACCGCTGGGATGTGGCCGTACAGCTATGATAGCTGCGCCGGCTCCGGCAAGCAGGCGTGGAGTGGGCTTGACGGGCAGCTCATCACCGCCTGCCCCGAGCAGCCGCCGGCGGCGATGCGCACGGCGTGGGGCCTGGGCCTGCAGCAGGGGCGGGGCGCCCCCGAGTTCGACGTGTTTGAGATTGCGTGAGTGTGTTTTGCTTTGCGAAACCATAGTTGCAGCTGTTGGAATGGTGCAGCCGTATGACTTACGCAGTACCCCTTGCCTGCAACCACGGCTCACTGCCCCAGTGGCCACACCCCTCGACTGCCCCACCCCTCCCGCAGGTCGACCCCAGATGGGGCAGAGCCGCCGCACGCCTCCCAGACGCTGCAGATGGCGCCACTGATGCCGCAAGGCACCTACTGGTGGAGCGGGCCCGCCGCCGGTGGCGTGCAGTACCCAGGTGTGGCTGCGGCTGCTGGAATGCATGGACGTAACATGGAGCACAGCCGCTTGCCACTCAATGCTGGCCACTCGCAGCAGGCCCGCATCATGCTTGCAAACACTGGAAAGAGCAGCTGCTCCCACCAGCCAGCCGTTCCTTCGCTATGCCAACCCCATGCAGGCGCGGGCAGCCAGTACCGCACACGGCGCAACCCGTGGAGCGGCGTGCTGGGGCGGCCGGGCAACGAGTACCAGGACAGCCTGTCTGCCCTGTCCGACCTGGATCAAAGCTTCTATACCGGCTTCCACACGTTTGGTGTTGACTGGCGGCCGGGAGAGGTGAGGGCAGAAGGGGCAGAGGTGTGGCGGCAGGTCTGGCTGAAGACGCAAGGCTGGCACTGCGCACTGGCAAAATGTGGCTGTCCGAAGCCCGACCCTTGCAGTACCTGCGATGGTACATCGACGGCGTCCTGCTCTATGAGGTGAACAAGCAGGCGCTGGTGGCTCAGACCAACGGCACGGGTGAGCTCGGTTCTGCGCCGCCTGCTGGGTGTGATACACGCGTTCCAGCTGCAACCGAGCGAAGCTCACCTGTCTCGCTCTTTCCCTCTGCTCCAGGTGCCTCAGTCGGCCAGCGGCTCATTCCTCTGGAGCCCATGTACATCATCTTCAACCTGGGGATGAGTGAGAGCTTTGGGAAGATCCAGTACGACAAGCTGTCCTTCCCGGCACAAATGAAGATCGACTGGGTCAGGTGCGCTGCGTCACGCCTGAATGGGCCGGGTCAGGTACCTCATGATGTGCTGTTTGACTGCAAATACAGACATTGCAGAGTGATTACGCCTTTTAGGGGGTCGCTCCAGTGCCATTATGCCAGCAGGATTCAGGACCACCCTCAGTTACCACCTGCCGCAGGGTGTATCAACGCACAGACTCAATAAACGTGGGTTGCTCGCCAGCCGGCTTCCCAACAGCAGAGGTGAGCTGGCTGGCGCCGCAGCGGTGCGCCTGTGGCAGTATGTTGCTGTGTGCTGGGGGCTCAGCTGAGGTTAACCTGACTGCAAACCATTGCCTCCCCCTCCCGCCCTCAGTTCCTGGCGTGCAATCGCGAGCGGTACCTGGTTGGGGACGAGGAGCAAGTGCTCATCCAGGGCAAGTGCGCCAGCGGCATCTCACTGTCCAGCGGCGCATTGTCCGCAGCAGCGGCAGGCCTGCGGCTCGCAGCAGCGCTGGGCGGCTTACTAGGTGCTGCGGCGTTGTTACTGCTGTAGCTGACACCGCTGCAGGCTATACTGGACTATCTCCCATGTGCCTGTAACAGCTGCACCTGCTCGGCTGGGCAGGCGCCAGCACCTTCCTCATACTGCGCTGTCGCAAGCACCGCCTGCTTGTCGCACAAGGGATGCAGGAAGCATTGGTTGCAGCTCCAGGAACGGAGCAAGCTTGCAGGTAAGGCGAGGTGCACTGCCTCCCTGCTCAGTGAAAGGCACAAGGCAGCGGAAGGGCCGCAAATGAAAAGCACACACGTTTCACAGGCACAGGGCACGGGAGAAGAGGAGAGTCAGAGCCAGCGGTGCAGCACATGCCGTGCTTCCGCTGGCGCACTATAAGGAGGAAAGCCTACGTCTAAAGTGGGCAGAAGAGTTTGCAGGGGAAAGGGCGCTTAGAAAAAGAGTGTACTAGGCGAGGACTGAGCAAGCGTGCAAGGTGCATCGAGCGTTTTGTGTTGTTTGGGCACAGGAGACAGGAAGGGAACCGCAGGGGGGTGCAGGAGGCTGGCGGGAGGCCCGCTAGCAGGTGGTCTGTGGCTGAGAGCCAGTGCCGAGCGGCGCCTCGCAAGTTGCTGCCGCTCTGTGGAGCCGCCGAGCCGCCGCCTGCTGCGCCTGCCGTCCTGCTGCCCCTGTCCTTCCTGCTTCTCTCCTGCGCTGTGTGTCCTCACTCCACCAGCTCCTCATCCATCAGGTCCCCATCCATGTAGTCCTCCTCGTTGAAGTCGCGCACAGCCGGCTGCAACAAAGTGGACGAGTGGAAGGCGCACACGGAGGTTTTAACCAAATAAATCAATCAATCCATTTCATTTAGGCGGCAGGGTTGAGCATGCCGCAGGCACAGTGTAGTGCTGGCATGGGGGACTGGCAGATTGTTGTATGGGCCAGGCCAAAACAGGCGGAGTGCGCGGCGTCCAGCCTGCGCGCACAGCATCCGGCACTAAGTCCCACCGTCTCCCCGGCACCCACCGGCGGCGGCGCTGCCTTGGTGCGCGCGTCGTTCACGATCCGCCGGATGTCCTCCACAGTCTGCGGCAGGGGTGGCAGTTGCAGCATTTGCTTGCAAGGGGTGGTGCAGCAGCAGCTAGCTTCAGGAGAGATGATGCCCAGGAAGCAAAGCAGCAGCTAGAGCTGCCTGCTGCCACAGAATAGGTTTACTGCGCCCTGCCCACCTGCGGCGGCGCTGAGGTGGCTTCCGTCATCGCCAGGCCGCCGTCCTGCAAGAGCAAGCAGCAGCAAGGGCGTGCATGTGAGCCAGCTGAAGCAGACGGATGGCCAACAGCAGCTGCCGCCGAGCAGGAACCTCGCATTGTGCCGAATGCTGCAGGTCGGCAAAGCAAGTGCAGATGCGCCTGCCGCAGCCACAGCGCAGCAGGCGTTTGCAGGGCTCACCCGCAGCTCCTCCGGCAGGTTGCGCAGGAACCAGGCGTGCTGCTTGATCTGGCCAATGCTGATGCGCTGCAGCACAGGGCAGGCAGCAAGTCATAGTCAGTGATGTGATGATCGTGAGTGCAGAGTGGGAAATGCACATGCCCGACGCAAGGAGCCAGCACAGCTGGTTGGAGGGCAACCGTGTGCTGCCCAGCAGCCATGTCAAACGCAATCGCATGCTGCCCAGCAACCATGCAGCAGCATACAGCACCAGCACGCAGCAGCGGCAGCGGCGACAGAGCCGGCACCAACGCAGCAGCAGCAGCGGCGGCGGCAGAGCCAGCACCAGCACTCAGCAGCAGGCAGCAGCAGCAGCGCGCCTGCGCGGGGTTGGCCACAAAGATGCGGGAGATGAGGTCCAGGCACTCGCGCGACAGGTGCAGGTTGGCGGGGAAGCTGTACTTGACACTCATGATGCGCTGTGGTGGGCAGGGGAGGGGAGGAGAGGAGGCAGGGGAGCAGTTACATGACGTAGCAGGTAGGGGAGACCAGGGAGCAAAAAGGTCCGCTGCAGGGCAGGGCGGGGAGGGGAGGATGAGGCAGGGGAAGGGTTACAAGACGTAGCAGGTAGGGGAGACCAGGGAGCAAAAAGGTCCGCTGCAGGGCANGGCGGGGAGGGGAGGATGAGGCAGGGGAAGGGTTACGCGAAGCGACGGAGGGGCAGTGGCATGGTGGCCAGTGAGCAATCAACTTTGCAAGTGACAACCATCTCCCACATCGTTCTGCTCGAACGAGTCAGCACGCCTGCAACACATGCGCTCAATTTCAGCCGCACAGCAAGCTACCACGGCACAGCGGCCGCCGCTGCACACCAGCCAAACCCTTTGCTCCCCGCTCCGCCGCACCTGGATGGTTTTGCGGAAGTTGCGGGGGTCTGTGGGGTCCTCAAAGGGGTAGGCACCCACCAGCATCACGTACAGCGTCACGCCGCAGCTCCACACATCCGCAATCTCGCCGTCGTACTGTGGGGGGCAATAAGGTGGATGGAGGGAGGGCACAGGTGCAAGCATGGTCAGGCTGCAGTACACACACTCACACAAAAGCATGTGCATTATTGGATTGCAGTGTCTCACAGCAGCATGGCCGGGTGGCCCAGTGCAGGGGAGCCAACCGACGAGCACGCAGCAAATGCAACAGCGCTGCCTGGCAGGGGGAGCCGCATGCTGCGGTGCGCACCTGCTTTCGCGACAGCACCTCTGGCGCAATGTACGCCGGCGTGCCTACTGTCGACTTGGGCTGCGAGTCAAACACCGCGGACTGCAGTGCGGAGAGAGTTGGGTGGCATTGCGAGGCAGGGTGAGGCGGCGGATGAAGCCAAACCTCAGCTATGGGCCTGGAGTGGCATCAACTTGCTGCCACTCAGCCCATCTGCCTGGGCCCCATGGAGACAGCTTTGCACTACAAAAGCAGTTACTACCAGAATAGCCCGCAGCCCGGCAACACCCATGCATTGCGTCGCACCTTTGAGTAGCCAAAGTCGCAGATTTTGAGGCGCGGCGCTGGCCGGCCGTCCAGGAGCGTGTTCTCCAGCTTCAGGTCGCGGTGGCACACGCCCTGCAGGCAAGTGAGAAGCAAGGCAGAGGCATGGGCAGGTTGGGTGTACAGGTGGGTGGGTGGCAAGCACGTTGACCCGCGATATAACACGGCTTGCACCCAATTGCCATCCCCAGCAGCGGTTTCGAACATGAGATTGCTGCACATGCAGGCACTGGCCCAGTGGGCAGCGGTAGCAACACTTCCACCCTCCAGGCGCCCCCCGCACCTCCTTGTGGCACCACGCCACCCCCGATATGAGCTGCTGGAAGAAGTAGCGCGCCTCGTCCTCGCTGAACCGGTTGGCCCGCACGATGCGGTCAAACAGCTCGCCGCCGCTGGCGTACTCCATCGCACTGCACAGAGCGGTTTGTACCAAGCAGATACAGTACAGTCAGCGTAGTGCGCAAAAGTGGCATGATGTGAGCTGCCGAGTCCAAACATGCAAAGGCGGCGGGGCGAAATCATGCACCGGCTCTGGCTGCCGGCAAGCCGGTACAATGCAGGGTGTAGCTTGTCACCAGTGCAGCCCGGGATCATTCCACGGCACGCAACAGCACCAGCCAGCAGCAACACGCTCGCAGCTGCGCCAGCCGGGACCAAGACTCACATGCCCAGGTGCGTGGAGGTGAGGAACACCTCCCTAAAGCGAACAATGTTGGGGTGCCCCGACAGCATGCGGTGGTTGATGATCTCACGCTCTACATTCTTGTCTATCTGCGGCACAGATTCGAACCGCGGCGCGGCAGCAGCTGTGTGACATGCAGCACTGCAGTGGCTTGCATGCCTTCACCCAGCCACACTGCAGGCCGGCCAGGCCTCAGCAGGCTGGACGATGTGCCTGCTGGCGACCAGCGACGTGCGCAGCAGCCGGCGAGAGTGCCTGCTGGCCACACCGCAGCCCCCCGCACCCACCTTCTCTCCACGCTCAATGTACTTGACTGCCACCAGCTCCCCTGTGTCCCGCGCTCGGCACAGCTTGGCCACGCCAAAGTTGCCGCTGCCGATGTCGCGTATCTGCAGCAGCAGCAATGGGGGCGCCGCGGGTGAACAGCAGCAGGCGGCGGCATGAGCAGCAGAAGCAGGCGAGAACAGACTATGCATGACCAGCGCCACCCACAACAGAGAGCCTCACCAGCTCATATTTAGTGCCGATATCCATGGCGCCGCGTCCTCGGCTGCGGGGTGGGGGGAAGGCGGGGGAAGGCGGGCGGCGAGATCGGGGCACATGTGGCTTTTGACCGGATCAKCAGCAGTTCAGGGCCAACAGGTCCTCTGCCGCTGATGGCTGGCAGATACAAGCAGCGCCAGGCGGTGAGTCGGCTGTAAGCAGCACCCGCAGTCCCAACCTCCCGGTCGCGCCGAGCCTCCCGCCACCCCAGTGGCGGCGCCGCTGCTGTGCTGCCGGCCGGATGCCAGACGAGCCCTGACTGCCCCGGGGCCTCCACAGCGGCTGCAGCCCGGGTCCCCGACCCCGCCACCAGGCCCCAGAGGGCGGCGCGGCGCTCCCCAGCTCCCGAGGGGCGGAGTGCGCCCCCGGCTTGCCTGATCGCACAAGGCTAACGTCAGGACGCCCGGCGGCACGCCGCGGGGCTCCCCAGGGCGCGCCCAGCGGCCGGTGCCCAGGTCGGTCGTCGCTGTGGGGGCTGGATAGGGGCCGGCGGCGCTAGCAGAGGTCCAGATCGCTCACACACAATGGGCCTGAGCTGGCACGACGCGCGGCTGCAGGCCTGGAGCGGCCGCCCAGCGCAGCGGCGGCAGTCTGCCAACATGCGGGAGGCCGTGAGACGGCAGCGCAACCACGTTCAATTGGCTTTCCTGCCCCGTAGTAGGCCAATGATGGTCAACTACCAGTTAGGAAAGCACGTCCGGCTATGGGTTTGTGTGCGACGATGTGGACAATGCTCAGTGAGCCGCTACGCCTTTGCCCCCCTGCCAACTGAATCTCATGCCGCTCAGGCTCGGCCGCGCCGGGTTTTACAAGCTGAATCAAATGAGTGCAGAGATTGAGGCAGCCTGAGGGGCTGCGCTCCCGTGTCAAAATGCAGGGCTGCTGGGAGCGCAGTTGGTTGCTGCCTACACCGCGCCATGACGTTCGTCACTTGAGCTCATCGCCAGGTGCATGGCTGCTGCCTGGGCAGCTTGGATGCCATCACATGGATGAGAGCAGCCGCTCCACTGCCACGTTGACGTTGCCGCCAGCAGCCACCAATGCGCGGATGTTGGCGTCGCGGTCGTAAAAACCCATGTCCTGTTGCAGCAGGACGGCAAGCAGATGGTGGTTGGGCCAGGAAAGCCAGGTCGATCAAGCACAGAAGAGTTTGCAGACAAGCTGTGCAACCACTGGATTGGCCGACCAGAATTTTTCACATCGGCAGAGCTACCGCAGACAGACCTTGCACAACACGCTGCGCCCACCCATCACACCTGCAGCTGCTGCAGCTGTGATGCATAGGCTTCCTCCGGGTTGGCGGGGGGCGGCGGCATGCCAAAAGCGCCGAGGCCGCCCAGCCCGCCGCCGCCGCCGCCTCCCAGCAGCCCCATCAGAGCATCCAGGTTGGGCGGCGCGCCTGCGCCTGCACCAGCGCCTGCGCCAGCACCGGAGCCAGGGGCGCCAAGACCGGCAGGCCCCAGGCCCGAGCCGCCCAGGCCGGCAGGCAGCTGCGGGAACAGGCCGGTGCTCTGCAGCTCTTGCATGGCCTACGGCGGGGAGGGTCAAGTGAGAAGCAAGGCGGGTGGGTCAGCGGGGCACTGGACATTTCAGGGCACAGGCTGTGTCAATAGACTGATCGACCTGTCAGCCAGAAAACCAGCACAGCGCGTCCGCTGCACCGGCCTAGCCACCCCGCACCTGTGCCATCTGCTGCATGGCGTGCTGCGTGCGCGGGTCCATCATCGCACGCAGGCGCTGCGGTTGGGTGGTGGGGCAGCAGGCAGCAGTTGAGCTTGCATGCCATACCACCCAGCGCAAACTTAGGCAGGCTGCACAACACATGGGTATGCAAAATCGACGCTAGAGCTGTCTTTGCAGCCGGCACGCAGCCATGCTTCTTGGAACAGCCAGTCAGCATGGGCGGATTTTTTACTGAGCACAGGATGAGAACGTTCCTCACCTCTGGGTCAGTCATCATGTCACGCATGGCCGCTGCTGCCGCGGGGTTGGCAGACGCCATGCTGCAGGGCAGAGGCGGGCCAGAGGGCGGGAGGGGGTGAATGACATGCCCTGGACGTAATCTATGGGGCTGGGCAGTGCACAACTTCAATGCTGGCCTTCCGGCGCTGGTAGCACTGAATGCCAAAGCCAGCCCAGCTGCCCAACAGTGCACAGGGCAAAGCCGTGTGGCCGGTGCACCAGTCGCACAGCCCTGAGCCCGCACCTCTGGTACATGGGGCTGGCCTCCAGCATGGCGCTCATCTGCGCGCGCCCCTCTGGTGTGGACAGCACAGCCGTCATCTGCATGACACAGCGTGGGGAGAGGGGGTTGTAAGACAAGCACACTGCCAGGGGAAGTGGACAGCAACTATCAGCACCAACACATGCCTCAGCCAGGTGCATGCGCCCACCTGCTGCTCCATGGCCTGCCGCATGGCGGGGTCGGCCATCAGCTGCTGCATCGCATTCTGCATCTCCGGGTTGTTCATGAACTGCAGCGGCAGGATGTGTGTGGAACCAGGGACACATGTGCGATTGTTCAGGAAAGGCAGAACAAGGCAGGCGGCAGCACTCTTGCGCACATATCACACAGATGAGCCTCCCAGCRTCACTGTTATGGTCATGCCGGCCCACCCAGCTCACCTGCTCCATCTGAGCTGGGTCCATGCCGCCCATGCCGCCCATGCCGCCAAGTCCTCCCATTCCGCCCAATCCACCCATTCCGCCAAGGCCACCAAGCCCGCCCAGCCCTGCTGCAGCCCCGCCCCCGSCCSCCCCGCCGCCGCCGCTCGCCCAAGGGTTGGGCAGCGGTGCCTCATTAGGGGCACCTGCCGCCTGCTGCGCACCGCCGGCCGCTGGCTGGGCAGCCGGCTGGAACAGGGCTGCAAAGGGGTTGTCACCGCCTGCTGTGCCTGCGTCTGCTGGCTCGCTGGCCGCGTCCTCCAGAGGCTGCAAAGGAGGCACGGCAAGGAGGGGCTAGTTAGTCACAAGTTGAGCGCGGATCAGGATGGTGTTCAGGGCAGGTTGCACAGTGCGGTGGACGCAACAAGCGGCGGCGTTGCACAAGCCAGCCGGAAGACGCTGCATCGCGTGCCCTCAACAATCAACACAAACCACACACTGTCTNCCCCAGCTGCGCACCTGCATGGTGGAGTGGAACTGGGCCAGCGCATTGAAGCCGCCCGGCATCGACTCGATGTTGCTCAGGGCTCGGTCCATGTTGCGCACCTGCTCGCGCATCAGCGCCTGCTTGGGGTGGAAGCGAGGGGGCGAGACAAAGGGAGCACGAATGGCGGTTTGTGAGTGTGCACATGGAGGGCTGGGGTGCCTGCTCTCGAGGCAGTCATGGCTCAGTGCCACCGCCGGCAACTGGTCTGAGCGGGGCGGAAGCAGGCACAGTCGCAACGGCCCCAGCACCCGCAAGCTGGACTGCTGAAACCCCAGAAAAACGTGGCCAGCACGCACCGGGTTGGACATGACCTGAGCCATCTGGCGCAGGGTGTCGGGGTCATTGAGCATGCGCCCCACCTGCGCATGCGGGTTGGGAGCGAACCTTGCGGCACATGTGAGATGCAGGCACTTGCAGCACCTGAGCAAGCATGATCCCAGCATGGTACCGGCGCTCTGTGCCTCCAACCACCATGCACAGAAGCAGACAAGGTGAGGCAGCAGGCGCAGCGCACCTCTGGGTTGGCCTCGATCATCTGCCGGACCTGCAGGCGCGACAGGCGGAACAATGCAGGGAAGAGTAAGGCCGCTTGCCTTGTTAGAGCGCATGTACACCTGGAATGCCTGTCTTGCAAGAAAGCAGCCATAACGTTGCCAGGCAAGGCCAGCAAGACAGCTGCATGTCTTGGTCAGCTGCACGGCTCGGCAACGAGTCCCCAGGTCCCCTTGCCTGCGGATTGGCGTTAAGCATCGTACGCATGAGCTCCGGGTTGCGCAGCAGCGCCTGCAGCGGCAGGAGTGGAACGAAGCAGAACGTTCAATGGCATGACGGACAGGAGATGATGAGCGGTGTCACTACCCTGTAAGCAGCAGCTTGGCAGCAGCATGCTCCCGCGGCAGCATGTGATGCCTGCCACTCGTTCGGCGCAGGCCCACTGGCATCGCTTCCGCTGCCAGCCAGCCAGCCCTCCCACCTGTGTCATGGGCGACTGCAGCATCTCCTGCATCATGTCCGCCTGCGTGGCTCCCGCGCCAGCACCGCCTGCGCCGCTGTCGCCGAATTGCAGCATACGCATGGCTTCCGCGATGGGATCTGATGCCGCTCCGCTGCCCGTTGCCGCAGCAGCGTGCGCGGGGCCCGCTGCACCCGCCGTCCTGCACAGGCAGGTTGCAGCGAGTGGTTCAGCAAGCACTGCTGGGTGGCTGCTGGAAGAGCGAAAGCATGCGGGGCTGGGCAGGCTGGGCAGGCGCACCCGGCGGCAGCGCTCTGCGGCTGCTTGGACTTGACCATGTGGATGACGTGGTCGTTCTGCAGGCCTGAAAAGCAAACCAAAAGACAGCAGTGTGGTCAGCGGANCGCCCTGGTGCCCGCAGGCAATGCTTCCCATGCAAGCCAGCAGCCACCCAGCACAAGCAGCAGCAGCAGCAGCACGACAAACCACGTCTGCCAACCGGGCCCTCACCAGCGAACCAGATAAAAGCCTGCCCCGGGCAGCAAGCACCCACCGTAGCTCTCCAGCGTGGAGGCATCCTTCAGAATTTGGCCCTTGTAGATGAGGCGGATGGCGCTCGGCTGGGCGTCCACCTTGGCCGCCACAGCTTCCTTCAGCGTTGCCACTGTGTCATCCGCTTCGGCCTCCACAGGGAATGTCTCCTGCCCCGTCACCTGCTTTATCTTCAGCGTCAGCGGCATGGCTGCCCGCTGCGGATGGTTCGTGGCCTAGAACCTGCACGCGGCAGCGGCAGCGGCGGCGGCGGCGGCAGCTTGAGCCACCTTGACTCCTCAAGGGGACCTGCTACGGTGCTGCTTAGATCTCGGAGCAGCGCACCCACTAGCCCGACGCCCTGAAGGCGAGGGGAGAGGGCGAGGGCCCTCTGCGCCTCGCCTAGCCCCTGGTCCCACAGGGGACGGGCCATCGACGGCCTCACTGGCCTCCCTATGCGCGAGGTGCCGTCGGGAGCACGCGATCGCGAGTCTCGACCGCCGCCCGCAAACAGGCTCTGGACGCGCACCTGGGAAGCTCTCCTGACGATCCAGCAACAGCACGGCGGCGGGAATTGACGCAGATCGCCGCACCTGGCGCCATGGCATGCCGCCGCCCTGCTGACGGCGCCAGCATCGAGGTCGGCCCATGCCCAAGGCGCACTGCGGGCTTCAGCCACGCTGCTCTGTTGGATGCCCCAGCTGCTGCATTATGGCGCATGCCACCGAAACTGCCTGCTCAGTACAGTGCGCTAGACAGAACAGTTTCCCCATATATGCCGCGTGCCTGCCGGCCATGCCTTTTCGAGCCCAGCCGCTAGCTAGCTGCCACACACTCTCCCCTGCAGGGTCCGCCTGCGCCCTCTCCCGCCTCTGCGGCATGCTCCGAGGAAGTGCGTTACAACGGCAGCGGCCCGGCAGGCCGCTACGCCCGCTGCATTGCCGCTGGCTTAGCGGCCGGTGCTCTTGGCGCCGCCCTTGCCCGCGCCCTTAGGCATGTTCTTGACAGCCTTGCCGGCGCCCGAGGCCTTGGCCTGCGCAGCGATGAGGAGGTGGTGGCGGCAGGGGCAACAGTGAGGAGCTGACGATGGTTTTGACGCGTTGCCGAGCTTCTGAACAGGCTCCAGCGGCATTGGAGATGCTCGACCCGGCCAAGCCATGAGCCTTGCCAGCGTGCATGCCGCCATCAAGCAACGCTGAATGGCAGCACACCCACGACGGTCCATGCGCCACACATGGCATACACATGCAATGCTGCCCGGCACAGGGCAGTGAAAGGGACAGCGCACCTGCGCCTTCTGCACCGCCTTGTCGGCCTTGGCCTTCTTGGCGCGCTCCTTGATCTCACTGCAAAAGGGATCGATTAGAAGTTCAAATGAGAGTCAGGAACGCGCCAGCAGGCAAGGGATGGGGGGACAGACACAGCAGCCGCGGCGCACAAGGCACGCTGGGCGTGCCCCTCCACCTCGCCGCTCCTTGGCTCGCATGTGAGCAAGGTGAGCACTTGCTGGCGCTGGCTGCTGACCATGCCAGGCTGAAAAGGAGCATTGATGCGTCTGGCATTCCTTATCCCTGCCCCGCCACAAGCTGCTCATGCCACCTTCGCAGCCTCCGCCCCAGCTGCCGCTGCTGTTCGGCATGGCTGCGGCTATGTGGCTGCGTCAGGCCGACTGCCGACTGTCCTGCTCCAGCTGCCTCCTTGCCGTCTAGCTGCTGCACACTTCCCTCAGCACCGCGCCAAGTAGGCTTTGCACTGCACGCCAGCGCCGTGCAGCCCTGCCGCTGCTCTGCCTCGCATCCCGCCGCGCCGCGTGCACTGCACCACGCAGCTTGCAAGCTCCGCCCTCCCCTCCCAC
>JADXDR010000100.1:39211-92399 GCA_025026875.1 Chlorella ohadii
GGCTGGCCGCCCTCCCCGCTGCCCCGCCCCGGCTCACCGCAGCGCCGCCTCGCGGGAGGCCTTGCGCGCCTCGGGCTTCTCGCTCTTCTTCTTCTGGATCACCTCCAGGCTGGCGCCCGCCACGGAGCGGGTGGCCGCCTTGTTCACGTTGCGCCGCTTCTTGCGGGCAACCTGCGCCTCCAGGTCCTGCACACGCGAGCAGGAGAACAGGACGGCAGGCAAGCAGGTGAGGGGCGCGGGACAGGCACGGTGGGACGGCAACAGGGGGTCCGGCCAGGCTGCGGTGCGAATGGCAGCCGGGGCAGCGTGCTGCGGCGCATGCCACATGGACGGCAGCATACGCGCTGGCCGCCGAGCTGCCGGTTTTGCCGCCGCCATCAACGTGCGCTGCTGCGCTCGCAACATGCCCTGCCGCCTGGCTGCCGCTGCAAGCCTGCCCATGGCTACATTTCGGACCGTGCTACAGCACCCGGCCATGCTGCCAACAATGCTTAATGGCTCTGCGTCTCCTTGCTGACAGTGTCCTCGGCTGCCTCGCAGTCTGCTGGCGCTCAAGGCTGTTTCGCCTGGCTTTCATGCTGCGCCTGCGCATGCCCATGCACCAGCCGCCCGCTGAAGCAGCGCCACCAACGCGAGCCCCAGCGGCAGCCACAGCTAGCCCACGAACCTTGCGGTGCTGCTTGCGGTACAGGGTGGTCCAGGCAAGCTTGGCGGGCCGCTTGCGCTGGTTGAACAGCGAGCGGCACTTCTGCTTCAGGAACAGGAATTGCTGCAGCAGGAAGGAACGGGCAGGTGCGAGCGACAGGCATCAGCAGCAGGCATGGCGGCAGCAGAACCCAGGGCTGTGCTGACTGCTGCATTCGACAACAGCAGTAATGTTTACTGCGCTTTCTCCATCACACTGTCCTATCCACTGGCTGCGACAGGCGGCCGCACTGCCCATGCCCAGCTGCGCTGCATGACAGCAGTATGCTGCGTCCGCCGCCGTGCGCCACCGGCTTCGGCCTGTTGGCTGCCGCGGCTGCGCACCTGGCCATCCACGCGGATGAACAGCACACCCTTGCCAGGGTAGATCCTGAGGCCGCTGAAGCGGCAGGTCTGGGTCCTGCGGGCACGAGGGCACAGCAAAGGCAGGGGCGGTCGGTCGAACAGCAGTGGCGGCGGCCGAGCGGCGGGGGACCCAGGCGCGCCGGCCCGCCCCCCGCCSCGCCCCTGTGCCTCCCAGGTGCGCTGCGCCACGCCCCCCMNGCTCCAGGCCGCCTGGAGGCCGCCGCATGGCAGCCATCGGCGCAGCAGCGAGGCTGGCGGGCGCTGCGGCGCGGGGCTGAGGTCTGCTGCATGCCAGGAAACCAGCTGGGCGGGCTGCAGGGCTGCCGGCCGCCGCCGGTGGCCAGTCATGGCAGCCATGCTCCCCCGCACGCACTTGAGCACCATCTGGCCCAAGCCCTACTCGATTCCGCTGAGAAGAGGCCGGGGCAGGCGCCTCCGGCGGCCTTGCACCCCCATGCCCTGTCCCCGACGCAGCACGGCTATTTTCTGCTGCAAACGGAGGCATCAGCGGCACTGCAAGGTGAAGCAACGCAACATGCACTTGGATTGCAACGCAGGAGAGTCGCCGCCGCCGCTGCCAGGGCGCCTCTGCCGCCGCCGCCCTTGCCCGTCTCGGGCTGCACTTCGACTGCTTGGGGCAAGCAATGCCTGTGCTTTTGATAGGACATGGTACAGTGCAGAACCGTTCCTCTGACTGCCAGCAGTGAATAGTCGGATTGGGCAAACTGCAAGGGCGCTGGACGGCTCGCTATCGGCAACGGGCCGCCGCTTGTGGCAGCGACTGGAGGTCGCTAACTGGGCCAGCGCTGCACGGCATCCCCCAACTTTGTTGGTTGCCTTGTTCACGTGCACTAGCTGCTGACAGGCAGGCAGACGAGAGGAGCACAATGCGCCAGCAGCAGCCAAAGTGCGGGGCGCTCCGCCGCTCTTGCCACATGCCGCCCATGCCGCAAGTTGACCGAGCATTTGCGGGATCAGTCCGCATTGGCCCGCTCTCCATCGCTCCCACAGCCAATCAGGCGTCACGCAGCCTTCTCCCGCCTGCAATATGGAGGAGCCGGCCGCCCAACCACAGCCGGAGACGGAGCAGGAAGCCCTGCGCGGCGCCTCGCCCTCAGCGCTGTCGCACAATGACGACGGCGAGGAGGTGGTGAGCGCCGAGACAAACACGCCGCTCACCTGCGACGCCGCAGCACAGACGGAGGCGCCGGCGGCAGATGCCGCCGCCGTCGCCGCCCAGCTCCGCTCGCCTGGGCTGGCCGCCTTCCTGCGCCGCGCTGCGCCGCGCTGCGAAGCAGCTTTGCAGCAGAACGAGCTGGCAGACCCACTGCTGGACGCTTTGGCTGCCCTGGCGGATGAAGAGGCGGGCGGTGCAGGGGCGCCCCGTGGCACCCACACCGGCACAGCCAGCTCGGCAGGCCTGGTGGAGCGCCAGTCCTTTTCCGACCTGCTGCACAGCAAGGGCCACCCACTGGCAGCGGCATGCTTCCACCCGACCCGCCGTGGCGTGGTGGCGGTGGCGGTGGGCGGCGGCAGCAACCCGCCGGCAGCGGGGCTGCCTGCCGGCCCGGTGGCTCAACATGCGCAGCCCGGCTGCATCCTGGTGTGGAACCACAGCGATGCCATCCACCCAGAGGCAGTGCTGCACGCACCGGCACAGGTGACCGCGCTGGCCTGGCACCCCACCCAGCAGCACTGGCTGGCGGCAGGGCTGTGCACGGGCCAGGTGGTGCTGTTCAACCTGCAGCAGACGCCCAGCTTGGCGGGCGGTGGAGCAGCGGCAGCATCATCCAGCGGCAGGACTGCTGCAGCCGGACCGAATGGGCAGGCTGCCGAGGGCGGCCAGGAGGGTAGCAGTCACACGGCAGACGTGATGCCCCTGCACCTCTCCATGCCAGAGGCAAGCCACCAGGCTGCTGTCTCAGACCTGCACTGGCTGCCGGGAGTGGCGCTGAGCCGGGATGGCCACCTGGAGGCTGCGGCGGCGCATGGCGAGGGCGGCGGTGCAGCAGGCTCGGCAGACGCTGTGGATGGGTGCACCCTGTTTGCCACAACCGCGGCTGACGGGGCGCTGCTCTGCTGGGACATGCGCATCAGTGCGCGCCACCGCAAGCAGGCGGCCAAAGGTGGGCGGCCGGTGGGTCTGGGGATGGCTGTGGGTGTGGGTGCACCTGCTTTGCAAGCTAGCTGTGCAACATTGCTTCCCCTGTGCATGTCCTGCACTGACCCTCATTGCCCAGCCCTGATGCAGAGGACGAGCAGCCGGACTGGAAGCCGGCCCTGGCCCTGGCTGCTGCCGGCGCCGCCAAGCAGCCGCTGCTGGCCACCCGATTCTGTGTGGATGCCAGCGGCGCTGGCGACAGCGGCCCCGGCCGCTTTGTGGTCGGAGACCTGGCTGGAGAGATGGCGGTGGTGGATGCGGCTAGCTACAGCGTGGAGCGGCGGGTGCGTGCCCGTGCCTGGCGCCTTCCCTGCATCGCATCTCATGAAGCAGGGGGCATGGCGTTGTGTTCCATGGCACAAGTTTGCCCCGCTTTATGCGCCCTTGGTGCAGTGCTTGTATTGGTATCCATGCCGGACATACTCCTGCCCCGCAACTGCCACTGCACAGGGCGATAAGGAGTGGGAGCACAACACGCTGCACGGCGCAGCAGGCCGGGCAGGCCGCATTCTGGCGCTGCAGCCGTCTCCCTTCTTCCCAGATGTCCTGCTGGCAGTGTGCGACTGCGGCTTTGCTGTGTGGCGCCTGCAGCGCAAGCGCAGCAGCGGCAGCGGGGCAGACGGCACAGAAACAGGTGGTGTGGCAGAAGGAGGCAGGGGTGAGGGCGCCGGCACAGCGGGTGGGCAGAATAGCGAGGCGCTGCTGCCCATCTTTGAGAGCCGCTTCCCAGACGCGCTGTACAGTTGCGGCAGCTGGAGCCCCAGCAAGCCAGGTGGGCGAGGGGGTGCAATGCAGCGCAAGCTTGCCGGCCGTGTAACAGCTGAGGCTCTTGAGGGATATGCGTAATGCCAGGCAGCAAACAACACCCAACCTCCAAACTGTGTCTGCTTGCGCCCACATCTTCATGCCCTGCAGGCGTTGCGATCCTGGGCCGGCAGGATGGGCGGCTGGAAGCCTGGGACCTGCTGGACCGCACCCACCAGCCCTGCATGGTGGCCCCGGTGGCGCCCTGCGCCCTCACCACCCTGGCTGTGTCGCCGCTGCCCGCCGGCGGGGGCAGCAGCCGTGCGGCGGCCGCAGCGCCGCAGGTGCTGGCTGTCGGGGATGCGGCTGGCACGCTGGGCCTGCTGGAGCTGCCGCGTGCGCTGAGGCGGCGGRGCYRYGMWGYSKGCWSGNCSNTKGMNCKCSYTGCWGNCMCRSSAGCRSGMASSRCRRGCYGYKGYGNCWGSYCGCCNNGMRCGCMWKGYASMRCAGSANGCGNCGSWGSRSCCCAGGAGGTGGCAGAGGAGGACAGGGCCAAGGCGGCGGCAGCGGCGGCAGAGCAGCGCTACCTGGCGCTGGAGGCGGACTGGCGGGCTCGCCTGCTGGGCTCAGACGCTGCAGCCGTGGCGGCAGGGGGCGATGCAGCCGCCTAGTGTTGTCTCTCTGATTTGTGTTTATTGCTCGTGTGTGCCTGTAAACGCTTTTCCTTCAGAGCCCAGCAGCACCGCCCCTGCGACCAGCTCGAGCAGCAAGATTGCCGGCGGCGGCGGGTGGGGACTGGTGCCGAGTTGTTGGGCAACCACCGTCATGCTTGATCGCTCCGATTTGGCTTGTTTGCGATCATGAGCATGGATGTTTGCAGCCCCGAGCAGGCAACAGACTGCTTCATGAGCTGCTTGGGGTTCAGCTACCTGGCAGCCGAAACGGAAGCGTGCCCTTCCGCAACCCCTCGAAATTGCGGGGGCTGTGGACCCTTCCAAGCGCTTTAAGCGCATGGAAGACAGTGAAAACGGCGAGCAACCAGAGTCGGTCGGCCTGGTAGTGCGCCCCACTTGCCGGGAAGCGAAGCAATTCCGCAACATGGGTGGCAAGCAGACTCTGCTAGAGGTGAGGGGGCGCCCGCTCAAACACCGCCCGCCTCTGCTCTCTCCCTTGGCCCCGCGGCGGCCCGGGGCATGCTGAGGATGCACGATCCGCGGTGTATGCCGTCGATCCGGTCTGCCACGCGCTGCAGCCCTCCGCCAGCCGCCACTGCCGCCGCCGCCTGCTACGCTGCTGCGCCGCGCCTTGAGCCTGTCGCCCGGCCGCCGCCCGCCTCCAACATAGTCACTATGCATTCTTCTCCCGATGGGCAGGTCAGCTACCTGGGGCTCTCCCTGCTGGGCTCCTGGCTGATCCTGAGGTGAGCCTGCCTGCCTGCAAGCGCTTCCAGGGCCGCCGTCTGCCGTTCTCTGCTGCCTGCCTTCAGTTGTAACCTCTCCTGCCGTTGGCTGCCTCCCTGCAGATGGGCGCTCAAGCAGATGGACCCCACCCGCAACGCCAAGGCGCTGGCCAAGGTGAGGTCGGCGCCCGTCCGCCGCCGGGCTGGCCTTCCGSAGGCGNYYGSCTWGCKGGCCGGGTGCTCCGCCGCGCCCGCCTGCCCCCGTCTGCGCCCTGCCAGCTAGCCAACGCCTGCTGCACACCTGTGGGCTCACCACGTGACTGCGATTTCGATTGTCATCCTTGCAGGAGCGCAAGAAGGAGCTGGCCCGCCGCCTGGGGCNCCCCATCAACCTGGACGGCGCATACGAGGATGTGAGTGCAGCGCTCCTGCTGCTCTGAACTTGCAAGCCGGGCCACGCTGGCGCCGGCTCACTGCAGTGTGTTCAGTGCTCGCTTATGCCACTGGCCGAGCTGCGGCGACCTGGCATCACGCCAGGCGCCCCCACATGGCTGCCTAGGTTGCGTGGTTGCGGCGCAGCGGGGCAAGGGAGCAGAGCCGCTGGTGCCTTGCTTCCAGCAGCTTTGCAGCCGCTTCTGTCCGTTCCCTTTCTGCGAGTCGGCTGGGCCATGCATCGCCTACCCCTGGGCATTCTTCTGGGCCATGCCCCATCCCCCACAAATGAGGCGACCAATACAAAAGGCTGCGCACTGACCCCCTCCCTGCTCCTCGGCCCCTAAATTTCGCCTGCAGGTGGTGGCTCAGGCGGTGATCAACCCGCGCTGCATCGACGTCACTCTGCAGGACGTGGGCGGGCTGGACCACATCATTGACGTGAGTTGCCTCTCCCCTGCCCGCCTGTGTTGAGCTGGGATGCCTGTGTTTTTCCGGCCCGGCCTGCCCCGTGCGGGCGGGCTGCGCACATCATTGCACGATGTGATGCGCAGCGTCATCATTCCATGTGCCCCTTCCGCACCACATTGCTGTTATAATGGCCCGTGCCTGCTACTACGTTACCAGTGCAGGAGGTGCTGCGCAACGCCATTTTCCTGCGCGCCCCTGTTGCGCTGCGCCCTTCACCGCCCTGTCTCCAACCTGCCGTGCCTGCTACCACCTTGCCATTGCAGGATGTGATGCGCAACGTCATCATCCCCATGCGCCACCCCGGCTGGTTCCACTCCTCCCTGCTGCGCCAGCAGCGCGGCGTGCTGCTCTACGGCCCGCCCGGCACAGGTGCGCGGCTGACTGCCACAACTACATGTGTCTGTCTGCTGATGTTCCTCAAGGGTGTTCTGCAATGTGGCGCGCCTAATCCCAGCTGACCTGGAGCGCTCGGCTTGCTGTCCGGCCAGCCCGGTTGCATTTGCTAAATGCTACGGGTCGCAGCCGTGATGCACTGCACCCCTGCTGTTCCTCAGCTCACCGCTCCCTCAGTCGGTGCACTCTCGGCGGCTGTCCGCAAGGACAGGGGCAAGGACAGGGGCAACCCTGCTACCCATTTTTGCAGGCAAGACGATGCTGGCCAAGGCGCTGGCCAAGGAGTGCGACGCCTGCTTCATCCTGCTCAAGAGCTCCACCATCCTCAGGCAAGCAGCCATTCCCACGGCTTGCCTGAATTGTGATGTGCGCGCTGGCTTGCGGCTGCAACTGCATCCTTGCTGCTACGGCTCCGTAGTTGCACTTCTCCCAGCTTTACCACGGCCTCTGCGGCTCTGGCGTCTCGCCTGCCTCCAAGCAATGTGACACCTGCCCACTGAAACCCCTCTCTCCTGCACAGCAAGTGGTACGGCGACAGCAACAAGCTGGTGGCTGCGGTGTGGAGCCTGGCGCAGAAGCTGCAGCCCACCATCCTGTTCATAGGTGGGTTGGGCCGGGCTGGGGATGGGAATGGTGAGTGGTGATGGCCCCTCGCCCCCACGTTCGACACAGCCTGCCTGCCTTGCACCTGCGCTACTCAGCGCCCCCCGCCCGTCTCACGGCCCGACCCTCGACGCCCCTCAATGCTCACCTCCCCATGGCCCCACCTCAACCCATCCCCATCCCAACCGCAACCTCCTCCTCCTCCTCCTCCTCTGCCCTCCACAAACCCCCTCCTCCTCCTCTGCTCTCCACAGACGAGGTGGACTCGCTGCTGGGCCAGCGCACCTCGCAGGAGCACGAGGCCACCACCGCCATCAAGACGGAGTTCATGCAGGCAAGTGCTGCTCTTCTGGGTGTGTTGCGATGACTAGGGATGGGCCAGCCATTGTCACGAAATCAAGACCGAGTTCATGCAGGCAAGCAGAGTAACTTGCAGGTTGCAGCAAGGTGCAGCACTTCTGGGGGTGTGTTGTGATGAACTAGGGACGGGCCAGCCACCGTCACAAATCAAGACGGGCTTCATGCAGGCAAGCAGAGCGCGCTGCTGTGACACCGCAGCCCCACACCCTCCCACCTCTCCCCTGCCTACACACGTCCCACCCCTCCCCCCTGCAGCTGTGGGAGGGTTTCGAGACCACCAAAGCCAACATCCTGGTGCTGGGTGCCACCAACAAGAAGGAGCAACTGGACGACGCCGTGCTGCGCCGCTTCTCCCTGCAGTACGAGGTGCGTACTGCCGCAGTGTGCAACCACTGGCAACCAAACTTGCTGTGCGCTGGAATGCTGCACTACCCTCCTCCGACCAGCACGCGTCAAGGGGTGTGCATGTGCGGCTTGGTCACAGCTCTGCTGAGCGCATGCCCTATCCACAGCGTACCATCCCTCGCACCGACCTCTGCCCACTGATGCAGCTGCCCGGCGCTCAGCAGTGTGAACCTCTCCTGCCCACGATCAGCCACTGATCTGCTGTCAAATCCCCGGTCTCCTGGCACCCTGCAGGTCCAGCTGCCCAGCCCGCAGCAGCGCGAGGCCATCCTGCGCCTCACGCTGCGGCGCCACGYGCTGGAGACCGACCCCGCCCTGCTGGACCGGCAGCTGTGGCCGCTCATCTTCAGGGACCCAGCGGTGCGCCTCCATGTCTGGGTCCCCAAGGGCCGCCAAGGGCTGCTCTGGGGGCTGGGTTGCGGGTGTGGTGGTTGGGCGCCGCGCCAGCTTCGCGACAGCACGAGTACCGGGGCAATCAAGTGGATGGTTGGATGAGTGGATTGTGCCGCCCACATGCCGTCCACCTTCCTGCTGGCTGACCCTACTGCATGCCATGCATCACCCGCTGCCTCCCCTGCAGGATCGCGAGCTGGTTGTGAGCCTGTACCCCGATGCAGCGCAGCTGTTTGTGGCAGCTGCGGCCGCTCAGGCGGCCGAGGGCGCAGTGGACGGCGAGGCTGCGGCGGCTGAGGCTGGGGCGGCGGAGGGCGAGGCAGCAGGCGAGGCAGCAGGCGACGCTGCAGAGGCAGCAGGCGAGGCTGTGGCTCAGGCTGAGGCGGCGGCTGGGGATGCTCAGGCTGCAGGCGAGGCGGCGGGCGAGGCTGCGGCCGGGGAGGTTGAGGCGGCGGCAGGCGAGGCAGCCGGCGAGGCTGCTGTGGCACAGGGGGCTGCGCCCGCTGCCAACACGCTGGCGTGGCTGGCGCAGCAGACCGAGGGCTTCAGCGGCAGCGACCTGGTGCAGCTGTGTAGCCAGGCGGCGGCGGTGCCCATCCAGGAGGCCATTGAGTGAGCCCCTGCTGCTGTGCTGGCTGGGGCAGAGCCGGGGGCAGAGCCGGGCACCTCTTGTGGCCGGCCGGCCTGCCCTCTGCATGCGCCTTTGGGCAGTGGGAGCATGTTGTATGCGTGGCAGCTGAGCAGGAGGGTGTGATGACGGGCGGCCCCTCTCTCACCCCACCCACCCGCTACGTGCGCTGCCCCCACTCCCTTCCTATTCTGCAGGCACCACAACCGGCTGCAGCAGCTGGCGGCGGCCAGCGGGGTGCCGATGCAGAACGTTGACGCTGCCAACCTGCGGCTGCGCCCGCTGAGCAGGCTCGACTTTTCAAGGGTGCTGGAGCAGTTCACGCCGCCCAGCCGCGCCGCACAGGTGAGGTGCAGCCGGTCTGGTGCTGCACAAGGTTGGCACTGCTAGCTGCTGCCGCCCACTGCTGGTGCTTGTGCAGACTGTGGGTTGCCATCCGTGAGGAGTGGTGCAGTGTGCTTGCAGCTCTGTATGGCTCGTGTTACATTTATGGTTTTTGGGTGTGGTGTGAGTTACGACGCTGCCACCTTGGTGCTGCCCTCCCCTGGCGCAGGAAGTGCGGCGTCGCGCGGCAGAGGAGGCGGCAGCGGCGGAGGCGGCAGCGGGTGCCCACGGCAACGGCGTGCCCCCTGTCGATTTCGCGGCAATGGTGACGGCGCTGCTGCAGGGCCTGGCAGCGCCGCCCATGGCCCCGCCAAACGGCGCGCATGGCGCGCAGTGAGGGTCTGTACAGAGAGGGAGCGGAACTGGGGAAATAAATGGGGAGGAAGGCTTGGACAATGGGGAGGAAGGCCCGGACAAAGAGCGCAGACCGCAGGCTGCAGGCTGCCCTGTGCTGCAGCGGCGTCCCCAGTCAAGGCAGCGGAGCAAAGTCGCACCGCGCTCAGCCATTCTCTGTATTCATCTGCCCATCAATCACTATATTTCTCCCTCTATTGCTGTCCCAGCATCAGCCACGGTCTGCTTGTTAAGTTGCAGCCAGTTGTAACGTGCCTTAGCGTCAGCCATCGAACACTCTGCTGGTGTGAGGTGCCAGCAGAGAGCTGTGCCACCCTGCAGTGCAGTGCTGTTGGCGCGTGCCGCACAGCACGTGCACTGCTTGGGCGTCGTGGGCAAAGGACTTATTTGCCTGTCGCCTCGAAACTGCACGCCGGCTGGGGATTAACCAGACCAAGCCCATGGGGGTGGGGGCATGCACGCTGCAGTCCAGCAGGATGAAGATGTGCGCACAACGGCCCCATCCAATTGGACAGCAACACCCCTGCCGCCAATCAGACCAGCGTTTAGCAAACGGCAAATGAGGGCTGCACGGGTGGGAAGGGCGGGTAGAGTGGCTCCAAAAGAAATGCCTGTTCAGAACGATGTGCCCTGCATCTGGGCAGGCGGGGCTGCCAAGTAGCCCTCTGGCAGCGGACCCCAGAGAGCGAGAGCAGCGCCAGAAGGTGGGTGGCGCACCCACCGCCACCGACCGCTGTTCAAGATCTCTGGAGCATCGGACCTACAGCGGCGGCGGCGGCGGCGACGCACAGGGGCATCGCATCGCGCTCTATGCTCGCCGCACGGGCTCAATTTTCTGTTGCGATTGGCGCCAGGCGGGCTGAGTGGCCGGTTGCCGCCTCTGTGGGCGGCGGCCGCCCCAGCAGCCATATAGCCCACAGCGCCCCGTCCTTTGCCCCCCTGCGAGCTATGGGCCACCTGTGGGTGCTCTGCAGGTGCTGGCGCAGCCGAATTCAGCCAAGCGTACCAGCTTACCCCTTGCAACCCGGACGAGGGCAGGTTGCAGTCTCTTGCGACTTTGGTACACCTGCCGCTGCTGCTGCAGGCCTGATGCCGCCAGTTCTGCTCCTTCAAGTCAAACATCAGACTGCTGGCACTGCTGAATGCTGTTTGACATGCGACTTGTGGCGGCGGTGCAGAAGAGCCGGTGGCGGCGGCAGCAGCAGCGCTGTTGTTTCATGCTGTAACGCATGCACTCAGGCAGAACATTCATACCTGGCGCGCAGATGCTGCATGCTCGCAGTGAGTAACTCCGCATGCATGCTCTGATATCACTGATATGTGCCCATCGCCCTCGTGCGCTCCCGCACATGTGCCTTCACAACCGACAGCCCAGAACAGGTGGAGGCAGGTGGGGCAAGTGGGTGCAAAGAAGTGCAGGTGATGGGCTAATTTCAAGGCTCTGGAGCCACAGCTAGCGCGCAGATGCTTCAGGCACAGCCGCCCTGCCAGGATGCCGACCTGACAGTCCTGCCAGCTGCTGGCCGGGCGGCACCGGTGCACGATGCGGGGGGAAGAGCGCGGTTGAAGATGGAGGCACTTAATGCTGGTGCCACTGTCGGTCCTGGAGGACGTCGCCCTGCAGATTTGCAATCTTTCTGCAGGCACATTGGCTCTCAAGGTAAGCACGGGGGGCCTGGCAGGGGGGTGGAGAGCCACCCTCGCCTGCGGGACTGCATGTCCCGGAGCTGGCGCAAGGCCAGTCCCGCGCATGCACCGGAGAAGCGAGCCGTATGCCTCCTTTGCTTTTGAAAGCGCTCCATATGGCCGCCAAAGCGGCAAGGCATCGCGAGAGCAAGGCCAGCGTACTCGGCGTGGCAGACCCCTTGGCGTTGCTTGGGTTCAAGGGCGCTGGGCCCTTCCCTGCACCTCCCAACACCTTTCTCGAAAGGCGGCTGCTCTTTGGACCCCCCAAACCCGTGCCAGCGGGCGGCCGCGGCCCCCTCCCGCAGACAGTCCTGACCTGTGCTGAGCCTGCTGCGCGCTCTCTAGAGACGTGCAGCGAACACAACGACCCGCCGCTCATTCCTCGGCACTCAGGTCGCCTGAGTGTCCCAGCGGAGAGCTTCTCAAGCAAGGGCCACTCCCCTGCACCAGACCACCTCTGTGTGCCGACTCCTCGCTGCTGTTGGCCATGGCACCGATGCGTCGGTGCGGCCTCCTGGCGGTGGCCATCCTCGCGGTGAGCATCACACGCAGGTGGAGGTCGCGGCCGCCCGCTATGAGTGGGCGCTTGTGCTGAGGCAGCCGCCTCGCTGCTGCCGCTGCCACTGCAGGTTGCTGCCCAGGCGGCGGCTCGGGATCTCCTCCTAACCAGGTGAGCGCTGCTGGCAGGGGTGCAGCACCAACAGACCTGTCGCCCCGCTGCCCCCTTCTGTGCGCGTTCCTGCTCTGTTTGTTGGACTTAGAGAAGGTTTTTGGACGGTTTTTTGCACGGCGGCCAAGCGGCGGCGGCCTGGGGCCTCCCTGCCCTGCCGCCGCCGCCGCCGCTTGGGACAGATGACAGGACCTGCTGGCACCAGTCAACATGGCAGGACATGGCCCTGACTGCCTCCCCAGCCCACTGTTGCCCTGGCAGCTAAATGGAGGCTCCCTGGCCTGCCGCCTGCCCCATACAGCTCAGGCCAGAGGCCCCACCTCCCGATCCTGCCTGCCGCCGCCGCCCTCCCGCAGGCCCGCCGCTGCCTCCTCGCTGGACCCCAACTGCCCCTACTCTGCACTCTACATCGTTGCCACGCTGCCCAAGATCAAGACGGTGACCGCCTGGAACGCGGTGAAGCCCATCTACATCGCCGCCTGGCAGCGGCTGCTGCCCGCAGGTGCGTGCACGAGCTGAGCAGGCACATGCGCCGCACGCATGCCGAGTACTGCTTGAATTGTGCTCAGGGGCATGTTCAAGTGCAGGCTCGTGCCTGCCTTTGCTGTGCACCGCCCCACATGCCTGACCAAGAGCGGGCAGCATGCGCGCACTTGTTCACCCCGGCGTACCCAAAGTTTGCGGCTCCGTTTGCGCCGACTCGGTACGCCGGCCGCCCACCCGCTGCCTTGCACCCCACCCCACCATGTGCTGCGCAGGCTCCAGCGTAATCCCTGCTTACACTGAGCCGGAGGATGGCGCGCTGGCAGTGGTGAGGCGCGCAGCCCAGCTCTTGTGTCTGCTTTGAGTGCAGCGCCTGCGCTTGGGGCACATTGCATCTGAGCCGTGTGCCCCAACTCCACCGAGCCATATGGCATGTGCCCAAACTCTGAGCGCGCGACCATACCACACATGCGTGCATCAGCGCCCTACCGTCCCCCCTGCCACATGTGCAGCACACCATCCTCGTCTTCAACGGCACCGTGGCCTCCGGCAAGGCAGCCGCCCTCAACCTGCACGTCCGCCTGCTGGGCGACCCCCGGCCCTTCTTCTCCGGCGCGGCATTGAGCGGCGTGTCGCCCGCCCACCACGGCGGCGGCAGCACCAAGCCCCCCACCGACCTCAGCCCCTTTGGCGACGTGCACTTTGAGTCCATTTCCCACCCCTACCTGGCAAGTGCCTCAGCCTCATGCGCCAAGCAGTGTCGGCCTGCTGTGCAGTGTGCCATGCGTGCGAATGCTTCTAAGCCTGCCTCCTGAGCCTGCCTGCACCACATGGAAGCATGCATGTGAGAGCCGGTGCGAGGTCCCTCGGCTGCCTCCCTGCCGCCTCCTTGGCCTCACCTCGGCGGCACCCTGCCGCCCCAACCCTGCAGTCGGACAGCGTGGGCCGCACGATCCAGGGCACCATCCCCAACACCAACGCCGCCGCCCAGTTCTCCATGGCGTGGCTGGGCATCAGCCCCGCCCAGCTGGGCCAGCTGGAGGTGAAGCGCTACGTCAAGGCCATCCAGGCCAAGATGCCCCCTGGTGCGTGCCGGCCCGGGGCGGAGGGCGCAGGGGAGGGTCAGCATGGGGTGGCGGCTTACAGTGGGGCGCGGCTGAAGTGACTGCGGTGGGAGGGCCGCTGAGCGAGGGGCGCCCAAGCGGAGCGCTCAAACACGGGTTGTGAGGGATGCATTGCAAACTGGTGTGTGCCGCACACCAGTTGCATCTNGCAACGTTACCTGCCTGCAGTACGCCAGCAGCCAGCTTACAGCACTCCTCGCCCCCTGCTGCCTGCTCCGCACCACTGGCAGGCACCTACGTCCAGTTCACTCCCATGATTGACGACGGCGTCAGCACGTACCGCTTCGCCAGCTGGCAGCAGAGCACGGCTGCGGCTGCTGTTCGTGAGTGCCTGCCGCGCGCTTGCCTGCTGTGTGCTCTGCAGACCCTGCTATCGCACTTGTGCCTGCTGAGCGATGCAGCAAATGTCGCCCCGCCCCTGAGTTGCCGCTATAGCTGCTTGCTGCTATTTCGCCTCATCTGCGCTCACCACCTCACCCCGCCTCTCCCAACACTTGTGCAGCCACCGTGGCTCACCACCTGGGCGGCAGCGGCGCCGGCTCCCTGTGGGGCGGCAGCAAGCCCACCACCGGCCCGACCGCCAACGGCCCCAAGGCTGTGTGGAACACCGCTGTGACGGCCACCACCACCCAGGCGCTGGAGAATCTGCTGGCCCTGCTGCGCCAGAACCCCGCCCTTGTCTTCCCCACCGCCTACTTCAAGCAGATGGAGCTGGAGCAGGGCTCGGCTGTGCGCCTGGTGCCCACCCCCGCCTTTGTGTCCGCCTGCCAGGGTGCGCCCACTGCTCCTCTGGCACCCGCCTGCCTGCACGCATGGTGTGGTGAAGCGCCAGCATTGCCTGTTGGAAGGGGCACTGTTTCCTGGGCCTGCTGCTGCGTGCAGCCTGCTGGCGCTGCATGAGCCTGTCACCGCAACGACTTGTCTCCTCAACCTGCTGCCCCCCTGCTGCCCCTGCCCTGCTGCGCTGCAGCCAAGCCCGTCATTGTCAAGCGCCCCGTCCTCACCTTTGCCACGGCCTTCGGCCCCACCACCGGCCAGGCTCTGGCCGCGGGCGCTGCTGGCGTGACCTACACCAGCTGGATCTTCACTGCCACTGCCCCCGATGGCAGCAAGGTGTCTGTCACCTCCCTGATCCCCGACGCCCGCTGGGGTACCACCGCCGCAACCGCCCTCCGCCCCTCCACCACATGTGAGCCCCGCTGACCCTCCTTGCTGTGCCGCATGCAACCAGGGCGGGATGGGCCTGAGGTTGGCAGCAGGGGCGGCAGGAAGTGCAGGGTATAGCGCAGCGTGCATTGCTTGCCAGGCACACATGCTGCGCTCCCAGGCCAGCGCATCCCAGCATCCTTTGCTTTGCTGCCCTGCCCTTGCAGACACTGTGAGCGTGGTGGGCGTGCAAGCTGACGGCCAGGCCGTGCCTGCCTCCAACACCCTGCCCATGATCACTCCTGCGGCAGCGTAAGCACGATTTTGGCACGCCCCAGCCGCCTGCGTGAGGCGGCTTGCCCTGCACAGCACCTGTGAAAAATGCGCTAGCTGCTTGCTAGAAATGGATGTACAGTGCTGTCGGTGACAGCTTGCCAGCCGGGGCTGTTGCATCCTTACTCAGCAGAGCCTGGCTTTCACACATGTGCCCCCGCCCCCGGCCCCGCCCTGTGCAGCACGCCCAGCATCCCCGCTGCAGACCCCACCTCCCAGACCTCCGCCACCATTGTGCTGAACGCGCCCCCCGGCGTGACGGCCCAGTACTTCATGCTGAAGCTGTGCCCCCAGCCCAGCGGTACCTGCCTGAACCGCAACTGCCCCGACATCTTCTGCAACGTCCAGGGCCTGTCTGCCGGCGCCAAGTGCGTGGGTGGAAGGGATGGCAGCAGAGGTTGTCTCGGCCTGGTTGATGGGTCCCAGCATGCGCTGTCACCTCCCAACTCTGCTCCCGCTTGCACCGCCTGCAGCCCCAGCCACCCCGCCCCAGCACGCTGCTCCTGCCCGCTCGCCTCCCAACCCCTGCTTCGCCGCCTCGTGCTGCCCTGCAGGTACATTGTGTCTGCCCAGGCGGTGGTGAACAACAAGCCCATCCCCGCCTCCAACACGATGCCGCTCCAGATGCCCGCCCCCGGCGCACCCACCCTGGTGGAGGCCCAGGACCGCAGCAGCACCCGCGGCTTTGCGCTGGCAGCTCCCCCGGCCGGCGGCTCTTGCGACGCCTACGTCTTCACTTTTGCCCCCGTCAATGGCGCCGGCAGCAGCAAGCCTGTGGTGGTAGAGGTCACCACCCTGAGCGTCAACGCCAACACCCTGACCCCCGCCACCACCTACGACGTGTCGGTGCAGTGCAAGAAGGGCGGCGTGCTGAGCGGCCCCTCCAACACCAAGCAGGTGGGGCGGTGGCGCGGCAGCATGCATGGCCACAACACGCACTTGCTGCCCTAAATTCCACCTGGATAGCAGCCCTGCTGCAACAACAAATACTGATCTGCTCCACCCCTGCCTGCCCCCCTGCCTGCAGATTGTGACTGCCGCACCTGATGCGCCGTCCAACCAGGGTGTGCCCACCGGGCCCAAGCAGGCCAACATCCAGATCACGCCTCCCCAGGCGCTGCCTCCCAGCGGCTCGCCCTGGGCGCAGTTCAGGCTCACGGTCTGCCCTGTGCGCGGCCCCGCCATCGCGTGCGTCCGCCGCACCTGCACCACCCTCCTCTGCACCGTCCCCGGCCTGAGCCCGGCCACCACCTATGTGGTCCAGACCGTGGCCGTTGCTGAGGACGGCAGCACGAGCGTGCCCTCCAACGAGGCTCCCTTCACCACCCCCTCCCTGCCCCCGTGAGTGTGCATGCACCCTGTATGTGCATCCAGCTGCAAATGCGTTCACGTGAGGAAGTGTTCTGCCAAGCGTGGGAGTGCCCACCCAAACTGTTGCCCCTGCATYTGCYCTGCAGCACSCCGCCCAACCCCCACGCCGAGGCCAAGAGCCCCACTGASGCGGAGATTGATGTCACCGCTCCCACCGTSGGCGGCCCCTGCAACAAGTACTCTGTGCGCGTCTGCCCCACCAACAACAACCCCGGCGGCTGCGTCACCCGCGACTGCGGCCCGCCCGTCCAGGCCACCGGTGTGACTGTGTGCCCCACCTGGACTGGCCTCACCGGTGGCACCACCTACACCGTGCAAGCCACTTGCGTGAAGGCTGACGGTTCGACAGGCCCCATCAGCGATCCTGAGACCTTCGCTACGCCCACTGCTGGGTGAGTGGGGGGCTGAGGGCGGCTGGGCTGGCCAACAGCTGCTTCACAGCGYTCTTCACAGCAGCGGGGAGARTGCAGGCTGGCGGTGGGTTGCTAGGATGGCTGGGGGCCACCGATGCCATTGCAGGGCCTCTSACCACAGCCACCCCCCTTGCGCCCTGCCCTTGCAGCGCCCCCGCCGTGGCTGCCGACCCTGTGAATGCCGTAACCGGCGTGGCGCACTGCACCAAGCCCGCCACTGGCGGCCCTTACGTGAACTACGAGCTGACGGTGTGCGTCAAGGGCACCACCAACTGCCTCCAGAACCTGCCGCTGTGCCCCATCAGCGGCAGCGGCACCGTTACCGACTGCCCCATCAATGGCTGCGAGCCGCTGACCACCTATGAGGTGACCATCTACGCGCTCAAGGCGGACAACACCAAGAGCCCCATCTCCAACACCGATGAGTTCCAGACGCCCCGGGCGCCGTGAGTACAGGGAGGGTGGCTAGGGACGGGGCTGAAKCTGCATGCGCGCCTGCACAGCGCAGGCGCCCGCTCAACATACTGGATCGCGGAAAAGTATTTACGAGACATAATTATTTACGTGCAGCAAAAACTCACGTAAATGCAGCAAGTTGGGGTAAAAAAATGGGTCAGAAGCGCGCAAAAATTTGCCGTCGGTGGGCGGGCGCCACAGCGGCGGCGGTCATGGCAACAGCCTTTTCCACACCCCTTGGAGGCACATTGCACTCTCATACAGCATGTGCGCAGCTTTCCAACGCAAGCCTGCCAGAAGAGCTCACTTCAAGAGCTGCAAAGGGCCCTATTAGAGCGGTGCAGGATGCCGCCGACTCGGTGTGGTCACGCAAACATTTCGCTGTTTCTGCTGATTTCTGTTGCCACCCTCGCAAAGTTTAGCACTTCCTCCCAATTGTTTGGCGCTCCGCGCCAAACATTATCCGCGTAAAATACTTTTCCGCGATCCAGTATTCCCACCACCTTCAAGTTGTTTGGAATCTGCACCAATCGACAGGCTGTGGGGCATGCCATGGAGTTGAACCGGACTTGCTGATGCTGCCCGCTCCTTCTGCTGCAGTGCCCCGCGCGTGCTGGTCAATGATGCCGACACGACCACCACTGCCACCACCGCCAAGGTCATCCCTCCCACTCTGGGCGGTGAGCTGCAACGCGCTGGAGCTTGAGCTTCCAAGGTTTTGCCTGCGCTGCGGCTGGCATACGAATTGTGCCTGGGGCCACAGAGGCCACAGCACCGCAGAGCTGTGCATGTGTGCTGTTGCTGGGCGCCGCTGTGCCGTGCTGCTGCTTCACAATTGCGCTGACCGGTGCCCACCTTCTGGACTGTCACCTTTCAGGTCCCTTCACCAACTATAAGCTGACCGTGTGCCAGACGGGCACCAGCAACTGCAAGAACTTTGACTGCGCGCCCGCCAAGATCGCCGCCTGCCCCCTGACCGGCCTCACCCCCAACACCTTCTATTCCGTGACGGTGGTGGCCCAGAAGACCGGTGCTCCTGACAGCCTGGCCAGCGCGCCCGACACTTTCAAGACCCTCTCTGATGCGTGAGTTATTGCGGCTGCGCTTCCATGCCTGTTACCGCGTGCTGAACGTACATACCTGTTTCTGCACACCGCTGCTTGTGGTGCGAGCGCCACGGCAGCCGGCAGGTTGGCTCCAGCACTTGACTCAGCTGGATCAGCCATTGCTAAATCCACCTATATGGCATGCACCACCTGACGATTCATGTCCCACCCTCTCCCCTCTGCCCGCAGCGCCCCGGTTGTGGCTGCCTCCCCCGTCAACGCGGTGACCGGCCTTGCCAAGTGCACTCAGCCCGCCTCTGGCGGACCCTACGTCAACATGGAGCTGACTGTCTGCAAGAGAGGCACCACCAGCTGCCTCCAGAACCTGCCCCTGTGCCCCATCACCGGCACCACCACCAACTGCCAGATCAACAACGTGCAGCCGCTGACCACTTATGAGGTCGTGATCCGCGCTGTGCGGGCCGATGGCACCAAGAGCCCCATCTCCAACAAGGACGATTTCCAAACGCCCCGGGCGCCGTGAGTGCGGGCAGGGCTGCTTGCGGGCAGGTCAGCCTGTTGGCACTGCCTTGGTACGGCCAGAGCATGCAGCGCACTGATCGCATGCGGTCGGCCTCTGTCGCAGATGGTTGCTGCTGCTCTGGTCACTCTCTCCAGGCTGTTGACAACCTCTTCAACCGCACTGCTCCTGCTGCAGGGCGCCCGGCATTTCGGTGAACGACCCTGCCACCACCACCACCAGCACCACCGCCAAGGTGACCCCTCCCCCTCTCGGCGGGCCGTTCACCAACTACAAGCTGACCGTGTGCAAGACGGGCACCACCACCTGCAAGACCTTCGACTGTGCGCCCGCCAACATCGCGGCCTGCCCCCTGACCGGGCTTAGCCCCGACACCGCCTACACCGTGACGGTGGTGGCCCAGAAGACCGGCTCCCCTGACAGCCTGGTGGGCGGCCCCGACACCTTCAAGACCAAGCCCGCCGAGTGAGTGCCTAGCACAGTGGCATGTATCACGTCATGTGCTGCCTGCTGCAAACCTGTGTGCAGCTCGTCAGCAGCAACAATGATCATTGCATTTGGCGCCTCACTGGGCTCCACACTTCATCGTTGAGGGCCTGCTGAGGCCGCTGAGGCACTGAACGCTCCGCATTAGCCAGCCTGCTGACTCTGGCCCCTGTGCCCAACGCTTGCGCTGCTCTGCAGCACGCCGCCCAACCCCCACGCCGAGGCCAAGAGCCCCACTGAGGCGGAGATTGATGTCACCGCTCCCACCGTGGGCGGCCCCTGCAACAAGTACTCTGTGCGCGTCTGCCCCACCAACAACAACCCCGGCGGCTGCGTCACCCGCGACTGCGGCCCGCCCGTCCAGGCCACCGGTGTGACTGTGTGCCCCACCTGGACTGGCCTCACCGGTGGCACCACCTACACCGTGCAAGCCACTTGCGTGAAGGCTGACGGTTCGACAGGCCCCATCAGCGATCCTGAGACCTTCGCTACGCCCACTGCTGGGTGAGTGGGGGGCTGAGGGCGGCTGGGCTGGCCAACAGCTGCTTCACAGCGYTCTTCACAGCAGCGGGGAGAGTGCAGGCTGGCGGTGGGTTGCTAGGATGGCTGGGGGCCACCGATGCCATTGCAGGGCCTCTCACCACAGCCACCCCCCTTGCGCCCTGCCCTTGCAGCGCCCCCGCCGTGGCTGCCGACCCTGTGAATGCCGTAACCGGCGTGGCGCACTGCACCAAGCCCGCCACTGGCGGCCCTTACGTGAACTACGAGCTGACGGTGTGCGTCAAGGGCACCACCAACTGCCTCCAGAACCTGCCGCTGTGCCCCATCAGCGGCAGCGGCACCGTTACCGACTGCCCCATCAATGGCTGCGAGCCGCTGACCACCTATGAGGTGACCATCTACGCGCTCAAGGCGGACAACACCAAGAGCCCYATCTCCAACAMSGACGACTTCCAGACCCCCGCCGCACCGTGAGTGCTGAGGAGGGCGGGCTGCTGTTGGAGATGGGAAGCCTTTGCCTGATTCGGTTTCCTAACCTGTCCTGCAATCGCATGGTTCATGCAAGCTGCCATGTTGTTTGCATCACCGCCCAGACCCCACGCCTCCCCAAATTGCTGGCTCGGTCACGAGCACTTCAGTGCTGCCAGGTGGACCCAAGGTTTCTGCTCCCAAGGCTGACGCTTGCACTTGCCCTGCTCCACCGCCCCTGTTGCAGTGCTCCTGGCATTTCGGTGAACGATGCCGACACCACCGACACCAGCACCACCGCTAAAGTGACCCCTCCCAGCATCGGCGGTGAGCTGCAAAAGCGTCAGAAGCTTTGAGCATAGAGCCGTAGAGCTGAACGTTTGGTGGTTTGGCAGGGCACTGGTGTGCTGAGTTGCAACAGCCTGCTTTGCAGAGCCACTGAACAGTGCTGCCCTCCTCCCGGCCTTGCGCAGGTCCATGGACCAATTACAAGCTTACCGTGTGCACGGCAGGCACCTGCAAGGATGTGAACTGCGCTCCGGCTGACATTGCCTCGTGCGACATCACCGGCCTGAAGCCCAGCACCGCCTACACCGTGGTTGTGGTGGCCCAAAAGACTGGCTTCCCCGACAGCCTGGTGGGCGGCCCCGACACCTTCACCACTGATGCCCCTGCGCCCCTGGTCGGCAGCCTGACCACGTGCAAAACCGACGCCGACTGCCAGAAGACCACGGGCGAGCTGTGCGACGCCACCCAGAAGAAGTGCTACTGCCCCAGCCCGCGGGGTGAGGAGTGCGATGCGCATGCTGCCGCTGAGTCTGTGAGGCATCGCATGCACCTGTCCATGTGCACACGCCTGGCAGGTGGCATGATGCGCAGGTTGGGGCGCTTGCTGCCTGCTGGCATACAAGCGAATGCATGGGCAACCAGTTGCAGGCGGGCAGGTCGCCATCAGTAGCCATGCCCCTCCGCCTCACCCAGCCATCCCGCCGACCCCAAACCCYTGCCGCAGCGTGGTGCCCCGGCACTGTGGGCGAGCCCTTCTGCTGCGGCGCCGGCCAGACGTGCGGCGACGTTCTCATCAAGGGCAAGACGGAGCAGGGCTGMCGCTGCTCCAAGACCGAGTATGACGACTGCCTGGGCACCGCCGGCGTCAGCAACGGCTGCAAGGCCACCAGCTCCGCATCCAACCCGTGAGTCCTTCGTTTCTCCAGACAGAATGCATCCATTGAGCCGCAGGCGGCCGGTATTGCTGCGGAGCGGCCCATGTGTGGCGTCATTGTGGGCCGTTCACTGGGCTTAGCGGTTCTCCTCTCGTACCCTCCTGTCTGCAGGTACACCTGCGCGCAGTGCGACGCCGACCGTGCCACATGCACGGATGGCTACGCGTGCGGCGCCCAGAAGTGCGACCCAGTGCCGAAGTAAGCCTGCAGCAGTCAGCCGAGCAGGCAGACGACTGTGCGCCCACCTGTGCTGGCACGGCTAGGTCACACGACTGCCACCCCAGCAACAATGGCCGCCCCAAAACAACCATAAGCTTCATCACCAACCGCGCATTATTTCCTGATCCGTGCACCATACACCCACGTGGATGTGCGCCTTGACATCTAACTTTTTTGCTTCGTGAACCCAAGCCACGTGCCCCATCGTCCCTGAAAACCCTAGAGCCCACCCAATTGTCGACTTGAGAGCATCCAACGTCCCATCCAATGTCTTTTCTTCTCCCCCGCCCTTTTCAAGCCCCATGGTCGCCTGCCTGTCATGAATGCCACAGCCCACCAGTCCAGCCATTTCTCTCCCCAACCTTCCATCGTTTCTGGGATTCCGGAAATTTCATTGTAACTTGAGCAGCAACAGTTGCGGTGTTCCAGCTCAGATTGTGAATGGATAGGTTATTGGTCACGATGACAACGTCATGAAAAAAGTGCATAATCACTTGGTGCAGCCCACAGGCGCGTCATCGCCGCTGGCCACCGCCGCCGCCACTGCTGCTGACCTTGTGCGCCGCCACGTCTGAGAATTGCTCGGCATAGACCGACAGTCGCATGGGGAATTGAGTGACCATCACAGCCATCAGCGTGACCTGAGCAATGGGAGGCATCAGGGCAACAAGTTTGGGTTGAGGGCGGCCGTCCGTTGCATTGCTGCCCATCAGCACAAGCCAGTCGCACGCCGCATCAAGGCGCCAGCCCCAGGAGCTGCAACAACCCAAACCACACTTGCAAACAGGCGCACAGCAGCAGGAGGTGCACCTTGTGGCCGTCTGACTCCACCTCCCCTTGCTCGTCCACAACCGTCACCCGGATCACACACTTGGNCATGCTGCGNATGCCTGTGGGTTGGCGGCGTGGATGGGAGGAGGCGCTTGCTGGGTCCAAGCAATGGTCAGCAAAGGCAGGGTCCGCATGTCACACACGTGCCAGCTGCCTGCCATGCAGCATGAATCAGCACGGCTATGCACAGCCGCAACCAGGGTGACGGGCAGCTGCCACCAGAGCGCAGCCCACCTTGAAGGTGTGTATCTGCTGCAGCGACACCTGGCGGTCCCAGCTGYCGTCAAGGCGGCTGGGCTCGCACGAGCAGCCGGAGCGGCACTCGACGCGCGCCACGCCCATGTGCTGCGTTGCAGGAGGGAGCAGGTGAAGCGGGTTACGGAGGGCACGTGCTGAGAGCTGAGGTTGAGCGCTGGGTGCTGAGCCGACATGCTGAGCCTGGCATGGGCGCATCTGACCAGCGTCCCTTCGATTTGCATGTGCACATGTGTACACGTGTGCACGCTGCATCGCTGTGAGCTGAGCTGGCCCCAGCCAGCCCAGCCCACCTGGTACGAGCGAAGATACGACAGCCAGATGTTGGCCTTGCCCTTCTTGCCGCCCTGCCCGCCCCCGCCGTCTGCCCGCGTGTCCAGCTGCAGCTCCGCCCAGTCGCCTGCGGAGACAAGAGGTATTGGATGAGACGATTGGTTATCATGGTGGTTGTGAGTGCGTGCAAGCATGCTCAGGCTGGAGCTCTGCCCAGATGCAAGCGTCTGGGAACAACGACCAGCAGCATTAAAGGGCGGCGTGCGCCGGCAAATCCACCCAACCGCAGCCCGCTCACCCACTGCCAGCCCCGTCCAGCCCCACTTCTGCTCCACAAAGCTGGTGGCGTTGGGCCGCTCGGGCCGCCACTGGAAGCCCTTGTGTGCCGTCACCATGGGCTGGAAGTCCTCCTGCAGGGCAGGCATTGGAATTTGGGAGGCAGATTATGTTACGAGACTGAGACGGAGAGCACGCTGTGGGAAGGGAAGGGCACCATGGGCTGCAAGTCCTCCTGCAGGGTGTGTGTTGGGATTTGGGAGGCGGAGTTTGTTAAAAGCCTGAGACAGACAGCACGCAGTGGGGAAGGGCACCATGGGCTGCAAGTCCTGCACAGTGGGGCGTGCCAAGGAGGCGGTGGGCTGGCCGTGGGACAGATGCAGGGCAGCTGTGGCCGGAAGGCACATGGCGAAGCATTGGGCAGCCAGCCAAAAGAGTGTGCCCTTGGTAGGGCGGGGGCAGTTAGCATGTGAGGGCAGCTGGCTCCCCACACAGCACAGCCACAGCCAAAGCCATCAGTCCCCACCGAAGCGCACCTGCATCGCGCACACCGTGGTCGGCGACTCAGTGTTGCCTGGGACCATGGGTGGCAGCATGCCCTGCACATTTGAGCCGGGTGCAGGCAGCGTGGGGTGAGTGGACCGCCACCCAGCACACAGCGCATGCAACCCACCCACAGGGCAGCTGGAAGACAGCCATGCATCCAGCATCCCAGACCCTCTCCGCACCTCCAGCCGCTCGTCCTGCCGCCGTGAGGAGTGCCGCAGCTGGCCGGCCGCCGCCGCGGCCTCCTCCTCTATTGCCCGCTGCAGGGGACCTGCCAGCGCCTCAGCCATCATTTGGTGGCCGCGGTCCGCGGGGTGCGTGCTGCGCAGAGGAAGGCAGGGCAGGGGGCAGGAAACGTCACCTTCTTAAGTATCAACTACAGGTAAAGCAGTCATACTACCGCTATCAGGCAAGGACGGAGTGAGGGCAGGGCTGCAGATCAGCTGTCACTCAAGTTACCATTCAGTCTGAGCTCCCATGACAGGCAAATGCTTGCAAAGCCGTAGGACGCACTGCCGACTGAATCCCACCGAGCAGACACACAGCCCCAACAAGCCAGCTGCCATGCCCCCGAAATGAAGCACGCACCGGTCATGGTAATAATACTCCCACTCCCGCCCCGGCTCGGCCCCCGGAATCTCAATGTCTAGCGGGCTGGTGTGGCCCATCCCGTTTTCAAGCTTGTCGGGCTGCGGCGAGACAGAGCAGAGTGGAGGATGGTCGGCAAGTATTGAAGGCAGCCAGTTGGGTTGGGCTCAGAAACGGGCTGCAGCCTGCTCCATCCCACCAGCTTGCCTGGCTGTGTGGACGGGCTGTTGCAACTCACCTACAACTGGCCGTCCGCCTGCCCTCAGCAGCATGCTGCCCCAGCCGCCCTCCCGCCCTCTGCCTCTGTCTCTGCCCACCTTGAATCCCTCTATGCCCGCGCGCATCAGCGGCCACAGCACGTTGCGCATAGACACGATCGGCAGGTCGTAGTACTGCGTGTGAAGGGGGCGAGCGCAAAAGCCTGCATGAGTGCAGGTCCTCCGTGAAACAGTCCAAACAACAAGCAGAGCAGCCGGAGGTGCATTTGCAATTGTGGAGGCAGATGTGTACTGTAGCGGTAGCCAGGATGGTCACTGTAATGTGTGCCTCACATTGCCAAACGTGGACAGCTGCGCCTCGCCGGGCCGGTAGTACAACCCATGCTTGACGCCATCGCCATACCTGCACAAATCAGCAGGGTTCATAGAGGTGTTGGGTTCGTTCAGGTTGGGGTGGGCAGGCTGAAGAGATGCGCAAGGGGGCATCCACCTCAGGTAGCAGTGGGGCCTTGTGGCGGCTATGTCGTGCACAGCCACACACCAAACTCCACCAGCCAACAGACAAGCCACCAAGCCCGCACACCATATCCAGGCAACCCGTGCCCTCACGTGTACCACCACGAGTAGTGGTGCAGCAGCAGGACGGCGGGGCCGTTGCGCAGGCGCAGCAGCTTGCGCAGCAGCTCCTCAAAACCGCGGCGCGGCGGCGAGTCAAACGGCTCGTCCTCGGGTTCGTTGTAGGTGAACTGTGAGGATGGGGGGTGGGCGCCCAAGGGGCAGAGCTACTGGGTCGGGTGGTGGTGCAGCGCGCAGCAATGCGGGCGCCCGCTGAGCCCGAGCAAGATTCAGCTGGGCTGGGCAGGAAAGCAGGCAGGGCAGCACTCCAGGCAGGGGTAAAAGGTTGCCGGCCAGCAGCTGACCCTGCGACGCTGCAGCCCTCCAGCTCACCTCCACCACTACTAGGTCAGCCTCCTGCACAGGGCGGGCAGAGCAGCCAGGGGGAGGTTTGCGAGGGCAGCCAGGCCAGCCACACTCCATGCCGGCAAGGCTGGGCGGCGCATTTTGCCCTGCCGCTTTGCTCAAGCCATGCATCAGCCCCACCTCCCCTGACTGCCATGCCGACTCCGCTCCTCACCGGCAGCACCATCTGCTCCGCGCAAGCTGTGAAGATGCCGCTACTTGTGCCGCCAATGCCTTTGTTGGCGAACAAGTGGTCCCTGCGTGGCCAGGATGGGCGGGCATGTTGATGAGTGCGGTGCGTACATGGAAGGCGCATGCCTTGCAGCAGCCATGCCGTTGCTGTGCAGGTCAATGAAGGCCTGCATGCCGCAGGTGAAGTTTCAAGCACAAGGCATGCCCCGCCCAGGCACACAGCGGTGCACAGCCCCATGAGCTCACCGGTGCGGGAAGGTGGTGTTGATGAGCGAGAAGAAGCGGTTGGCGTAGTTGTGCTCGGGGCGGGTGGCGCCCAGCCCACGAGTCACACTGGCACCCAGCGTGTACACCTGCGAAAGGGAGCACGCAGTTGGTGAGGCAGGCTGACTGGCACAGCAGGAAGGAAGCAGCAGTGGGTTGCCATGCCATGCCATGCCATGCCGCACTACAACAAGCTTCCCCATGCCATGACCACCATGTTAGCAGCAACCCAATGCCATGTCATGCCAAGTCATGACACGCCATGCCATGCTCTCCAATCATCATGCCATGCCGTGATGTGCCAGGCCAGGCCATGCCGCAGTCAACCGCGCCATGCCATGCCTCACCATGCCATGCCATGTCATGCCGCCCCGCCATGCCCTCCGCCTGCCCAGCGGCACTCGTGACCACCCTCCATCCCTGCTCCCCATCCCACAGCACGCCCTCACCTGGATGGGCTGCCCCGCCAGCAGCTTGGCAGCCACTTTCCGAATGCGGCGCCCAGTGCCGTAGTAGCCCTCTGCTCGCTGCACCTCCTCATCAGTTAGCAGCGGCTCCCATGGCATGCTGGCCTGTTGGCAATGAGCGGACATAGGGCAGATGGGATCATGTCGGTGGTGTGGTCTGTGCCGCTGGGTACGGCTAAAGCGCCAACATGCAGGACCAGAGGTACCATGCCCATGCAAGCCAGCAGGCGCCAACTGCCCAACAGAGGGCACTACAGCGCACCCGCATATCAGGCGCCGCCAGCACCGCCGGCTGTGGGCAGTCCTTCTGCTTGGAGCTGCCTGCACGCTGCTCCGGCTTGGCATCTGCCCCTTGCTGTGCTGTTGCTCCCTTGCCGGCCGCTGGCCGCACTGGCGCCGCCGGCGACCGTGGAGACAGCCAGGGCAGCTGTGCCCGCCCTGCATTGCAAGTGTATGCAGGGAGCGGCACGTGAGCATGCAGGCCTTCGCAACCAAGTCACATGGGTGTCGGCACAGCCAGTCCCTGACCTATGCAGGCTGATGAGTGCCGCACAAGTGCAGCGCCTCCGTCGGCAGGCAGCGACAGGCGGCGACGGCAGTGGCGGCAGCAGCCGGCCAGACGCGCGGGTGCTGTTGGACTGCGGCTGGTCCAAAACCTAATGTGCTCACCTTGGAAGCCGGAAGAGCCCACCGAAGCCAAAAGGAGGCCGAGCAGCGTGCCCACGGCCAGGCACAGCAGCGGGTTCTGCAGGCCCGCTGTGGCCGACCGCTTCCATCCCATTGCGATCTGCAGGCCTGCCTGCAACGCGCTCAGCGGCGCATGGCTGAGCAAGAAGGAGTCGCGAGCTTCAAGCCGCGTGAGGCTCGCCGTCCAGCTTGCAAGTGCCAAAGGCTTGCAGGTTTGACGTGGTGGCAAAGAACACGCCAGCAGCTCGAGTGGAATGCAGCTGCCTCCCCATGGGCGGTTCGCAGCGTGCCGTCGGCGGTTGCAGCAGGAGCCGGAAAGAAAAGGCGCTGCGCTGCATGCACGCAGTACACACTGTCGTTTTCTTTAGAGAAGGCAGTTGGTGTGCATTGAGCAATGCGGACAGCATAATGCACAGTGTCAATATGTGGGAGGAAGCCATGCACGAGTCTGTCTGCTTGGCAAGGACGTCGGAGGCACCCTTAGGCCATCCAAACCAGCCTGGCCCCAGCTGTTCGGGTGGATCTGTCCAGTCCATCCTTCGTGTCAGAATCAGTAATTTACAGCGCAGTTTCATACTGCCAAGGCACAAGGCTGCTGGGGCTAATGCTGGCAGTGCACTCACTGGCTGCCGCTGGTGCCGCTGCCTGGCTCAACCTGCCCTGCTGCGCCGGTGGCAGCCGCGTTGTCCTCCTGCTCGCTCGCCCAATCACTCCCGTCGTAGCTGCTGCCGCCATCCGATTCTGAGTTCAGCCCAGGTGGCTCATCCCCTGCTTGCTGCCGCGGCCCCGGCTGCCGCGCCTGTGCTACTGCCTCGTCTGCATCGCTGCCGCTATCGCTGCTGCCATCGGACGCAAGACCCGGCAGCACATCAGCCCCTGCTGGCTGGCTGCCCTCCTCGTCACTGCTATTGCCCTGTTCACTGCCTGCCATGCTGCTGCGCATGCTCTGGCTGCCACGCGACTCCCCTCCAGCCTCTGCCTGCTGTGCCTGGGCAGCAGCAGGCTGGTCCACCGCATGAGCTTGCTCGCTGCCCGCGGCTGCCTGCCCACCGCCACCAGCCGGCTGCGGTGCTGCTGCTGCGAGCGCCCCCAGGTTGAGCAGCCAGCTCGTGGCTGCATTCAAGTTGTTGTTGTACGTGCGCAGCGCCTGCTCCGCCTGCGGAGAGCAACAGGCGCGTCAAGTGTGAAAAAGCACACACTGGTCTTGCTCCATCCGCAAATGATCCAGCACTGCCATGGCTGCTGACCTCAGTGCACGGCTGCATCCCCAGGCTCCGATGCTTGCAACGCAGGCCACGTTGAGACACCCAGGGCCAACGCCAGCAAGCAGCAGCACAACACGCCGACAAGCAGCAGCACCAGCCCGCCCACCTGGTGGCCGTCAAAGCCCATGTCCTGCAGCATGGCCAGGGCGCCAGGGTCCACTGCCCGCCCCTCCTGCCGCCGCCGGCGCCCGTACAGCCGCGCCAGCTGGGCGTCGCTGCAGGGCATGGGGGCATGGTAAGGCGCAGGACAGAGGGCATGATGAGGCGGGGGTGGCAGTGAGAGGTGGCCAAGCACTTGTATGACCACCAGCACAGGCCCATGGGTACATTTACACAAGGATCGGCGCCCAACACATGCCCGAGCCCTCCAGCCTGGCACACCGCAGCCTTGGCAGCTCAGCAAACAGGGCAAGGCATCTGACCTGAGCGGCTCGGCGGCAGCCGGTTCCTCTGCATGCTCCAGCAGCCACTCCAGGGCGGGCTCAAAGCGGTTGCGCCTGGGTGCACGGGTAGGACGGGGCGGCAGGCAGCCAGACAGGTGAGCAGTGAGGCCCGACGTAAGAAATATCCTCAACTGGTGCCGACGAGGCTGCAAGGCAAAGCACCATTTCACGCGCACACACCTGGTGCACGCCCCCTGGGCAGCAGGGCGCGGCATGAAGCTGCAGGCCTTTTTTCCGTCAGCATTCAAGATATGACAGCAGCAGTGCCTCGGCAGTACCAAGGCCTCAGCAGCAGTGCTCCTCACCCCACTCGCACTGTTCTGGTTTCTGGTAGGCCCAACAGCAAAGGCAGTACCAAAGCCTCAGCAAATAGGCCGCATGACCGCTCACCCCATGAGCAGCGCGTTGCGGCACAGCTGCTGCGGGAAGCCCATCTCCCGCAGCTCAGCCAGCAGGGCAGGGTCGGGGTCGGGCACCTGGCGGCAGGGCCATGAGAAACACCAACAAGGGCGGGTGAGGCGAGTATGCAGCAAACAAGAGCCCCAGTGAAGACGGCTGGAAAGGCCAAAGCTCAGCAGCTGAGGCGGGTACGCAGCCCTGTTGAACATTGCATGACTGGGGCTGCTGCCCCCTGCCAACCCCGTGCGAGGCCAGGCAAATGAGCGGCAGTAGGCTCCCCACCTGCAGCCCGCCATGCTCCTCCTCCTCCTCGCTGCCCTCCTCATCGCTGTACTCCTCTTCCTCCTCCTCCTCTTCAGAGCCCTCCTCGGAGCCCTCCTCGTCCTCCTCCTCCTCCTCTTCGTCTGTGGCAACCTCCTCTGCAGAGGGGCACACAGCACACAGCAAGCGAGGCAAGGTAGGCAGCTGCACTCTGTGGGGACGGCAAACAAAGCAGTCGGCCCCCACAATGGTACGGCTGCGCACCTTCGGCCAGGCAGCAAAGCACCATGTGATCCGCAGGGCTGGCAAATGGCCAACAAGCCCCCGCGCTCACCGTCCTGCTGCTGCGCGGCAGCCTGGCCGGCTGCTCCTCCTCCCATCCCAAACATCAAGTCCAGCGCCGCAGTGAGGGGCAACTCTCCGGCCTCCGCAAGCGCCGCTCTGTTGCCGCCGGCCCCAGCCGCCGCCAGCCCTTCCGCGCCACGCAGTGCCTCCTGCAGCACAAGCAAACAAGCCACACAAATGCAGCATGCATACGCCATTCAAGTCACATGCGTGGAGTTCAGCACATGGCAGCAAGCCCGCCTCCCTGCTCTGCAACAACTCAGTTGCATTCTCTCCACACCCACAGGGAGGAGCACCCAGGTTGTTCGAACCTGCAGCTGGTCCAGGTAGGCACGCAGAGCGCCCATCTCTCCGCTCATCAGCGCCTGCTCTAGAGCCTGCACATCCGGCAGCGCGCCGCCCAGGCCTCCGGCGCCGCCGCCCGCCTGGCCCTCTCGCCGTGCCGCGGCCTCGGCAGCCTCCAGCCTGCCGGGCCCCTGGGCTGCCAGGTCGTCACGGATGGCGGCGTTGATCTCCCGCAGCGTGGGCCCCTGCTGTTGGGGGGTGCGGCAGTGGGCGAGGAAGCGGAACTGATCGGCCGGGAGGCAGTACGCAGGGGCGAGCAAGGCAAGGTTCTGTGTTATGGCCAGCAAGCGGGTGGTCCATCAGCACTTGATGCGCAACGGAGGCAGGGCTGTATCTCTCCCTCAGCCTGCCAGCCCACTTTCGATCTCTCTCACCTTTGTTGGCTCGGGCGGCGGCGGTCGCGGCGGCACGCTTCGGCGCGGCAGCAGCACCAGCACATCACCGTCTGCCACCACATCGCACAGCTTCTCCTTCATGTTGTGCAGCATACGGCCACGGTAGACCTGCAGACCATGCCAGGGGGCACGGGATGTTTGGGCGGAGGGTGTCCAAGGCGGCGCCTCGTCCGCTCGTCCGCCGCCTGCCGTTGACCTCCCAGCGGCATTGCCGGCCGCTCACCAGCTTGTGGCGATCCGTTTTTCCATCTCCCTTCTCGCTGCCGGCCGCCAGCGCCGCCAGGAGGTCGCCCACGCTCTGCCCCGGCTTGCAGGGCACCTCCTGGGGCGCCAGGCTACCGAGCCTCCGCACTATCAGCTTCATCGTTGCATGTGATAGTTGTCGGGACGTCGGGATCGGCTCGCAGGAGGCTGCTGGCGACAAACACAATGCAGCGGGCAATGCACGAGCAAAGGGTGCTTTGCATGCGAGTCCAGGCATTGATCGGCAATCTCTGCAATTCATATATTGCTGAAAAGTCGGCCAGAGCGCCGAAGGACTGCAGAAATATGTGGCCACCCACTGCTTCCAGAACGAGCGGACTCCAACCTCAGCGACTGCTGATCTTGGTCCTGGCAGCCACGCTGCTTTCACAGGGATGCAGCGCGCCGGAAAAGGGCACCGAAAGCAGCACGCCGCCGCCGTCGCCTGCCGCCGGCCACGTCGAGGGGCTGCAGGGCAAGGGCGAGCAAGACCTGCTGAAGTGGGCGCTGTCCCACTCCGACCCAGATGCTCTACGGCAGGCAGCAGCCGAGGCGCGGCAGGCTGCCGATGCCGGGTCGCCCGAGTTTGCAGAGAAGCAGCGGCGGGTGCAGGCGCTGCTGGACGCCATGAAGGGAGAGCCCACAGAGGCTGAGCTGATGCAGGTATGGGCAGCTGCTGCTGTTGCAACTTGATGCATGATGCAGTGGGTTGTTCTAGCAGGCTGGCTGTGGGAGCCTGCAAGCGCTTGCAGTGCAGCATGTGGCCTTGGTGCCTCATCTTCCGCATGACCTGGCAGGCAGGCTGAGCCGCCGCAAGCTTCCCCGTTTGGCCCATGCAGGAGGCTGTGGCCATCCTGCGCAACGCCTCGGCCACCCARGAGCAGCAGGGCAATGCACTGGAGGCGCTGCGCTACCTGGTGGAGCCCATTGACAATGCCAACAGTGAGTGCTGGATGCCTCCTATGCCCATACCCCCGTGAGCACTGCTGGGCAGCATTTTTTGGTGTGGTGGAGCCCATTGACAACGCCAACAGTGAGCTGTGCAGGCTGTGTTTAGCCAATGAGCTGTGCTGCAGCAAGTGTGCCCCAATCCACCTGCCGTTGCTTCCCCCACCTTTGCACTTTGCAGACCTGCAAGGCATGGGCGGCCTCGCCCCCGTGGTGGCCTTCCTGGGCCGGCAGCAGCCGCCGGCGCTGCAGGCCAGGGCGGCGCACCTGCTGGGTACTGCGGCCTCGAACAACAATTTGAGTGCCCTTGCTCTGAGTGGCAGCACCTGAGTGGCATGCAGCAGCTGCATGCACTCGATGCAAAGCAGCAGCCTGTGTTGGCATCATTTGCTCGCCGCGCAGGCTTGTAAACAAACGCCATCCAGTTGGAATGCGGTGACCCGTGCTTTGCAGGTGTTCCAGGAGCAGCTGCTGGGCGACCACCCAGAGGCCCTGCCCATGCTGCTGCACCTGCTTTCGGCCGGCAGCAGGGCCGGCAGCAGCAGGGCAGGCACCAGCAGCGAGGGCGATGAGCAGCTGGCGGCCGAGGCGGGCGCCAAGGCTCTGTACTGCCTCTCTGCCATCCTGCGCCTGTCAGCCCCGGCTCGCTCCGCCTTTTACCAGGTTGGCGGACTGCCCACGCTGCAGGCGCTCCTGGCCGCGCCCGCAGCCCAGGGCGGCAGCCTGCGCCTCAAGCGCAAGGCCCTCACTCTGCTGGCCGATCTGGTGCAGCTGGACGGCGCAGCGCAGCAGGGCACGGCTGGCCTGGATCAGGGGGCAGCGGTGGCAGCGGCGCTGCAGCTGCTGGATGTGGCGGCCTTGCCAGAGTGCGAGCAGGACACGGACATGCAGGTTTGAGGGTGATTTAAGTTCTCTTGTGTGTGCAGTGGAGGAGAGCGCGGCTGGGTTTGGTCGGGCTGCATGGAGCGAAGCAGCGTTGCTGTGGAGCGCAGGCCTGGGCTGATCTGTCGGCATGGTGACACCGCAAGCTGCACGGTCACACTCCACCTGTGTGCAGGAGAAGGCGCTGCTCGTCCTGCTGGCCCTGCTGGATTCTGGCAGCCGTCGGGGTGGCAGTGAGGATGGCACCGCCCAGCCTCGCCCAGCCGCCGTGCTGATTGCTGAGGCGGGCGGCGAGGCCATAGTGCAGCGGCTTGAGGATGCTTGGCAGCTGCAGGCGGCAGCAGCAGCGGCAGCAGGGGAGGAGGAAGGTGAGGATCCCTCCTTTCTGCATGACCTGGTTGAGCTGTGCCGGCGGGTGCGGCAGCGCGTGGCGGCAGTGCGGCAGCAGGCAGGCGGCGCGGCTGGCATTGCCGGCTCGCTGGGTGGCGGCCGCAGCAGCGCCCCTCACGACTCCTCAGAACTKTGAACGTGCGCTGCCACAATTTTGGTGAATCGGTTGTAATCTCACATGTCAATTAGATGCACGTGGCGGGCATTGCGGGCAACGGGCATGGCGGGGCCGCTGCCGSCCCGCAGGTCTGAAGAGGCGCGGCCGCCCGCCCGCCCGCTGACACCTTAAGCCGACCGGCCGTTATCTCAAAGTGCTCTGGGCGCCATAGGCTTGGGGCGCGCGCACACGACCATCAAAGCCAAGCCCCACAGGCTCGAACGCTCTGCCCACTGCTGCAGCTCTCTCTCATCCGCATCACAGTTTGTTAGCAGGCGCCGCGGCCCCTTCGAACGTGATCGAGGCGGGACGGTGGGTGTGGGAGCCCTGCTGCAGCAGGGTTGGCGGTCGCAAGGTAGCTAGCCGCTCACAGTGTGAAAGCTGCTGTCCGTGGCTGTACAGTTGCTGCCGCTGCAGTCGCCGCCGGCGCCGCCGCCGCTGCCGCCCACCTGCGCTCCCACTGCACCCTACATGCCTGTTGCAGCAGCAGCACCGATGGGCATCCCGCTTCAGCGAGCATGTGCGGCCAAGGGCTGCACGCGGCAGGGTCCATCCTCCGAGCATGCTGGCCTGCATTTCACGGCAGCAGAGGCTTTCACGAGGCCTGTGCCTGATGCACCTCAGGCAAGTCGTTGCGCAGGGCAGGGAAGCTTGACTCATTTGACATTTGGCTGGTGCCATGCTGGCAGCTGCTACATGCCGGCTGCTGCTGTTAGCTTACTGTTGAACAGTGATTGTGCCACACGTGGTTGCAGCAGCTCGCTCCATCGCGTTGCTGCTGCTGGCCTCCTACACACTTGCCTCCACCCCTCGCACCCCCATCTTGCCTGCAGCTCTGGGCCTGCTGCATGGCCCACAAGAAGGACGTGCTGCTCGATATTTTGCGCGGCCTGCCATACCGTACAAGCTCACGCTGCCACCGCGGCACAATGACCAGCTGATGGCCGCAGTCCTGCTGCTGACGCGCCTGCGGCTGCTGCGCCACCAACCCCTCGAAACGCTCCGACGCCAGTAACCCTTCCCCCTCCCTTTTTCGGTTGATCCCCCATTGAGACATGGCCCACCCATTCACAGATGCAGTTTCCCAGCATCCCCTCGTGCTTGCTTGCACTTCATCCCCTGCCTGCCCTCTATGTGCTTGCAAACCGCTATGCCTTTGCTCTCCTGCTTCGCTGCTGCTTGCCCTTGCCTTGTTAGCTCTCGCCATGCCTGCCGCTGTTGAGAATTGACTTCCCGCATGCACTACGTTTTGGCCAGCCTTATCGACCTTGACCACTCCGACCCGTACTGACCTTCTCTCCCCGTTCCCGCCTGTGCCCTGGCTCTCTCCCTTCATTACTGACCCTGACCACTCTTGCATGTTGCCTAGTTCCGACATTTTAGTCCCCCTCTGTCGGGGCAGCCAGTGGCTGAGGCCACGCGCCCTGACCCAAGCTGTGATACACTGCCGCTCCCGCCAGCGCAGCCGCCAGCGCCTGGATAAGGGCCTTGTGGGTTTGCCCTTCTGCATCACTGCCCTGCGGTGTGCTCCCATCTGCGGTCGCGTCTGCCAGGTTGGCAAGAGCGCTGGCAGCGCACACTGCTGCCTGCAAGCAGCAGCGGTGGGCATGGCAGCTTCAAACAGTGGACTGCTAACAAGCGTTCAGCTGGCATGAGCATGATGTGCCGTGACAAGCTAGCGACCGCATGGCCAACACAGCCTCTGTTCCTACTTGCCTGCGTGTCGGGCCCAATGAGCAGCGCAGCCAGGGCTTCCAGCGCCCTGGGCTGCATCCTTATCTCTTGGCAGGCCTGCGCCTCCAGCGACATATTCTGCACTGCGCCCGCCGCCGCCGCTGCCACGCCTGGGTGCCCGGAACCGAGCAGGCTTGCCACGGCTGCGACGCCACCGTGCTGCCGCAGAGCAGAAATCCCCTCTGCGCAGCTGGTGAGGTTGTGCAGCGCCCCCACGAGGCGCTGCTGCAGCTTGCCCTCCTGGGAGGCTGCACCCGCGCCGGCGGCCCCGCTGGCCTTGCTGCCCACGCTGCCGTGAAGGCGCTGCAACACGGTGGCAGTGGCCCCCGCCTTCAGCAGCGCTGCACGGCCATCCGCCTGAAATGAGACGGTCTGCAGCGCGGCCGCCGCGTTCAAGTGCACCTCTTCCCCGCCGGACGACAGCAGGCGCAGCAGGTGGGGCACGCCCTGTGCACGCAGCAGCATGCTGCAGTTGGCCGGCTCATAGCTCAGATTGCTGGCTGCATTGGCCAGCTCGCCGCTGCAGGCAGAGGCGGGCTCCAGCAGAGACACCAGCACGCCCACGATGCGCTGCGTGCACCTCAGCCGCACATCTTGGCGCTGCAGGGGAGTCGAGTGAGCAGCGGCACGGCACCCACCGGTGTGTGAGGGCTGTCCACGAGGATGCTAGGCAAACAGGCCTGCTGGCACCAGCATGTTTACAGGGCAGGCAGGATGCTCACCCGCGACAGGATCTTGAGCGCTGTGGCTGCCGCCAGCTGGGTGGCGGGCGACAGCTTGGCCACGTCAGCACGGCTCAGCAGGGCGGCAAGCGCGTCCAGGCGGTCGGGGGCCGTGGCCCGCAGGTGGGGCGACGTCTTGGGGTCCTCGTTCTCCCTGCACGGGAGTGCTGGGTGGGCTTGACTTTGCACGGCCCCGTCTTTTGCGCTGCAGAGATAGGAAGCATCAAGCGCAGCTCACCGCACAAAGCGCTCCAGCAGTGCATGTAGCTGATCCAGCTGCTGAGGCGTGGCGGGCTCGCCCAGCGCCACGACGGCCACTTGCACCTGGCGCAGAAGGGAGCAGAGGCGGCGGCGGTTCGGCGGCGGTTCAGCGCAGGTTCGGAGGCGCCGATTGCAAGGTCAAGGGCTTTGTTCCCATCCCATTTGAGCACCTGCTGCCAGGACAGCGCGCCGTCTGAGGCCGAGACCAGCGAGTTTTTCCGCGACATGGGCTTTTTGACCGTTATTCCACCGCTTGATGTTACCTTTTGCCGTAAAAGCCTTCAGAAAAGCACGCAAGGTCGCGCCGGGCCGCAACAAGGAGCTGGGGTGGCCAGCCCATTTCCGCATGCTGCATCCCATCGCCCAAACTGTTGCTTTTTCTTGCGAGCACGCTTCGATCACTTTGTACACCAGTCCAGACCAGCGCCAGAGACGCCCGGCCCCCGCGACAGCTGCCCGCTCTGCAAACTCTCCCTAGCGCAGCTCCTGCTGCCCCTGGGCCTGCCCAGATGGCGGCGCAGGGGCGCCCANCCCCCTCGCTGCCCCACAAGCTGGAGGCGCTGCAGCGGTGCGGGCGGGCGGGGGCGCCGCTCTTCACTGCCGTCCCGCTCTCCGGCCGGGTGCCCATCGAGGAGGTGCTGGACGATGCTGCCGAGCTGAAGAGTGAGTGGTCTTGAGAGTGATGGCGGCAACCATGCTTGGGATTGCATCGCTGAAGGCTGGTGCGTTTGTTCCTGGCCCGTCGGCGCTGCTGACGCGGCCATGCCGCCGCCGAACTCCGTTCGCAGGCGCGGTGCTGCTGGGCTTCACGCGCGACGGCTGCCACCTTCTGTCGTACACCAGCCAGCCTGTGGCGGCTGCCGACGGCGCAGAGGGCTATGCCCTGCAGCTCTGGCGCTTTGAGCCCGGCCAGCGCTGCCGCCGCCTCTGGTCGGTGCCGCTCTTCAGGTGGGTGCTGTGGGTTGGACCACTGGTAGGTGGGCATTAGCAGCACACGAGTGGCACGCCTCTTTACTGCCTGTTTGAACGGCAGAGCACACAGATTATATGCAGACCTCCTGCCCTTTCTTGCCCCTGTTGTTGTGCCCTCGGCAGGACGCAGCCATACCTGGATGCCTTGGCCGACGAGGAGCAGTTCATGCCGGCGGATGGCATGCTGCTAACGGTGGCAGAAGCGGCAGACTCCAGCCTGCTCGGTGCGCTGGGGCTGGGCCCGCGCGCTGCGCTCGCATGGTGCAGCAGGCACAGGCTGCGTTTTGTATGGCGTGCCTCTGCTTTTGCGAGCAAAGGTTGGACAGAGCTGCCATGCACCTGCTCCTACCTCCACCCTATTGCAGTGTTGCACGGGCAGTCGGCAGACCCTGCAGATGCTGCCAGCCGAGAGCACCAGCTCAACTACCTGACCCTCATCCCCGGGCCGCTGCACGCCGGTGCTGCTCAGCTGCAGGTGAGCGGGAATGGCACGCACCCTGCTTCCCCGGGCTGAGCATACATTGCTTATGCTGGCATGCTTCCGCTTGGATTGTTGCAGCCAAAATCCCACAAAGTTGCCGCATTTGTTGCTGCCAATTGTCTTGCGCAGGTGGTGCACCTATGTTACCACACGGCCTACCCGCACGCACCCTTCAACCCGTACCACGTTCTCATGCCTCTGGCTGACGGCAGTACGACTGACTGCTGTTGCAGCAGCAGCACCAGTGTTGGCAGCAAGCTGGCGATAGCGCTGTATAGCGGGGATGCCGTGCGTGTGGTGCACGCCACTGCGCAGCGCCAGCCAGCGCAGCCGCTGCCGCAGCTCAGCCCTGGCGCAGCAGGTGACGGGGAGGAGGACAGCAGCACCAGCAACTTCCCATCGCCTGACGCTGAGCAGGGGGCAGGCTCACCTGTGGCGGCAGCAGCAGCAGCACATGATGGTGATGGCTGGCCGGCGCCGGCAGGACAGCGAGCACCGGCCCAGCCCCCTGCTGCGGCGCCGCAAGCGGGCAGCATGCAGCCACAGCAGCAGCAGGGCACGCCGGCGAGCAGCGGCCGGAATGTGGGATCGCCGCCGCTGGGATCTCCTTGGCCGCGGCGGCGGCAGCAGCAGCAACCAACACCCGGTAGAGCAGCCCTGCCAGAGGGATCAGACAGTGAGCTTGATGTGCAGTGTGCACTTGTCAGCTGCACACATGCTGTCAGCCGGGGCTGGCATCCCCCGGCGCCCGGCGCGGGCAACACGGCCAGCCGCACGAATGACGGCAGCTTGGCAGCGGTCAGCATCGGCATGGCATCAGCGCACCTGGATTTGGAAGCTTGCGTGTATGCAGCGCTGCAGCAGCAGGGCCTGCCAGCCAGCGATCTGCTAGACTATGCCGCCGCACCGGTTCAGGCATGCAGCTGGCAGGGGCGTGACGGCCTGCTGCTGCTGGCTGTGCTGCGCCTGCGGCGGCCTCAGCCAGCTGCAACCGCGCAGCAAGAGGTCCAGCTGCAGCAACCACAGCAGCACCAGCAGCAGCAGCAGGTGCCCAGCCGTTCGGCGTGCGTGCTGCTACACGTGGCAGCNAGACNAGCGGGTGTTCAGAAGTCGTGGAATGGCTCGAGCCGCCATACCCCTGGCACGCCGACCTGGCTGCCTACATGGTGCAGCAGACGGCGCTGGCAGGTGGGCTGGCTGTGGTGGGAGTGACGTACGGGAGGCGGTCTCTGGCTGAATGTTGGGTCCAGGTCATGCCTGTATTGCAGCCAATGATGGCTGCCGCTCTGGCCATCTMCCMCGCTGCCCTGCAGGGCTGGCYTTTGAAAAGGCGCCCGCCTTCTTTGCCGAGTTCCTGCGCTCCCGCTGGGCGGCCCCTCCCYCCCGCCCCTGCCTGCCGCTGGTGCTGTCCAACCGATCCGTGCTGGGCACGGGGCGCAGCCTGGCGCACATTGCACACCCGTGGATGCCGCAGGCCATTCTGGGGTACGGCGGCCGCGGCCGCAGCTAGGGCTGGGTGGCAGATGCAGGAGCCGGTGCAGCGGCACTGCGGCTGCTGTGTAACCAGTTTATGCTGTACATTGCAATATTTAAACAATACTCGCCGTAATGGTGTTCTGGGCAGCAGCAGGAGTTTACCTGCAGGGCGTCGCAGGTCACCGACGGAAAAGATGACCTCAGCGGCGGCACATCATGCAGGCCAGAAATGCTCCGCTACTCGTCCCCTGCAAACTCCGCATACTTTCCAAACCTCCATCAGTTTGCCACGATGCTCTCCACCGCTGCTGCTCGCTCCGCGGCCCTGGCCCCTCGCACCGTGGCTGTGCGCGCCGGCCGGCGCTCGGTGGCCGTCCGCGCCTGTGAGTCGGGCCTGTGGGAGGTGCTGGCCGCCCGATCTGTGGTGCTGGCAACGAGTTAGCTCTTCGCCGCTGGTGCCGCCGCCGCTGGTGCCGCCGACGCCGCCGCTCGCTGCACTGTCACCGATTGCACCTTTCTTCTGAGCCTCCTGTTGCTCTTACCATGCATCTTGCAGCTTCGGAGCCCATCAACCCCAACATGTGAGCCGCTGCCCAAGATTTCCACGACAGCAGCCCCTCTGGGGTGCCGCTGCTGTCTGCACACGGCAGCCGCTGCTGCATGCGCCACCGGCAGCCAGTGCCTGGCTTCCTACAGCGCGCTGCAGCTGCCTGGGTGTTCAACTCAGTGACGATTGTTGGCCAGCAAGCCTGGATTGGCCTTCAGCACCACTGCTCGCCTCGTTGCCTCACCTGCAATGAGCCGCGGATCCTCGTATATCGCACGATCGAAAAAGAACCCCTCCTTGGCATGGGTTCTTTTCAGCCCCGCGCACACAGGTCCCGCTGACTCTGCCCCTGAACCGTGCCCTGTCATTGGTTGCAGCAAGAAGGACGACCCCAAGGTGGTGGATACCGTGGCCATTGCTGACCTGGACAAGCCCAAGGTGGCCTACTGCCGGTGAGGCGCCTGCGCTGTGTAGAGAACGAGCGTTTCGCTGCAAGTTCTCACTTGAGAGTGTTGAGCCGTAAGAGCAGGCTAGAATGCTACCGGTGAAGCTACCCACAGCTGCGCCTTGCTTGTGGCATGCATGCCCCTATGCCCAACGACTCGTGTTTATCATGCGCACAAACTGACCTTTGAAGATGCGCACAGCCTTGCTGTCCCATGCCTGGCCCCTCTTCGCATCCCCTGCAGGTGCTGGCGCAGCGGAACCTTCCCACGCTGCGATGGCGCGCACATGAAGCACAACGCTGCCACCGGCGACAACGTGGTGCGTTCTGGCTGGCAGGCTTGAGAGCAGCACTTGTTGCTGCTGTTGCTGCTGTACATGTGCTGCTGGTGGCTACTCCCTTGCTTGCATGGCGGGGCTCCTGGTGCTGTGTCGTTCAACACCACTGCTTTTGCCGTCCGCCCTGCTCCTTCAGGGCCCTCTGATCGTCTCCAAGGAGTAAAGAGTCGGCTGGTTGCCAAGCCCGCCATGTGGCTGCCGATTCTGGCTGCGGCTGACGCCCCTGAAACTGTCTGCTGCGCCAATTTAATTCGATGTGACACGCCGATTGATATCTGTTTTCTGTGACTGTAAACACTGCCTGCATGAGCCTACACTGAAAACCAGGCCGTGCAGGGGCAGAACTCCGGGCATGCATGTCCCAGGCCGCCAGTCGCTAACCACAGCGGGCGTGTCGCGGCGCATGGGCGTCATCCGCCCTAACCCTCCGCCTGGCGCCCTTACCGCCACTATTCCGCCGTTTCTTGGTCCACAGTTTGGCCCACAAACACTCCCTAACACCCACAGACCGAGACAACCATGGCATACTGCGCTGCCGCCACCGTCTCCGCCTCCCTGGCGCGCCGCACGGCCGCCATCGCCGGCAAGTTTCTCTGCAAGTTGCTGGACGGGGTTTGGTGCTAGCGATGGGCGGAATGCGCGGCGGCAGCGGGCGTGCCGGCCCCCAGAACCCTGAAACGCGTCTAGCCTCTTGCCGGCCCCTCACGCCCCACTTCTGCTCCCATMCCACATTTGCAGTGGTSCCGAAGCGCCYTGTTGCGCGCGCCAGTGTGCGCGCTGCTCCCCGCCGGCCGACGGCCGCCGCCGCCGCCGCCGCTCCTGCCGCCCCTGCCGCCAGCCAGCACAGCAACAACACGGTGCCGTTTGTGCGCCCCGGCAGTGCGGGCTGGCCCCGACGCGACCCCATGTACYCCTGGGMCCAGCTGCTYCCCGAGCCCTGGGTGGAGCCGCCGCAGTCTGGCCTGGCGAGCGCCCCCCAGCTGGTGCCTGCCCGCCCCACCGCCTATGGCGCCTGCACCGGCGATGCCTGGCAGTCCCCTGCCACGTTCGTTGACCTCAACGCTGGAGTGTCCCCCTGCTTTGCCGGCCTGAAGGAGTCGCAGTGGCGCCAGGTGTGTGTACGCGTGTGTATGGGTGCAGTCCNTTGGGTGACTAGTGTCCGCCGNNCCCTCCCGTTCCTGCCTTCCGTCGTGCGTCCTTGACCCTACTCAACAGTGCTAACCGCATCCACTCTTCCTCGTCACTCCACGCAGGTGGCTGTCCGCAACCCCTGCCTGGCGGGCCGCGTGGCCACCCTGCTGGCTGCCACCGACGGCCTGTGGGCCAGCACAGCTGCCCACCTCCTGCGCCGCCTGTCGCACGAGTGCGGCCCCGCCCTGGCCCTGGTGGCCCCCGGCGGCACCAGCGCCCTGGCCGCCCTGCCCGGCTTCAACCTGCTGGCGCTGTTCCAGCGGGCAGCCGCCTGCGTCGATGAGCTGGCAGCCTGCGGCGAGCACAGCGCCGCCATGCGCACGGCCCTGGCAGCGCTGCAGCTGCTGTCCCACCTGCGCTTTGGCAGCAACGCGGCCGCGCAGCCCTACCAGGCCCTGCCCATGCAGCTGCAGGCGGGCCTGGCCGCCGCCGCCAGCCMGCGTGCAGTGCGCATTGAGGCACAGGACTTGCTGCAGCTGATGGACGCATGTGTGTGCGCCGACGCCCACTTGTGGCTGGCGCCCTGGGTCTGCCACCGCTGGGCCGAGGCAGTGGACGCCCAGCTCGCCTCTGGCTGGCCCAATGCCGAGCTGGCGGTGCAGTATGTGGAGCGCTGGTGCGCCCTGGTGGCCCGCGGCCGCCTGCACTTTGCGCCCCGCATCTTCCACCGCATGGCCACGGCGGCCGAGTCCCACGAGCTGCTGAGTGCCGCCCAGATGGGCCGCCTGCTGGCCGCCGAGGCAGCCCTGCCCGCCCACCACACCAGCGGCATGAACTCCTGGCTGGCCTGCTGGACGGCTGAGGTTGGCCGCCGCCGCGCCAGCCGCATGCGCCCATCCGCCTGCTTCGCCGCTCCCCCGGCTGCTGCCGCTGCGGACGCCAGCGAGCGTGCTCAGGGCACGTCGGGCCGCGCCCTGGCACTGGCTTAGCGCAGGCGTGCGTCCATTGACAAGCCTGCGGCCCCGCCGCTTGCTCCTTGTTGAATAAACCGTGGGTGGCCACTGGTGGCCTTTCCTCTCCTGCCCTCCCTCCCCTAACAATGTCCGTTCGAGAAAACCCAACCAATTTTGTTTGAGCGCCCCCTGCCCATTGCCTATCCTGCTATCCTGCCCCTGCTTGTCCCTGCCTTTGCCTCTGCCTTTGCCGACTGCCTTTTCTCGCCCGACTGCTGCGATGATTTGTTGTGTGCCACTCCAAGTGTGCCCCCCGGGCTGCAACGCCCCTGCTCTGCTATGTCCAACCCCTCCCAACGTATCCTGAACCCTCCCGAACACACCGTGTGCCCGGGGCCCAGCCACATCCCCCGATCAATCAATATTCACTCGCCTTCCGTTTTTGTGGCCCCCCTACTGCGGCTCCGGCTCTGTTCCAAAGTGCTGCTGTGATGTTGCCTCAGAACAGTCCGTTGGGTGATTGGCTGGGCCCGATATCACACGCACACACTTGTAAAGCAAGCAAAACAAAGCACACGTCTCACTCCTGGAGGAGGATCGGCACATTTACACTGGACAGGGAGGGTGGTACATGGCACACTGAGATCGGCTGAAGGGTTAGGACGGTGGAGGACAAAACATGGCACACTGAAAGCAGTCCAAACTGCAATTCGACGAGGGTCAGCGGCAGGGCACATTGGCTGTTCGTGCGTTGTGGTGATGGAAGCCGCAAGTATGGACAGCGCTGCTCCAAATCCAAGCAAGCAGCCCGACGTAGATGAGAGGGAGGGGAGGAAAAGGTATGGTGACATTGCAGGTATCGAAAACTGGCCCACTGCAGGGCCGAATGAAAAGAAGGGTGGGGAGAGCAATGAAAATTGCGCCACAAAAACTGGGTGTGGGCGGGCAGCGATGGCCCACCCGCCATGGCGACAACCAAATCATCCAATTAATGTGGTACTTGTTGGGGCGCAGCAGCGCAGCAGGCAGCGCGATGCCGCCCAAACGCCGGGCACTGGGCAGCAAGCTTCTGCAATCTGCGGCTCCAGCTGCCGCGTGCGATGCCAACGAGGCACCCATGCGCAGCTGGGTGGCAGCAGAGCCTGGCTTGTTGACAAGCCTGACGCGAGACTGCCGCCCAGCTTTGGTGGCATCGTAGCACACAGCTCAGAAGGTGATGATGAGCTGCTGCGCGGAGCGGCCGGCGTGCAGGCTGCCCACTTGCGGCACGTCCACCGTCAGGCGGTTGCCCTCGTGCTCGAAAGCCACCTCAAAGCCGTCCACGGTGCAGGCCTGTGGCGGCGGGGCAGGAGAGCAAGAGGAACACGGATCTGTGCAAGTGGCAGTGTATGGGGCTGACCCCACACAAACAGTTCACCGATATGCAGGCAGCAGGTAAGCCACAGCTGATGAGCTGTCGCAGGGTGGCTGTCCACAATGTGCCTCCCCACTTCCCAGCCCCACCCCAGGCCCCCACCCACCAGCGGCTTGTGGCTGCTGTAGGCCAGCAGGCGGCCGCGGCCGCGCACGGTCAGGAACACCAGCAGCTTCTCGGGGGGCGGCGCGCCCTCGGCGGGCGGGAACTCCTCTGCACGTGATGATGTGGCGCAGCATGGAGCGAGCAGGGAGTGAGTGGCTTTGAAAATGAAAGCAGCTTGTTAGACTGCCCGCAACCAGGCACAGAGTACAGTGGCAAGCGCAGTCTGGCACATCCCAGATCGCGCCCAGCAACGCCGCAGCCGGCCCTGGAGCACCACAGCCCACAGCACAGCACAGCACAGCACAGCGCAGTGCAGCTCAAAAGCGCACCCATGATGCTCGCGCAGGTGTTGCCGGGCGCCTCCACGCGCTCGGCGTGCACCGCCTGCACCGCACCGCCGCCGTTGAGCATGTTGGCCAGACCGATGGGCGCAAATTCCAGTCCAGCAGAAGAAGAGCCGCCAAACTCGTAGCGGCAGATGGGGGACAGCGTGACCACCGAGGCATGCCAGCCTGGCAAGGGGCGGGGCGGGGATTGCAGGGGATAAGCTGGACACCAAGGTAGGGGCCGCAGAAGGCACCAGGCAGCCGGGGGAACTTGGCGCAGACTGAAGAGCTGAAAACGCAAGTGCAGCAACTGCAAGTGCAGCCCTGATCCAGCCGGACAGGCGCCACCATCCCAAGGCCCTCGAGCGCACGCTCACCCTTGACGCGCACGGTCACACCATGGTCCCACGACACGCGGTGCAGCTCCTTCGTTTCACCCACATACACCGCAAAGTCTGGGACCGCTGCCCCACGGCTGCCTGCCGCCAGGCCAGCGCTCTCCGCCTCCTCATCCTCCACCGTTGCCGCCGCCGCACCGTTGCCGCTGCTGCCGCTGCTGCGGGCGTGGGACAGCGCGCCTAGGGAGCCAGCGGGGGCAACCTCGAAGGCTGCAGAGCCGCCGCTGCTCATGTAACTGGCGCCCAGCGCAGCCCAGTTGGTGGTGGGCACGCTGGCGGTGCTGCTGTGCCCGCTGTGCGCAGACATACTGCGGCCGGCCGCCGGCCGTCGCCCTGCAGCCGCCTCCTTTTCGCTGCCGCCCTCGGCGCTGCTACTGCTGCTGCTGCTGCTGCTCTTGGCGGGGCTGCGCTGCCGGCCGTTGGCGGTCTGCCGAGCGGCCTCCTCCGCCTGCTGCTGGGCTGCCGCGGCTGCCGCCAGGGCGCCCTCTACATCGCAGCCAGCCGCCTCCAGCTGCGCCCTGAACGTCTCTACATCCGTGGGCCGCACCATGACTACAGGCAGAGAAACAGAGGCAAGAGTGTGGAAGGGTTATCAGGTGTTTGGTGGGGGGATGGAAGGGTGGCAGGCGGGCAGCAACACAGCAGGGCGCAGCCAGCCAGGTGGCAGCCAAGGAACCCAGCAGCAGGGCTTGGCCAAGAGCAGGAGCACACATAGGCAGGCAGGCGGAGCAGCTAGTCTAGCTCACCCTCCAGCTCCGGGGGCGCCGAGTTGTGGATGAAGAAGCGGCGGCGGGAGCGGTCCCAGGAGGAGCCCTGTGGACCGGAAGGAGGTGCAAGCAGGTGGGAAGGGAGTTACGTCATGAAGCAGGCAGCCCTGCCCAACTGCTAGCAACATGGTGAATTGAGTCGTGCATTCATGTGCAGCGTTCACAGGTGCGCGTGACAAGGGCAGTTGCAACCGCAACCGCCGCACCTGCAGGTTGAAGACGCCCACCACGCCGGTCGTCGCGTTCATGTTCCACACCTGCACAGCACAGCAGGGGAGACGCGTGTGAGGCAAGCCGGCACCAGCCCCGAACGACCTGCAGCGTGCTGATGCACATCACCCTGTGCGCGCCAAGCTGCCAACGGCCTTTTGCTCCTGCCATGCGCTTCATGCTTAGTCATGTTGCACACAAGCACTCTCACCTTGAGCAGCGTGCTGCTGTCGCGCATGACATCGCGGAACAGCGTGTCGCGGGTGGGCCGCCCCGGCAGCAGCGCGCGCAGCACCGAGCCGTCGGGCAGCACCAGCTTGCGCAGCACGTCGAAGCTGCAGGGGCATGGTTTGAAGGTTGGGATTGAAGAGCCGTGGGTATGATTGAGCCAGACGTGGCGCCTGTGGACGGAGCAGGATACAGCNTAGGGGCTGACTCTTGCCATGCAGCCGAGGAGGGTCACTCATCTGCAATGGCCTTCCATCCCCCCAGCAAACCGAGCACCTCCTGCTTGCCTGTGGGAGCCGGGCGCGTCCGACACGTAGACGGGCCCGCCGCTCACGGCACGCGCAGCGGCATGGATGTCGGCGGCCACGTGCCGGCTGGAGAACATGTCCCAGTCTGCGGGTGGGGTGCGCAAGAGTAGATTGATTTGCAAGACGGCACAACCTTCAAGCGTGCATGTACTGCACTGTGTTGTGAACATCAGCCTAAAGGAAATACGCATGGTGAAGCAGGCTGTACCGTGCAACCCTCAGCGAGGCTCACCCGGCAGCGCCAGCGGCGACAGGAACAGGCCATTGAAGGCGCAGGCGGCGAGGTGGGGGATGTGGGAGGCGCGGTCGGTGGGGTAGAAATCGTCTGGATGGAAGGGAAGGGTCAGAAACAGTGGCAAGTCAGTGGCAGTGCAGCAGTTTTGTGGTAACCATGCACAGGCCAGGCCGTGCGCCGCGACCCGCATGGCATTCAAAAGGCAGGCAAACACGGCGCAAGCACCTCGCCGTTCGAGCAGCGCCCTTCGCACAGAGCGCCAGCCGTGCAGCACCACCACAACCCACGCACCCGAGGCGCGGGCCACGGCTGTGTCGCGCCAGCGGTAGATGTTCTCAGTTGAGTGGCACATGCAGTTGATGGCGTGGTTGTCCCCAAAGTTGGCTGCAGGGGCGGGAGGGGCAGCAGGGTGAGGACATCAGGGCACACAGCGAGGCATGAAAGGGTGCATGCTGGGGATGGAGGCAACCTTTGCAGGCAGGAACCTCTCAGAACAGATGCGCCACACAACGCCACAAGACCTGCCACAAATAGTAGCCAAACAAGCACTCCTCCACCTCCCCTCCCCCACCTGAAATGGAGTCCTCCAGCGCGGTGTGCACCTGCAGTGCGGTGCGGGGGCCGCCGCCCAGGCGTGACCCCACCAAACCGACGCCCGCCTGGCAGTCCACCTTGACGCCGCTGATGCCTGCCGAGGAAGGTGGGTAGGAAGGAAGGGAGTTACGCAAGAGTGAGCGCTAGGCATGCTGTTGGTGTAATGTTCGTGCAGTGGGCGGAGTGGCAACTTGGCAGCGAGCAGCATGGGTTCTGAGCAGGCTGCTAATGCTTCCCTGCACCCCTGCGCCGGCATGAGCAGTGCCCTGAACACCCCGCCCTTCCCTGCCCCGCCACCCACCCGCCGCCGCCAGGTAGCTGTGCATGTCGTTGAAGAGGAGGTCGGGGCGGTGGGGCACAGAGATGCCCGCCAGGATGCCGGGGTTCCAGCCCATGCTGCAGCAAGCAACAAGGCACCGTGGGGAGGGCATGGTGGGGGGCTGAGTGGAGGCGCAGTTTGGTGCTATGAAGCTGCATTGCGGATAACAAAAGTACCAGCACCAAGCACAGCCAACCACAGCACGAGCGCGCACCTGGGCTCAATCTCGCTCAGCCCGGGCGTGGGCTTGGGGAAGGTCAGCTTGGCCTCGTACTTGCTCACGCCTGCCGCATTGGGAGACACGCCGCTCCAGTAGGCCGACAGACCTGCAAAAGCGGGGAGGGGATGGAACAGGGGGCCCAGCGGTTGCTTTCAGGGTTTCCATTACAGGGTGCCATGCGGGCTGCAGCGCTGCGCTTGCAGAACTTTCCACCCAAGGTTGTCTGTCCAGCGCTCGACATGTGCAGCAGAAGAGCAGGCTTGCACAGCGCAGCGCACCGTGCCAGCAGTAGATGTACTCCACGTTGAAGCGCTTGCGAAGGTGCTCCACCACCGACCGCAAGTCCTCGCGCCGCCCCTGCAGCAGGGGAACCAATGGTGAGCCCAGCGGGTCAGAGAGTCAGAGATGAGCATTACGAGCCGACATTGCAGTGCGGGATACGCTGCTTGCAGCCGTGTGGGCGAGGCAGTCTGCTTGCAGGCCCGACCCGGTGCAGCAACCAAGGCGTGCCAGCCTGCTTCACAGCCAGGCGGGGCAGCGCAGGGCAGAGAGAGGGCTGTGCCGCACCGAAGCGGTGTCCTCGGCGGTGGCGTAGGGCGAGCTGAACTTGGCGTTGGCGCGCACATCGGTCAGCCTGGAGGGCGGGGAGAAGCATGTGTGTTGCACTGAGGAGAGAGAGGTCAATGCTGGCAACCACAGCAGGCCCCCCACCACGTCACGCCCAAGATGAAATGTGCGACATGGTTGGCATTGCGTGTGAAGCAGTTTGCTGCGGGCAGGCATGTCCCCACTGCTCGGCAGCAGCGCGGCCGCCCACCTGCGCGTGAAGTTTGTCGAGTCGGCGAAGAACTGGAGCATGGCGCCCTTGAGCGGGCCCGTGGCCATGTAAGTGAAGAAGCGGACGGGCCTGGGGCGGGGGAGGGGAGGGGCAGGGAAGGAAAGGTTGTGCGTTTGGCAGCGGTGCGAGTGCGCCTGGGGAGCGGGAGTGCGGTCTTGATCCCTATCCCTGACAGCAAGGATCGTGGGGTGGACTGCTGAGCATGCGATGCCTGCCTGAAACGCCCATCCACCCCGCTCTGCTGCCGGGCCAAAGAGGTACACAAACGCCTCACCAGGTGCCGTGCTCCGCGGGGTCCACCACCCACTGGTAGAACAGGACCACCAGGGCCTGGAAGGCGCCCACAATCAGGCCCACCACGTACTGCANGGGAGGAGGGGNAAGAGAGGAAAGGCGTGCATGGTGCGATATGGTGCTGTTTCAGGATGCTGCATGCCGCTCCAAGTGCGGTGGGTGCCTCCTCCAACTGCACGGCGAGTGATGCCCCACCTGGAAAATTGAGGCCACCGCGCGGATGACCAGCGGCTTGTGCCGCGTCTGCGCCAGCGCCGCGCCCTCCACGTCGGCGCTGCTGGTGATGACGTGCTGGCGCGCCAGGGCGTGGTAGTCCACTGCTGCATCCAGGTCGGCCTCCGGAGGGCCTGCATTTTGGTGAAGGGGCAGGACAATGGGACAGAGGGCTATCTGTGATCAAGAGATGGCGGGGTGTTAGAGCATGGTAGCCTACTGCCACTGCCGCGTCCAGGTCGGCCTCTGGGGGGCCTGCAAAAGTAACCAGCACAAAGGAATATGGGACGAGAACATGCATTTGTGGGGCTGCGTTCAGCAGCTGCAGCAGCTTGCAAGCACGCAAGGAGGGCGCAGCGCACCAGGCAGCGCACAGTGCCCTGTTCAAAGCGCTGCGCAAGCTGCACAGCTTCCCCAGACCAGCTCCCCTCCCAGGGGCCGCACCGCTGGCGCGGATCTCCTGCAGGTATGCGCCCATGGCGGTACCGGCTGGGATCTCCTTGGCCGCCTGCCCCAGAGCCTCCATCTCGCCCTCCAGGTACGCCTCGCGAAGGGACGCATCACCCGTCTGCACAGGCAATGGGGATAGGGGTGGCCGATGTGCCATGGTGGCGGGTGAGCGAGCACGTGTGTTTAAGCAGCGGGTGCTGGATTGGCCGGCGGTGCCCATCCTCAGTTCACATGAGGATGGGCGCACCAACCGGTTGCACATGGTGCTTCAGGCCTGCTGAACACCGATCACACTGTGCAAGCAGCTTGGAGTGCAGCGCCCTTGTTGTGTGTGCAGCACACATGTTGCGCAATGCCCCGCCCTGCCCCCCGCCCCCCACCTTCTCCGCCTTCTCCTTCAGCAGCTGCTGCTTGAGCTGCTCGGTGGGGATGTTGCGGTACGGCTCGTCCACCTGGCCAGGGGTAATAAAACAAAGTTGGTGCTCTGACACGATCTGCATTGCTGGAGTCCTGCTATAAGACCATGACTGCTGACAAACACTGCGCCACTGCTACCCAAGCCAAGCCAAGATAACTTGCAGTGGCCGCACCTCGGTGCACTGCCAGCCGTCGTCGATGACTACCCAGCGGGGAGGCACGCCGCCGCTGCTCAGGCTCTGCACTGCGTCCGCCAGGCCAGAGGCGCTGACTGCCGAGTAGAAGCTGCGGGGTGGGCAAGTGAGTGAGATGACGAGGTGATGTTAGAACGCCGCAACTAGGCACAGACACGCTGTATACATGCCAAGCAGTAGGCCCGTCCAACCCCCAATCCAGCACCCCTGCTCCTGCCTCACCTGTCCCAGCTGCACCAGCCGAAGACGTTGATGTTGGGCGGCAGGCGCTTGTCGCGCAGCGGGCGCGCGCCGCCCGAGCGCTGCGCCGCCGCCGTGACCGCCGCCTCGATGAGGGCGTACGGCTCGCGCCCCSCCATCATCAGGATGGCGTCCTCAAAGTACTCGCTGGCCACGGTGTCGTCGCCGCTCTCCATGCGCAGCGTGACGATGTTGTGCACCGCGTCGGCGGAGCCCTTCCTGCAACAGAGGCGGTCAGATGCGGGCGCGGTGAGCGGGCGGCAGAGATGGCCAGATGGTTGCGACGAGCGTGCGATGGGCACTGGTTTGAAACATAGATCAGCGGCAGCAGTTTGAGCGGCGAGGCGCAGGGAGCCTGGGCTGCGGGCCTTTGCAAGCGGCCGGGCGCAGAGCAACGCCGCGCAGCAGCCCGATCGCTGTGCCACGATATCAGCTCGGTGTGGCAATCGGCGGGTAGCAAACGGAGGCGCCTGGAGCGCAGCCAACCACTTGGGTGCCAGCTGCAGTCGCCCCCGCCCTTCCCAGGCCACGCTATGAGCTCCAGCAGCGAGCACTCGGCCAAGCGGCGGCGCGCCGAGGGCCTGGGCCTGCTGTCCACCCCGCCGCCGCCGCTGCCCGACGCCGACTTCCTGCCGCCGCCCGCCGGCGAGCAGCAGCAGCCAGTGGCCGGTGAGAGAGTCGTGCAGGATGGACTTGATGTCGAGGGCNCGCTGCCCGACGCCGACTTCCTGCCGCCGCCCGCCGGCGAGCAGCAGCAGCAGCAACGGGCGGGCAGCGAGGAGGCGGGCGGCAAGCCCGTCGTGTTTGCCTTCTTTGCGGAGCGTGCCAGCAAGCAGCGGGAGCTGGAGATGGAGGTGCAGCGGCTGCAGCAGCGCGAGGCGCAGCTGGCCAGCCGGGTGCAAGAGGCAGAGCTCGAGGCCAGCCGGCTGCGTGATGGGGCCACTGCTGCCTCAGCGCGGCAGCAGGCGCGCGAGGCACAGCTGGAGCTGCAGCTGCAGGAGCAGCAGGAGGCTCTGCGCCTAGAGGTAGAGCGTGCAGCGGGCCTGTCGGCGCAGCTGCGCGCCGCCACCGCCGCCGCCGAGGCGGCAGACCAGCGAGCGGCGACGGCCACTGCCGAAGCAGATGTGGCAGCACAGCGTGCGGTGGGCACCGCTGGAAGCGGGCCTGCTTCCACGGAGCTGCAGCTGCAGGTCACGCAGCTCAGCATGCAGCTGGAGCAGCTGGCGGCAGACAAGGAGGAGGCTGAGCGGCGCTCCGAGGTGGCGCTGGCCACGGCGCAGCAGCGCTGGGAGGCCGAGGCTGCGGCCGCCCGCCTGCTGCAGCAGCAGCTGGAGGAGGCGGTGGGCCTTGCGGAGCGGGCCAGCAGCGAGAAGCACGCCCTGGAGGCGGCACTGGCCGCCAAGGACCGGCAGCTGGTGCTGGCCGAGTCGGCGCTGGAAAGTGCCAAGTCCTCGGGCGGCGATGCGGTGCTGGTGAAGAGCCTGCGGGACCAGCTGCGGGAGCAGGAGGCGCTGGTGGCGGAGGCGCGCCGCCTCAAGGAGCAGGCCACGTGAGTGCGCTTGTGCTTGGTTGGGATGGGGGCAGCCAGAACGGTGTGCCGGGGCGGGAGGGAGGAAGCCAGATGCAACGGCGGAACGCAACAAGGACTGCTTCTAGCAGCTAGCCGATGACACCCTGGCGTATCCTTACTCCAGAGTACCCTTACACCAGCCCTGCCTGCACAAGTCCCTCTGTTTCCGGCCTGCTTGGCATGACCTGCTTTCCATGCCGTCTGCAACTCCCGCAGCAACGTGCACGTGATGCGGGAGCAGCTGGAGCGGGCAGAGGCGCGCGCCCGGCAGGCAGAGGAGCTGCTGCCCGACGCAGCAGAGCTGCAGGTGGCTAACGAGGGGCTTTCGCTTGGCAGGGTAGTGCAGGTGCCTATATCATGCTTGCGTGCAGAGTCATGGGTTCTATGAGGGCAGTGCAGCATCGGCCTTCTAACGCAACCAGCTCATTTGACTCCCAACCCGTCACACCCTTGCAGGGCCGGCTGGAGGCGGCGGAGCAGCAGCTGCAGCGCTGGCGGCTCATCCTGGACGGCGCGGCCGACTGCGCCACGCCCGAGGATGTGCTGCACCTGCTTAACCGGCTGCAACAGCAGCACGTGCAGGCGGCGGTGCAAGTTGGGGACAAAGCTGCGGAAGCCGCCCAGCTGCGCTCGCAAGTTGAGGCAGCAGCGGAGGCACAGCGGGAGGCCGAGGCAGACGCTGCAGCAGCGCGTGCCGCGGCGGAGGAGTCGGCGGCGGCCCTCAGCCGTGCGGAGCGCAAGCTGGCGCTGCTGGGCAAGGAGCGGGATGGGCTGAAGGCCATCCTGGCCTCTTATGATGAGGAGTACCTCAATCAGCACGGTGGGTGATGGCCCCAGAAGAGGACAGCAGGCGGGCTTGCTTGAGCAGCAGGCGTTGGGAGGGAAGCGCACACAGCTCGGTGGCAGGCAGCGCCGGTTGGTCGGCATTCCATGTCAGCCACCACGCCAAGACGCACGCCCACTCCCAATGCCCACTCCCAACTAGTCGCTGCTCCTCCCCTCTGCCCCTTTCCCTGCCCGCAGGCAGCGAGCTGGGCCCGCAGCAGAAGCGCATTGTTGAGCTGGAGGCGGCTGTGGCGGCCCTGCACGCCCACGTGGCAGGCCTGGAGGAGGACTTAGGCTCCCGCTCCACCGCCGCAGCGGGCGCAGGGCGGCTGTGGCGGCCCTGCACGCCCACGTGGCAGGCCTGGAGGAGGACTTAGGCTCCCGCTCCAC
>JADXDR010000100.1:119198-140989 GCA_025026875.1 Chlorella ohadii
GTGTACTCGGTGTCCACCAGTGCCGCCATGTCGTCAATGGGCACCCAACTGAATCGAACGGGAAGGGAAGGGCAGGGTGATGATGCACGCCACAACCACAGAACATGCATGCAGGCTCAACCACGCACAGCATGCACCCTGCCACTGTGCGCATGCACCAGATCGCTTGCTGCCCATGCAGCCAGCAGAGACCAGCAGGCAGGTGCTTACCGCCGCAGCACTTCCTTCTTCTTGGAGCTCATCCAGCGGAAGAGAGCTGGCTCCAGCTCCCCGCTGTCTGACTTGATGTAGTGCACCTGCAGCTGCTCCAGCACTGAATCAGGCAGCTCCCTGGCAGGCCCGCCCAGAGGCTGCGCCTCTGGCTGGCCCCTCGCCCGGATCACTGTGCCCCGCCGCCGCCGCAGGCCGTTGGCAGCCAGCTCCTGCAGGCCGCCCTGCAGTCGCGCGATCGCCAGCTGCGCATCCGCCTTCGTGATGCAAACGATCTTAGTGTGGTTTTTGAAGGCGTTGTCTCGCTTTTCGAGCGCTAGGGCTTGTCTGGCGTCTGTCATTTTCGAAACAGGGCGGCGGCGGGGCGTGATAGAGGGGCGCTGAGGTGCGCCTAGAGGTCTGCAGAAGGCGAGGATGGCAACGGGCGGCAGCTGTCAACGCCTGGAGCGAGGGGACCAATCTGCATGAGGGGGTGATCTGCATGCAACACATGAGCACCCCAGCGGCGGCGCCTCGGCTATTCTCGATTCCTCGAACTTCTGCCCTGCTCACGCCTGCCAAAGTTTCAGATACAAGGCTCCTGGGGAGCAGCCGCTGCAAGCAAGCCCCGCAAGTGAGTGGCGCCGCACGCATGGCGCCGCGGGAGCGCTTGCAACGTGTGCAGCAGCGAATGCAGACCTCACACTACATGGCGCCGCTGCCGTTCGGCGGCTTCCGCCTGATGCACCCTTCCGCCGCCGCCGCTCGCCGCCGCCGTGCTCTGCTGCTGCAGGTAGCCGCCAGCAGCTCGCGTCACAGGCGCCATGCCTTCCGGCAAGAGCAAAAAGACGCACAGCAAGGGGCGCAAGACCAAGCTGCACAAGCGGGGAGTGCGCAAGATCTTCAGCGCGCGGCACGTGGACCAGGTGCGCTGCAGGCGAAATGGACGGAGCACCGGCCGCGCTGCTTCTGGCTGGTGCAGGGGACTGACCTCGCATCCCACCCACCATGGTTGCACCGCAGGTCTGGGAGGATGTGCGGAAAGCGGAGGGCGTGCACGACGGCAAGGTCGGGCCGCTGGGCACGACCGACAAGTGAGCGGCGCGCCGCAGGGTTGGCCCGCCTGTCAGGCGGCAGCGTCGGAGCTGCAGCACAGACGTCTTGACGTCAAGGGCAAAGCCCATGTCTTCTCACTGTTGTCATCACATGTCCCTTTTTTGTGGCGGACAAGGAGCAGCCGCGGCCTGCCTTACAGCCATCGCTCACTGTGGCCTTACACATCGCCCCTGAACCGCTCCCCTGCCCGCAGGGTTGAGCTGGACGAGGACCTGCCCGCCCACGGCCAGCACTTTTGCATCGCCTGCTCCCGCTACTTCATCAACGATGCGGCGCTGCAAGATCACCTGGGCACCAAGCCGCACCGGCGGTGAGTGCGGGCGTGGGGTGCTTGCGCCCGGCTGCCTGCTGTTAAAAGCTTGTGTTTTGCAAGCAGACAGCAGCCATTGCATGGTAACATCATGCCGCCACGCCCTCCCTGCTGCCTGCTGCAGGCGAGTGAAGGAGCTGATGGGGGCGCGGCCGCACAACCAGACGGATGCAGAGTGGGCAGCGGGCATGGGCGCGCCAGACAATGGCCCGCGCAGCGGCGGCGGCGGTGTGGCCAGTATGGACCAGTGAATGCCGCTTTGTGCTCCTTCCTTCCAACCCACGAATGTACACTACTGACGACGCTGTGAATTCACTATTCTGCCCAACTATGCTTTCCTGCACACCTTTGTAACCGCTGGCCTCCTTGCCATGGCTTGCACATGCCACAGTGGGTGCCTCAGTGAGTTTGCAAGGTGGCCCATGCGTCTGCACGGTCCGAAAAGCCAATGCTGGAGGGAGCCGAGTCGACAGGTTGCAGGTAAAATGTGGTGTGAAGGCAGGAAAAAACGAGGGGAAAAGCATTGCTGGCATGAAACCCAGGCAAGGTGTGGTGCTTGCGCTGGGCTGGGCTCCGCCGCTCTGCAGTGGCCGCAGCACCCCCCAGCAGTCTAAAACCAGGCCGCAGAATCCAAGCCATCCAGCGCCAGGAGGGCTACTACATGGCAGGCGGCGCAAGCCATGCGCCGAGTTGCCGGCCGCAGCGCCTCCGGCGTCAGCAGCGGTGGTGGCCCAGGCTTAAGCGATGAGAGCCGGTGCCGGTGGCCGGGCCACCGCCGCCGCCATTCCTTTGCTGCTTCGTGCGCCAGTCGTCGCCCACCAGGCAAGGCGGGGCGACGGCGCTTGTGCCGCGAACGCGACACTGACGCTCAGCCAAACAGGCCGCCACCCATCTGCATTTTCTCTTTGTTGTACATCTCCCAGTACTGCGGAGGAAACAGGGGCAGGCGCAGCAGGGAGAGGGCAGGGTGAGGGGCATTCAAGGATGGGGCTAAGCAGCCAGGGCTGCACCTTGTGCGAGGCAAACTTGTCCCAAAGTTTGTCCCAAAGTGCATGCAAGCTGGCAAACGCAAGCTGCCTTCCCAGGCCCGCCCGCAACCCACCTGGTAGATGATGGTGACAGCCAGCAGGATGCCGGTGCCTGCATACACAGTGGCGCAGGCGCGGATAGCAGTGAGATACGTCCGCAGACCAACAGAGCAGATGCCCCTGGGCCAGCAACAGCCAGCAACAGGACAGCCCCCCAGGTGTGCGCCAGCTGCCACGCCAGCAGCCAGCCAGGCCGCACCCGAGCCGATGGCGCCCAGGAAGTCGGCCACAATGGTCAGCGCGCCGATGCACATGCCGCCAAAGGCGGCGGCGGTGGGGATGTAGCGGTTGAGCTCCTTCTTCAGGCTGGACACCGTGTCGCGGTGGCCCTGCGGCGGCAGGGATGGTGTGGGGTGGTTTGGGTTACGCTGGGCAGGGGTGGTGCGCGGCTGCACGGGATTTTGTTTCGCTCACGCATTCTGCTCTGTTGCTGGCGGGCGCTCACCGCCAGGAAGTACTGCTGGTCGCGCAGCTGCTTGGCAACATCGTTGGCGGACTGGCCAGAAACCTCAATCCAGGTGATGGAGAACAGGGCGCAGACTGCGGGCGGGGAGGTGGGCGAGAAGGGCGGGAGTGACGGCCGAACCCACAATGGAACATGGCAAGCCTTCAGAAGGGATGCAAAGCGCTGCACGTTGCGCACAGCAGCTGTCTGGAGCATACTCGAACGCTGTGCCGCACTCACTGCCCAGCATGAAGGCCACGTAGAACAGGGTGTGCAGCGGGTTGGCAGCGGCCGCCGCCAGCGACTCGGGTGCAGAGATGTAGTAGACGAGGCCGCCCACCGGGTTCATCTGCCCGCTGAACTCGTCAGCCTGGCGAGTGGAGGGAGGGGGGAGCAAACGCACTACTCGGCTGGCCGTCTGGCTTGCCAGGCAGGCCGGGTGCCACACCATCACCGCCTCACCTCGAGCGCCAAACCTAACAGCTGACCTCCCACATCTGCCCCGCACCATCATGCGCCCTCCCGCCCTGCCTAGCAATGCAACCAAGCAGCTGCGAGCCACGCTCACGGCCCAGCAGATCAGCTCCCAGCAGCGGCGCCGCACCTGCCAGCGGCCCAGCAGCTGCACCAGGAAGTTGCCTCCGTAGCGGCGGAAGAGCAGCTGGGAGATGAAGTAGAGGTTGGACACCAGGGCGGACTGCAGGGGGTGCTCGAACAAGAGGGTGGCTGTGAGTGGGCATGGCTAGGATTGCGCGTGTGCGGGCACCTACACTTGAATGCAAGCAGTCTCAAACCCACCCACCCACCCCTGCTACCCKCCTGCAGGATGATGGGCATGTTGGAGGTGTAGAAGAGCTTGATGGGGTAGGTCTGGTTGCCGAACGCGCCGCGAGACCGCTTGGAGCGGATGGGCAGCTCCACGCGGAAGCCCTGCGGGGGGAGCGGAGGGAAAGGAGAAGGCAGGAGGTGAGGTGAGGGTGGGCGGGCGCAGGTTGGTGGGGAGGGGCAGTGAAGTAAGCAGCATGATGCGGCTGGCTGCTGGCTTTCGATGCTCAGAGGTGCAGCAGCTGGTTCCGCAGTGCAGCAGTGCGGCCAGGCACCACCACTGCCCGCAGCAAGGCGATGCCCACCTGGAAGTAGACGACCATGAGGAAGATGGCCACGGTGGCCAGCAGCTGAATGATGTTGGGCAGGCCCTGGCGGTAGAACGCGTCCTGCTCCACAGGAAGGGAAGCGCGGGGGCAATGCGGAGGTGAAGGGTGGGGCCAGGACGCAAAGAGCGCGTGGCTGCCCTGAAGGAATGCACAACGGCTGGGCGGGTGGACTGGCCAGGCAGGCAGCACACCACACCGCGCCCGCCTCGCCTTGAGCGCCTTGGTTTTGTCGGTGCGGGTGAGCAGGAAGTGGACCAGCGCAATGACGGCGCCCTCAAACTCGGGGCCGCGGCCCACGTTCAGGGTGTAGGGGCTGCAGAGCAGCGGGGCCAGGCCAGGCCAGGTGAGTGCCATGTGCAACGGAGGCTGGAAAGAAACAAATTCATTGTTGAGCAAGTGTGGCCGCTGCAGTGCAAACACGGCTTGCAAAAAGGCTGGGTTGGTGCATGTACTGGGACAGCGTCAACCCCACAGTGCAGTCACCATTCCGCCACTCTGTGTTCATGAGGCACGGCAGCCCACCTGAATGCCTTCCACACGATGGACTCGCAGATGTTGGTGGCGATGAAGAGGGAGATGGCAGAGCCCAGGCCCCACCCGTTGTTCAGCATCTCGTCCAGCAGCAGCACCAGCACGCCCGCCACAAAGAGCTAGGGGCCGGGGAGGGGAGGGCGGGAGAGCAGGGTGGGCCAGAGCAAGAGTGCTTGGGAGTGTGGGCTGGCAGGCAAGACAAGCTAGCCAGCGGTGGTTGAGCAGTAGGCCCATTGAAGGGGCAGCGCCAGTGCCGCAACCACACCAGTGCCATGCCAGCTCGAGATTAAATCAACAGGGCAGCAGCACAGCAACACGCTCGAACAGCGCAACATCACAGCAGCACGCTCAGCCTTGGCCGCCAACCAACCCCCCGTCCCAACCGGCACCCCCCCTCCCCTCAACTGCCATGCCTGCCTGCACAACCACGTACCTGCAGCACGATAAGGATGCCGTTGATGGCACCAACCTCGGAGGGCTCGCCGTACATGCCGGTCAGCACGTACACAATGGCCTGGCCCACGGTGATCAGCAGGCCCAGCACGTGCTCCGCCGTCTTCCTGCGGGGCCACAACAGTGCATGTGCACAGCCATCAGATTGGCGGGCCAAGTAATGGAGCACCACAGCAGCATGCAACACAATCCACGCTCCCACAGAACACGATCCGGCGGCGGCAGGCGGTGCGCACATGAGGTCGCGGTCAGTCTTGACATTGGTGTCGACGTCCAGGATCTTGGAGCCAACCAGCAGCTGGATAATCAGTCCTGCAGCAACAAGGGCCCCGAATGTGGCGCAGGCATCGGACACGGCACGTCGGCGGCGTGGGCCCGTGTGCCGCCGGCGAACCACGCTGCCCCTGTCGCACAGCAGGCTGGCAGCCGACCCACAAGCACATGCAGACAGTACTTCATGAAGTGCAGCAGCAGCAGCGACCCAGGCCAGGCTGCAGCGCGCACCCGCCGTGACTGTGGGACCGATGCCCAGCTCCATCACAGTACCGCGGCTGGATGCCATGATGACGCGCGCCCAGTACAGCGGGTCTGCGGCGCCAGGTTGCAGGGAGCAAGGCAAGCGGTGAAAGGAAGATCAGCGGGGCAGGCAGGCTCGGTGTGTGGCGTGCAATGCACGCTGATGCCTAAAAAGCATGGTGGCCGCATTGCTTGCCGCTGCACCCCAGGGGCAGTCACAACATGCAGGTGCAGCGCACCCGCGCCGCTGGTGGTCTTCACGCCATAGAGCGGCAGCTGGGAGCAGACCAGGAAGATGGCCAGACACACGAGGGTGTACAGCAGGCGATCCCTGCGGCCAGGCAAGGCAGCAGCAGCAAAGTGAGAGGGAGGCCAATATCGACGGCGGCAGAGATCGGCCCAGGTGGCTAGGTGGCCCCCCGGGCCCCTGCAGCCTCAGGCACGACGATCGGCTGCAACATACTGCTGCTCCCAGCGCAGGCTGCGCCTGAGGCTGGCACTGCCGCCATAATGCACGGCGCCACGACCGAAGCTGTGCGCAGGTGCCGCAGGTGCGGCGCCGCCAAGCAGCGGCGGGCGAGCAGCCTGGCAGCTGCGCTGCGGCCGTTGTGCGGGCCGCCGATGGCTTTGATCTGTACAGTGCATGCTGTTCCAGCTGCTGGGAGCCCGCCATCACCCCGCCGCAAAACTGCACCCGCCTCAACGTCGCTGCCGCTCCCCAAGGCCGCAGCGCCGACGATCAGAGGCGCCGCCGAGACCGCATGCAGCCCAGATCACGGTCTGGCGCCGCGTGCAGGGTGCTCGCAAGCGCCATTCGCACTTCCCAGCCTCTGCGGCCCTGCCGGCCCCAGTGCTTGTACCACCAGCTACCCCAATCCTCCTGGACGCCGTGGCGCCGCTCCCGGACTCACTTGAACTGCACACGCTTGCCGCCGCTGGGCTCCTCCACCTCGGGGATGAAGCGCCCGAGGGGCGCCACCAGCTGGATCGCGCGCATGGCGTCGACTTTTGGATCGATCGGGGCGGGCGGCGCTACGTTTCTGCAACTCCTGCTGCTGTGCCCATGCTCGCCCCGATGCGGCTTCCTGCGCCTCGTTCGGCCATGGATCGAGCCTCTCCAACGTGCTTAGTCACCCAGAGAGCGCCGCCCAGGCCCAGGTCCCGGTTGTGCCCGCCCGCCGGCAGGTGCTGCCTGCCGTACTTGCCGCTCCCTTGCCCTCCCCAGCTGCGGCAGCCCGCAAAGCTGGATGGACTGGCCACTTACCAATAAAAAGATGAGGAGGCTGGGCAAGCTCCACAGCTGTGCGTCAGCCGCACGCCACAGTTTCCTTGCCGCACCATGGGTAAACCGCGTGCAGAGCAACTCTTCCCTCCTCCCTTGTGCACAACCGCTAACACTGAACGGCCGCAGCAACCTGAATAAAGGCACAGCATACGGCTGTACTGCGACAACTGACAGTGCCTGTGCGCGCATGCTAGGGCCAAACGAGCGGGGGAATGAGGCAGTTGCCGACGCCCCAGTGTCGCCAGTGTAAGCTTGCCGCAGCGGGAGAGTCGGCAATGACTAACGTGCGGCAGGCAAGCTGCCATTTGAGGTGAGGTTAAGTTATGCTGCAGAGGGGTTGCTGCAGCTGGTCCAAACCTGGTGGCTGCAGGCTGTCAAAACTGCCATGCGGCGCTGGCGCTGGCGACGTGGCGGCGGCACAGGATGCTTGCCTGACATGTCTGCATTGTGAATTCTCGCTGAGGAAGAAGCTGCACTCTACTCTAATTGGCTGTGCAGTCACTGCAAGTTGAAACGCGCAAAGCCGCTCTTCAAACCCCCGGGCAGCAAGCCGGCGCAGCTTTCGCACAGCCTACATCAAGGCGCAGCAACATTGCAATGATCGCAGCAGCTTCCCTCGCCAGCTGACCCTCGGGTGGCACAGGTGGGCGCAGCCCAGCTCAAGCGGGCGCACCAACGATCTTCAATGGGCGCGTGCTGTCCAGGAGTTGCCCTGAAATGCTTGATAATGCAGCGGCTGCCGGCGTGCAGGAGGGCAGCAGCCTGTCGTGGCCGCGCTCGGCCGCCGCTCACCAAACACATGTTGCCACCGCACAACGGCTTGCTACCCTGACCTTTGCAGGCCTGCCTGCACCCAGGTGCAGGGTACAGCTTTTACTCCAGCCAGGGGAAAAGGTAGACTCGGCATCAAACAGCAGCCATGGCAGCGACCAGCCGCGGCACGGCATTCAAGGTTGTACAGCTGCTGGCGTCCCTCACCTCCATTGCCACCTGCCTCTTGGTTGTGGCGCGCACGGGCCCTCAAGCAGGGGGCGGATGGCCAATCTTGGCTGGAAGCAGCGTTAGGCGGCTTGTGACATCAGCCTCCGGCTGGACCACAACTGGCGCTGCGGATGGTCCGACGTGGGGGGCTGATGTTGCACGTGCAGCAGGCGTCGAGCCCAGCCCTCTTGACGTGGCGGCGGCAGCTGTTGCAGCAGCGGCTGGGCACAGCCTGCAGCATTGCTTGGACGCGGCACGCGAGGGCCACTGGCGCCGGGTGTTCAACACGTCGTAAGTGCAGAGCAGGCAGGAGCCATGCGCCCTGCCCTGTGGACCGTCGCATTCAGCGCTGCCGGCCGCCTGCCTTGCCCTGCTGTTCAGCTGCGGTGCAGCTTTGCCTGCCAAGCCCTTGGCTGCTCAATAAGGGGCGCAGCGCTGGTCCCTCACAGGCTGCGACCACCCTGTTGCAGGGACCGGGGGACGCTGCCGCTTGATGTGGCCAGTTGGAGCGCGGGTGACACATTCGAGTACAAAGGGGAGGTGAGTGCTGTGGCAGCGCAGCCATGTCATCTGGTCATTCAGCAGGCACTGGCCCCTGTGAGTTGCTTGTAAGCGCTCCAAGAGCAGCAGCATTGCTAAAGACCTTGCCTCTGCTGAGGAGCGGCGTGCGCCCTTGCCGCGCCCCCGCAGATGTTCAGCTACGAGTGGGCGTGGGGCCCGCAGGCTGCCACATGCGGTGTGCGACGCCGCTCAAGGGCAGACGTGGCAGCGACTTTCAGAAATGCGCGCCTGCTGTTCCTGGGCGACTCGCACGTGCGATACCTGCACAACTGGCTCGCTGCCATGCTCGGAGGTGAGGACTCTGCAAACTGCTAAGGAACAAACAGCGCCATCACAGTTCATGGCACGTCCAGCTGCTGAGTGCGGCATGCGCATCCCATGTGCCACTGATGCTGCACAGCTGGCCTGCCACCGTGCTGCCGCAGGAAATGAGCTGCCAAAGTGGACAGGCCCGGAGTCGCCAATACAAATAAACCAGACAATTGCTGCACTGAACGTCACCATGGCCTACATAACAAGGAATTACGTTATGGAGTTGAAAGATACATTGCAGAGCTGGTGCGCCCTACTAATTGGAGTCGCTGCTGCAAGTATGGTATCGGTTGTGGCTTGTCCCGTAAGCTGGTTTTGTGGCTTGTTCCTTGATGGTGCCAAGGCCTTTTAGCAGGGCGCACAGCTGTGCAGCTTGATGCCTGGACATGTTGCAGCCAGCCGATGCAAGGCAGCAACTGGCTGGTGGTGCCCTTCTAAGCATTCTGGCCGTGTCATTCTAGCGTTTCCATGGCTATCCTCCTATGCCTGCCCATAGGAGTGAGCCCTGGCCGGATGTGCTGGTTGTGGACGGCTCGGAGTGGCACCTACTCATGCTCAAGAACCTGACAGCATACACACAGGCCATGCAGGAGGTGCTCCACATCCTGCAAAACGTGGTAAGCCTGTGCGCTGTGCGCCCTACACAGCCATCGCCCTCTGCTTGTGGAGCGCACAGCTGCTATTGCCCTGGCCTCACCTCTCAACCGCAGCTGTGCCGGATTGGGCTCCTGGCTGCTCTCTTGGTGGTCCCAAGTGATCCTGCCTGTGTGGCTGTCTCTGTGCAGGTGCCGCCCTCCACTTTCATTCTGTGGGTGTCGCCCCCTCCAAGATATGAAAAGAAGTGGCACAAACCGGAGCTGCCGCCGGAATGGATTCGCATTTACGATCGTGTGGCGCAGGTGCGTGCCTTTGGTTGTGATGGGCCCTGCTGGCCGGCATGTGCCGTTAGCGGGCGCTAGCGAGGCCGTGCCAACCAATCCCCGCCCTGCGTAGCCAGAAGAGAGGTGTGATCAGCGCAGCACCCAGACCCCTGCCAAACTTGCTCACTGCTGCCGATGCTGCCACGTCCAGGAGCTGGGCTTTTACAAGCCCAAAGGGCCGGCCTACCATTTAGACCTCTACCAAATGGGCTTGGGTGCGCTGCTTATATGCACTGGCGGCACGCGCTGGCTAAAGCTTCGTCGCCGGCCCGGCTCTGCTGATTGAGCAAGCCACCTGGTGTATGGGGCCCCAACCGAGCATTCTGCCAATCCCACCACGTGGCAATCTTTCGCCTCCTGCCCCGCAGACTGTTTGCCCTGGTGCACCACCGAAGATGGCGTGCACGTGACCAGCACAGTGAACGAGGTGCTTCTACAGCAGATAGCGAACATGTTTGCCCTCCGGCAGGCGTGGCCCGTTGCCAAAAGTTTAGTCACACCTGCGACCGCATAGGCAGCTGGCTGTTCGTCCCTGCCACCAACGACGCAGCGGCCACTTCCTGTGATTCATGCCTGCTCGCTGCGCCAGACAATGACCTTGCTGCTCTCGGCAGGCTGCACAAGGGTACAACTGTTATGCATCCATGGCTGCACTGGTCAGCCTGCATCATGGGCTTTATCTGCAACTCTGCATTTGATTAATCTTGCAGCTTGGTCGTCTGGCCACCAAGGCCTTCCTGGCCACCCTGCTGCTCCACAATGTGCAAACTGCGCCACACATACAGATTATTAAGCCTGTTCTCCACACAGACATGGTTGCGCTGCCCCTCGCACCTCACCGCCCTGCAGCAACCGTGCTGCCCTGAACATGCTGGTAAAAATGCCTCGCGGCTGGGAATGATGGCTGCACAAAGTCGCTGCAATTCCCAGTGCTGCGCACGCAGGCCTGGAATGGCGTCGGGGCACCGGTGCCACGGTGTCAGGAATTCTGTGTTGGGGCAGGACAGCTGCCTAGTTTCACAACATGACAGGCCCGTCAAAGTCCTTCATGAATGCAAAGGCATGCCCTTGCCCTTGCTCGCCCTTCTCTGCGTGAACGCCCAGCCAGCGTCGGGCGGCAGCGAGAGTGCGCAGTATCCTCAGCTTAAGTGAGGGGCTGGGCCGCTTTTGGAGTTTTATGTGCCCATAGTAGCATGTGCAGTGCCGTTGCCACTTCTCTGCGCAGCCAGGGGCGTGCGCCCGAACTGGGGGGGCGCACAAGTGGGACTTGCACGACTCCCGGGCAGGCCGGAGCCCAGGCTGCGACTGTGTGTTGTGTCACAAGCCCGTCAGGTCGACCTGCATGGTGCGGCGCTACCCCAGCAGCTGGGTGCATGTCCTCCGGTGGCGGCCGTCCCTCTACATTTCACTTCCTCGTTTCACTCCAGACCATGCTGATCACTGGGCAACGCGAGGAAAGCTAAGTTGGTGAGCCCAGGGGCCGCGGGCGTGCACGCCTTTGCCTCTCGGCCGCTGCGCAGACGCTCCCTTCGATGTCAAGCCTCTCCCGGCACGCTGCCGGGCCCGCGGCTGTCAGCAAGCGGAGCCCAGCGCCTCTTCAGCCACCGTCGCCCCGGTGGCAAGTGACCCACCGGCGATGCCGAGCCCCTATCGCCTGGCTGATCAGCTCCTGTGCCCTTTGGCCTGCAGTTTGCATGGTTATCATGCCCAAGCTACTGTGGGCAGCCCTGCTGCTCACCCCACTGCTGGCAGCGGGCCAGGATGGTGAGCTGTGGGCACCCCTGTGTACTGCCCCCATACCACCCCCTCTCTGCCTACTCACCCTTCCCTGCTGCTTACCCTGCGCTCAGCGCTGTCATGCGACGCGTCAACCCTGACGCGGAATAGCTACTGTGTGCACTGCGGCAGCACGGGCGCGCCACTGCTGTGCGTCGCCGAAGGCGGCCAGGCGTGCAAGACGGCGCTCCAGGTGCCTGCCACGCATGTGCCGTTGCATGCGCTACAGCCTGGCTTTGCCGGCCCTACCCAGCCTCCAAGCTTTTAACTTGCGACGCATGCCCCGCGCTGTGCAGGGAAAGGCGCAGGTGGTGCCGCTGTGCAGCAGCCTGGGCCCGCTGGGCTCAAAGGACGGCGCCTGCTTTGCATCGGTCCAGGGCAAGCCGCTGGCATTCAATGCCGAGTCGCTGCTCCTGGCTGCCGTGGCCACCTGCCCATCTGCCGCCGACTGCTCCTGTGATAGCGGTGTGGCAGGGACGCAGCTGCCGCGCCAGGCGCTGCCCTACTACCACCGGCCCTGCGGCGCGGCCAGCCTGCCGGCCGGCACACTGCCAAAGTGCGTGTCCGTGACCGCCACCGGGCGCCAGCGCCTCAGCAGCTGCCTGGTGGAGGCAGCCAATCAGCTGCGCTGCTACTCGGAGGTGACAGTGGGTGGAGGCAACTACTGGGTGCTGGACCACGTCTGCTCCGAGCCACTGGCCTCCAGCCTGGCACCGGCAGGCGCCGCACCCGAGTGCGCCGGCCCAGTTGCTGCAGCAGTGATGGCCGCTGCAGCTCCTCTCACTGCTGTGGGCGTCGCAGCGACATTGACCCCGCCCCGCAAGCGCCGACAGCGGCCGACGACAGGTGCGGCTCCCTGTCCTACACACTCTGATGTGGTTGGCTTGCATTTGCTGGGCAGCTCGCATCTCTCTCCCCCCCTGTTCAACAGCCGTGTGCTCTCCCTGTACCTTGCAGTGCAAGTCCGCCTGGTGGGCGGCACTCCCAACGTGTCGGGGCGGCTCGAGTTGAATGTCGGCGGCACCTGGGGCACGGTGAGCCTGGGCTGCCTGCTGCTTGCGCACTGGCCCACCTGCCGAACTGCATGCTCATGGAGTGGGACCAACTGTCCCTGGCTGCAGGTGTGCGACAAGAGTTTCACGGACCGCGAGGCAGACACTATCTGCCGGCAGCTGGGCCTGCGCACGCCAGGAGTGGCTGTCGGCGGCGCGTTTTATGGCCAAGGCTCTGGCCGGGTGCGGAGCTGGGCTGCAATGCACTGTGTATGGCTCCCGGGCTTGCGCTGTGTTGCTGGCGTGCAGGTCGCTCACATCACTCTGCATCCTTACTGGCTGGAGCTACGGCTTGCCTGACCGGCTTCCCGCCATGCAGATCTGGCTGGATGGAGCCTTTTGCAACAACTTTGAGGGCCGCATCCAGGTGCGGGCATCATCACTTGGCTGCTACGCGCGCATGCGTGTGAGGACCAACTGGTCACAAAACCAACCGAACACAAAACGCAGCACTGTCTTGCCATCTGCAGGATTGCTACCACAATGCTTGGGGCGTGGTCTCAAGGCAGTGCAGCCACGCCAGGGACGTGGGCGTGATTTGCGGCGTCAGCAGCGTGCCTGTGCGGCTCGTGGGCGGGCCAAGCTCAAAGTGGGGCCGCCTCGAGGTCCAAGTGGCGGGCATTTGGGGCACGGTGAGTGCCAGTCCAGCAGTGCAAACATCCGGGGTCGTTTCCATGTGAGTGGGTTGTGTTCTAGCTGCATCCTATTACTTCAGCTGGCTTTGCCGCCTGTTGAACCTGTCCGCAGGTCTGCACAGATGGCGTTTCGGAAGTGCGACGTGACGAGCTGGCACAAGCGGTGTGCCGCCAGCTCAACTACTCCCCCGTCAACGCCCGTGTCATCGGCAACGCTCTGTACGGCCAGGTGTGCACTCAACCAAGTGCCACCAAATGCCGGGTGTGGACAGTGTCAATGTGCTTCAATCATGGCCATGGCAGTGATGCCCACCCGCACAGCTTGGTTTGGTGAAGCACCCCAGCTGTCCCCTGCGCATGCAGGGCACCGGCCGCATCTGGGCCAACGATTTTGACTGCGATGGCACTGAGCCGTCGCTGGGCAGGTGCAAGCACAGGCCGTGGGGCTCGCTGAAGCTGGGCCCAGCAGGTGTGCAGATGTGCTCTGATGTTGCACGTTTTAGGGGGCCGCAAGCTGCAGGCCGCATGGTGCTACATTTTGCACTTGGCACTTGTTTACATAAGCATGCAAGCGCCCACTGCAACTGTTGCCTTGGCGCTCACTTCTGCGCACGCTCCCACCTGCACACTCGCAGGCCTGGGCCCCTCCTGCGACCATTCTGGCGATATCAGCATCCAGTGCGAGCCGCCGCCACGTGAGTTGGGGTCCAGCGGCCCTCCAGGCAGCAACACGCTTGTCTGCCACCGGTTCTGCAGGCAGCAGCACGCTTGCTTGGGCGAGCCCTGCATACGCATGCTGCGTGCTGCCATCTCGCGTTGCAAACCACTTGTGCCCCTCGACAGTTGCGATGCGGCTGGCTGGCGGTGATGGCAACTCGGGGCGCCTGGAGATCAGCGTCACCGGCCCAAATGGCCCCTGGGGCACGGCAAGTTTGTTTGTTGTGCCTTACTCCTGCTGTGCCAGCTTGCTTGCCATCCATCTGCCTGTGCAATGCCTTTCCGGCTTCCACCAGCACAACAGATCTGCCCGTTTGGGTGCTCCCACCCGCCCATCGCACCTTGCTTTTCTGAATTGGCCACCCAGCGTGTCACGGCAACCGCACAAGCCTTCTCTTGCCTGCAGGTGTGCAATGGTCTCTTTGGAGACATGTCGGCAGCGGTGGCTTGCCGAACCATGGGCAAAGTGGCCCCCAACAAGGGGCAGGGCATGATGATTGAGAACACCAACAACCGGTTCGGTGAGCTGCCTGCCTTGCGCCTGTGCGAACTGCACAATGCCCACCACGGCAGCAGCACAGTCGCACACGTGCCTGCAACGCTGGCCTGCCATTGCTGTTTGCAGGCACCGCGGACAGCAAGACCCCAATCTGGCTGGCTTGGATCACGTGCTTCGGGGATGAAACGAATCTGGAGGACTGCCGGCGCATGTACTACAGCAACACGCTGGGCTGCAGCCATAGGTGGGGTGACGGCTTGCAGGCTGCAGGGTGGAGGTTTGCAGGGCTGCAGCTCTGACTTGCCTGGTCAAGCTCCTGCGCTGTCCGAGCTTTCTGCATCTGACTGCAGTTGGTGAAGAGGCAGGTTTTTGTTGAACGAGCGTTTTTGTTGCCACAGCTGAAAGCCACAGCCGGAGCGCGCCGCAGACCCTTCTTGCTGCCCACGCCCCACCCGCCTTGGGTGCAGCCGCGACGTACACATCCAGTGCATGCCAGACCTGCCCACGGGCATCCAGCTGCGCTTGGTCGGCGGCGCGCCATGGGACGGGAGGAAGGCCAGCGGCCGAGTTGACGTCTACAAAGACGGACAGTGGGGAACGGTAAGCTGGCCACCATGGCGATGCGGCCTGATGCCAAACAGCCTGCGCTGAGGCTGGGTGCTTGGTCACTACACGCCTCTGCTCAGGTGCCTCACCGCCCCACATGGCACGACGTATCCCTGAGTTGCTTGCCCACCTGCAGGTGTGTGCGGAGGGATTCGAAGATGAAGACGCCACGGTCGTATGCAGGCAGCTGGGCTACGTGATCCCAGGCCAGCCAGCCAAAGGTCGCGCGCTCCCCGGCTTCCCCAAGTGCGTTGGTCAGGATTGTTGGTCAGGACGCATACCTGCACAAGTGCGCAGCACGGCCTGTGGGCAGACTGGCTGCAGCGGCATATGTGGGTTTAACATCACTGCACGATCCCTCGCCTGACGCTGGGCCCGCACCCCTGTCATCCGTGGTCTGCACAGTGGCGATGCCAGCTGGCCAATCTGGCTCACCTACTTGGGATGCCGAGGGGACGAGGCAGGCGTGGAGTACTGCCCGCACCGGCCATGGTGAGGGGCTGCTTGACAGCTGGGCGGGGNAGGCAGAGAGGTGCCTCTGTGGTGATGCACACGCTGCGTGTTCATGCCGTGCCCCCACAGCTCACACCTGCAACCAACTCCACTCCCTCTACAGGGGCGACAAGTGGTGCTTCCACTACTCTGATGTGGGAGTGCAGTGCGGCGAATTGGACCCAGAGGGCGACAGTGAGCTGGGGCTCGCAATCTGCATGGCCCTTTCACCCCAAGTACCCCCGCGTTGCTTCAAAGTTGCTGCCCTGCCTGCTGCCTCTCTGCTTGCCCAGCATTCCAGCCCTGCTGAGGCCACACTTCACCTTGCCGGTGCGCTGGCCACCCCTGCCGTGTTTACAGCTCAGCTACGCCTGGTGGGGGGCCGCGACAAGAACTCGGGCCGGCTGGAAATCAACTACAAGGGCGAATGGGGCACACGTAAGCAGCTTTTTTTTGCAGCGGTTCAACTGTTTGTGCACGGCTCCTGCGTGCCTGCATTCCCTGGAGTTTGACTGCTCTTGCCCTTGCTATGTCTGCAGTCACGGGCATCAGCATGCAGGACAATGCTGCCTCGGTGGCATGCCTCCAGATGAAGCTGAGGGCGCCAGGCATTGCCATTGGCGCGGCCTACTTTGGCCAGGGCAGGGGGAAGATCTGGCTGCAAAACGTGAGTCAGAGTCGGGTTGTGTTGGGTCGGAGGTGGTTGCTGATGTTGCAGCTGTTCCTGCTCAAGACAAGCCCGCATTCGAACTCACCCGGGTGTGCCATCCTCCTGCCCTGCAGGTCATGTGCACTGGTTCGGAGTTCAGGCTGCAGTGAGAAAAGGGCGGCTTGGTATGGGTTACACACTGCTGTGCACTGGCCACACACAGCCCAGCCTCGCAGCCTCAGGTTTATGTACTAACTGTCCATTTGCTCCCTTCTCTTCCTCCCCATCCATGCACCAGCTCGTGCAACCACTCCCCCTGGTGCGGCCGGGCAGGGCGGGCTTTTGGGTGTGGTGGTCTGCACATGCGCCAGGCCCGCATGTGCACACACGCTGTTGGCCTGACTGTTCTGTGCTCCCCGGCCGCTCCCTCTGCAGGGGCCAGGTGGACACAGGCATCACCCATGCGCAGGACGTGAGCGTCATCTGCAACGTGCAGCCGGTGGGCGTGCGGCTGACTGGCGGGCTCACCAAGGACTCTGGCCGCCTGGAGGTGCAGGTCGACGGGCAGTGGGGCACGGTGAGGCGCTTACCTGCAATGTATGTACATCAGTGCGGCCCAATCCCAACCAGCAGGGGAGCCAGTATTGCCCGAGCAGGGTGGTTGGAGCAGCAGCCCCCCGGCTTTGCCTCAGCCAGCGCTCCGCTCCCCTGCTGTCTCACAGGTTTGCAGCGAGCGTTTCGACGAAGTGGCGGCCACGGTTGTTTGCCGCCAGCTGGGCCTGCCCACCCCTGGGCGTGCACTGGGCACAGGCTACTTCAAGAGTGGGACGGGCCGCGTCTGGCTGACTGGCGTCGCCTGCTCCGGCGATGAAGACAAGCTGTCCGACTGCCCGCACAACACCTGGGGCGCCCAAGTGGCAACCTGCACGCATGGCAAGGTAAGCAGCCGCGCAGGGGCTTGGCCGACTTGTGACCTGGGGGTGGGCAAATGTGGCCACGTAGAAGGGGGCTATCCATTCTGCGCCAATGCACCGGTGGGCTGCAGCAGGGCCTCCTCACTCAGCTGTGTGCCCTTTGCCCCTCGGCAGGATGTGGGCATCGCTTGCGGCCTTGAGGCACGCCTCCCTGCATGTTCCGGCACGGGCTCCGCCTGCAGCGGTGAGTGGAGCGCTGCATGCAGCTTGTACCTGAGCCTGCGCAGCTCGGCTGTGATTGGGGGCTGCAAGTCTGGGTGGGCGGCTCACAGCTCGGCTGTTAGTGAGGTGGTCTCACCACACACTGCCTCCATCCTTGCGCTACAGGTGCCACTACTGGCGGTGAGACGGGCGCATCTTGCTTGGCACCGCGGTTGCCGCTGGTTGTGTAGCTTGCGTTCTGTGATGGTTGTTGGGGTTGCTGCAGCTGTCCGTCTGCGTCTGCTGTAGCAGCGCTACGGCCGTCTGTCGCAGCATTGTGAACATAACATGCTGATGACAATGATACAGTGCTGAAGGTGCAACATGTATTCCTTCCTGTGCATGCACGCAGTGCCACTGTGCACCGACACAAAGATGGCTGCAAACCGCTAGTGAGTGGCACGGGTGAAGGGCGAGCATCTGAAACTTCCTATTGCGGTGGCAACCGACTTGCTGCCCAGCCCATTGTGACTTTCACTCCTTGTGATGCTCCTGCCATCACCTCACCTGTCCCACAGCTGCACACACTGCTCTGGCGCTGGAGCCACGCCTTTCATTTGCTTGGCCAGCGGCCAGCCGTGCACCTTCCAGGCAAGCCGCCGGCCACACAGCATGAACCCAGAGTGCGGTACCCTTGCCTGGGGCACGCAGGACAGTGCACCTTGCCACCGCCTGCTTGCTGCTTGCTCACTGTGCACCACAAACTTCCAAGCCACCTCCCTGCCGCCCCGCATTGCCCTTGTCCAGGGAAAGCTCATTTCGTCGTGCAGCGTGTACGCCAGCCCGACCGACAAGCCCGAGGGTGGCGGCGGCTGCTACCAGCGGCTGAGCAACCGAGGCGGGCTGATGTACCAGGAGGAGCCCTTCTGGGCAATCACCACCTCGGCCTGGAACTTGCCTCCCTGCCCCTCAGCAGGTGGGCTGCCTGCCTGCCCTGCACATGTCGCAGCCTAGCAGCTTGGGCCGCCTAGCGCGTGCGCCTGGGTTCTGCTCCGCTGTGACTGCTTGCCCGCCCTGGAATCTGAAGTGTGCGCCGCCTGATGGTCACATCCCGCCTCCGCTTGTCACCATTCCACGCAGTTGCCTGCAACTGCACGGGCCCCACCGCTGGACCGCCCGGCATCCGAGTGTTGCACCGCGTGTCGCAGCCCTACTACAACACCCCGGTATGTGGCAGCCCAGCTCTGACGGGCAAGGGGGCCAGCTTGAGCACAGGCAAACGGGGGCCATGCAGTGGGCTGAGGGGTGATCAACTGCATCGCAACCCACACTGATTCCGCCCCACAGTGCTGGACGTCCAACGACCATGAGAACCTGGGGAGCGCAGAAGCAGGCGTCATGGACCAGTGCGCCGACTTCCAATACACCGGTCGCCAGCGCATGAGCGGCTGCACAGCGGAGAGCCGATTCCTCTGGTGGGTGGGCGGGCCGGGGTGGGCTGGGTGGGCCGAGCAGGCCCGTGTTTGCAGCAGCCCAGGCTCATCTCTGCCAACCTGTTGCGGAGCATGCGGTTTGCACACGGCAAGGCGTAGGCAGGCTGGCAGGCTGTAAGCACCTGCAGAGCCAGTGTGCAGCAGTGGTGGCGTGTGAGGCAGACTGAGACCAGCATGCTTCCCCATGCCCGCCATGTCCTGCGCAGGTGCTATGTGGAGTTCAAGCTGGTGAGCCTGTCCAGGTTGACAAGGCAGTTGACAGCACAGCTGGTTGCCTTGAGGTGTGGGCCTGTGGGCTTGGCAGCCCACACATGCCGCTCAACACATGCCGCCGGAGCATCCACACCTGCCTGTGTGCAGGATGGCAAGTCGTACTGGACGCTGGACCACTCCTGCAAGACGCCCCTGGACAGCCAAGTCAGCTACCCTGGCGACCCACTGTGCAGTGAGTGGCCAGCCCGTTGGACATTACCTTATGGCTTGGTGCCGCTCGCTTTGCACAGCTGCTGTGCTTGTTTGGGGTGGGAGCCTGTGCAGCACCACTTTAGGTGAAGGCTCAAGCGGCATCGCAAGCCTGGCCATGCTACATGAGCCACAGCCACAGCTTTCCTTTCAGCATTTTTTCCTCCCAGCTGCTACATTGGCACAGGACATGCATACATTGCAATTAGAAAGTGCTGCCCTCCGCTCTGCTTGCAGATCAACCCTGCGAGTACACTCAGCTTGCAGACAACAGATATTGGTGAGTTCAACAGCCAAATATGGGGCCCAAGCAGACATGGCATGCGATGTCCAAGTCTTGCTGGTCTAAGCAGCCCTACGCAAAGCGCCGCCAACCGTTCCCATCTACCCGCAGCGTGCACTGTCCTGCCCCTGGCGCCAGGCCGACCATTTGCCTCGCAAGTGGCAAACCGTGCGCTGCAAGCAAGGCAAGCCGGAGTGATACAGCTGCCTGTTGCGATGCGTACCGCACCCTGCCGAGCGTGGCAGTCTCGCGCGCCTGGTGTGCCCCACCACCAGATGTGCGCGGCCTGCTGCTTCCCCCCACACTGCAGGACGGCTCGGTGTGGAACCCCAAGGTGCCGCTGTGCAGCACCGTGGCGCCACTGGGCGCGCCATTTGGCGAGTGCTACACCTCGATGCAAGGCGCGGCGCTTGCGTACGCCAACGTGCAGTACTGGCAGGCGCAGCAGGCTTCGTGCTGGAACCCGGCAACCTGCAACTGCGTTGGCGGCACGCCTGGCAAGCGCGTGCTGCGGTTTGTGGATGGCACCCTGCTGGATGCCCCCTGCTCTGCGGCCAACAAGATGGGCACACAGCCCAAGTGCCAGGTGGGCGCCAGGGCGGGGTGCCACAAGCAGCAGCCATGCAAGGAGTAGTGCGCCTGTGCAGCTTGCAAGGAAGAGCAAGCCTCTGTGTGCGGCGCTTTGCAACTGCGGTGGCACATGCATGAATGAGGCGGCATGCCTGGGCATGGCCCTTCCCCTGCCGCAATCCCTCCTTCCTTCCTTCACTTCCGCCTGCTGCAGCTTTTCGACTTCACTGGCCGTCAAGCACTGGCCAGCTGCATCAGTGAAGGCACAGTGTGGCAATGTGAGCAGTGCTTGGTTGGCCCAGCCTGTCGACAGATAAGTGGTGTGCGGGACACCAACCCTGCCCAACCCTCGCACTCCCTTTTGGTGCAGACAACAACTGCTACAGCGAAGTGACTGTGGGCGGCAAGAACTACTGGCTGCTGGACCACTCCTGCTCCCCACAATATGTGAGTTGTGCAGCGGCAATTGGGGGGATGCACCACTGCTGTCACCGCAATGGTCCTGGATGCCAGCTCTTTGCCGACCTGCCCTCTTCCTCTACCTGTGGCGCAGATTAACCAGCTGCAAATAGGGCCGCCTCAAGCCGGCTGCGGCAAGTGACAGATGTTTGGCAGGGCCCAGCTGGGCCAGGAGACTGCGTTTGCATGCTGTGCTTGCTGCTATGCAAGCAAAAGGCCACTTGCTGATGACTGTCACCACCCCTCTGTGCAGGCATGTGAGCGGCGACATGCAGCTGCGGAGAGCGATCGCTGCATGGCAACCGAGTTGCCACAGTGAAGCAGCCACTATGAAACCCACCATATACCCTCTCACCCGCCCGTCCAACATCGCCCACTTCCCACCCGTACGTGCATGCGCCTGCTTACATTAACAATCAAAGCCAACTTTCAATGCTCCCACGTATGTACGTTCCACTCCACTTTGGGTTCAAATGGGTTCCTTTTCCGACCGTCACACCGCACACCCTTGCATGGTGCTCCTCCACCTGCGCAGCATACGAATACTCACTTAATAACTTCCTGCCTCTGCACACGTGCCTTTCATGTATGTGTTTGCTTTTTTGGCCCCGACACATTCTTTCCCAACCACAGCTGCATAAGTCGTTTCTTCTCTTTTTTGCNTTTCCGCGCCATGCAACCAGCCCCTGCCTGTGCCCCTGCCTATGCAACCTGGAACCCGGAGGCACCACAGCAACCTTGGTTTTGAACCTGCAAGGATGTTGTGCATGCGTGCATGTAACATCGATGCGAGCATGAGCCGCAGCACCCAGGCAGGCGGCTCTTGACATGCCACAGCCTCAAGGCTGGGCTGCCATAAGCCGCCATCGGGAGGTCCAATGCACAACTAGCGCAGGTGCACGGCCCTTGCCATGCTGCACAGCATGCACCTGGCCTTCATAGCTGGCAGCAAGTGCCAACCACAACGGTGCAATGCAACGTGCGCCGGCCATGACTTCCCCATGTCCTGTTGCTCATGCGCCTGCTGCCCTGCCTGTCCCTGTCCTTGCAGCAAGTCACGGTCGTGAGCATTACACACTCGGCCGTCACATTTCATCGGCGGCTGCCGGGCGCCCGGACTCC
>JADXDR010000100.1:141104-152963 GCA_025026875.1 Chlorella ohadii
GCCGCCGCTTGCGCTTCAGGCGCCGCATCCGCTTCTTCCTCCACTGCGGGTGGGAATGAAGGTTGAGAGGCGCACAGGGGGTGAGGGGGCGGTGCGGCGTGAATATAACCGAGCGAGCGGCTGAGCAGCGCACTGCGGCGATGGCGTGCCGGTGCTGCAGGGTAGCTGCTGCGAGCCGCGCGTGGGCTGCCCAGCCGCCCCAGGCAGCCGCCGCTGATGGTCCGCCGCGTCAAAGGGGGCGATGGAGGGTGGGGCCGAGCATGGAGCATGCCGGCCCGCAAGGCAGGCTGCCGGGGGCGGCCGCCGGCACCAAGCCCTGCAGCATCGCTGACCCCAGCTGCAGCAGGGGCCCGCCGGGCCCCGGGGACCGCCCTGCCGCCGCCCCTGATGGCGGGGCCCAAGCGGGGCGCCCAACCCGGCTGCACGTCTCACCTTAGCGCGCATCTTCGCTTGTTCTGTGGAGAGAACAAACGAAAAGGGAGCGGGGAGGGCCGGGCGCGCGGCAAGAGGCCTGCACCAGGGACATCCTCATGCTACGCCAATGCGCCGTCAATTGACAGCCATCGGAGCGCGGGGCGACATTTCGGGCTCTCTGCCACTAAACGTGCGTTCCCGCAGACGCCCCTGGACGGCAGGGCGACAGCCCCGCCTCTCCTGCCCCGCCAGCTCTTCCTGCAGCGCCTGGGCCGTCTGCAGGCCACACAAGGAGCTCCGCTGATCGTCTGCAGCGGCTTGCGCCGCAGCCCAGGCTAGCCAGGAGGGGCGCCCGACCGGCGGCAGCGGCAGCGCTCGGCAGCAGGCATCCGCCTTCACCCCCAGCCACAACATTATACAGCACCGGCAGCATGAACGGCACCACAAGCACAGCCGAGGCGGATGCATCGCTTCAGCGCCAGCTGGAGTCGCTGACACCGGAGCAGCGGGATGCGCTGCGCGCATATGCCGCCGACTATGTGGCGCGCCGCAGCCGCGTGGTGGTGGACGGCAAGGTGAGCAGGGGCGGCAGTGCCGATCCGAGCACACACTGGCCGCTTTGGCTCTTGTAGGAGTGTCAGCAGTGAAGCGCTGGCTGCCTGCTTGGAGTTGCAAGTCGAGGAGTGCTGCCCGTTGCAATCCAGGCCTCAGTGCCACCTCCAACTCTCTGGTGCCTTTGCTTTGCCCGCCTGCTGGTGCCCAGCATGCCCCTCCCACTCTGTGGACAGGGCTGGCACTGTACAAAGCTAGTTTGCAACAGACTGCCTGCCCCGTCCATGAGCCCAGCGCCTGTCCCCCGCCACCTCAACCCCCGCAGTCCACCTCGCTCAAGCGGTTTGCACGGCGGGTGGCGGAAAAGAAGAAGCTGTTTGAGAGTGGGGCCATGGAGGAGACCGTGCGGTGCGCACCGCTGGCCCTGCCCGTAGCAGCAATGTGCTTCAAAGCCTGCATGTTGCACCCTGCTCAGGGAGCGCTTGGGGATGCTGGCGGGCCCCATGCGTCCCCTTCCAGACTCTGCCCACCCCACCCCTGCCGCACCGCCGCAGGACGATACCGCGCTGGCAGCTGCAGCAGGGCATCCCGGCCAGGGAGCTGCGGCAGGGCGCCTACAAGCAGCAGCTGCGGGACCACGAGGAAGCAGAGCTGGAGCTGGTGCGCTGCAGGGAGGGGGCGGAGGCGTGGCTTCCTTTACCCTGCAAGCGGTGGGCAGCATGATGGGTGTAGCAGCAGCAGCAGCGGCGGCGGCAGCAAGCAGGCTGCAGCCGACTCTTGAGGCCTGCTGTACTACGGGCGCAGCGGCGCAAAGGGCGCTTGGCCTCCCGCCAGCTCCACCGCCGTGCAGCATGCAGGATGGTCGGCTGGTTGGCATAGCTGCGCCTGCCTCACATGCTGCTACGCATGCCTGCCTGCCGCAGGACCGCTTTGGCCAGGGCGTGGTGACGTCGCGGGCCACCGGGCTGGGCAGCCTGCTGGGCAGCCGCCGCCGCGACTTTGCCTGGGGCATCTGTGAGTGCGCTGCCACCCGGGTGCACCGCTGCGGTGCCGTTTATCGCTGTTCTGCACCATCCTGCCAGGGGCCTCCTTCCTACTTTTTTGCGGCTCCTTCACATGGGCTGCACATGTTGCGTATGTCCGTGCATCCGTGCTAACTACACAGCCCTTTCTTTGCCCTCACCAGATGCCCGGGCGGACGATGCCGAGCGCGTGCTGCACGAAGCATGGGCGGAGCGTGACCAGCAGCAGGCGGTGGCCAGTGAAGACTTGTACCTCGACATCGTGCGCTACGCCCACCAGGTGGGCAGCAACAGTGTGGCTTTGTGATGCTGCGCCGCGCCATTCATGCTGCGTTATGTGGTGCTTGGAGGCGGTGGCCTAGTCGCCCTGCTTATGTGCATCCAAGCGGGCTGCCTGCACACTCTGCATGGCTGTTGGGAGCGCATGGTGGCATGGTGAGCCTCCCGCCCACCCCCCTTCTCTGCCTCAGATGGAGCTGACGCTCATAGCGCTGACGAGCCGCCCGCTGCCGCTGGCGGCCACGCGGCAGCAGCTGGCGGGTGAGCGTACGACGATGGGTTGAGCCAGCCACTCAGCCTGCAGCACCCTGCGGACGCAGTGCAGCATGGCGGCAGGCTTGTGTGCTGGAGTGTAACCCCAATGCCCGTCTCACCTGCATCTTGCGTCCTGCCTGAACCTGCGCTGTCCCGCTCCCCGCCACCCGCTGTCCCCAGGCAAGCTGGAGGCGAGCATGCAGCGGCTGAGCGGGAAGGCTGAGCTGGCACCAAAGGCCAAGGCTGACCTCCAGCAATTTGTGTCCATGTTCAATGGTGGGTGGCAACTGGGAGCGCTTTTCCCTTGGGCTTGCCATGGGACGGCTGCAGCAAAGAGCGGAAGCTTGCATAGCAGTGCGTAGATGTGTCATACATGGTGCACGAGGGGCATGAGGCGGCCTGCATCGGAGCGCCCACGCCTCTTGTTCACTCGCCCTGCTGCCGTCCTGCAGACAATCGTGTGGCACCGGCGGGGTGGATGGATGGCGCGGGCAACGTGCGGGAGGGCACCCACTTCTTGTTCAGCACCACGCCGGAGGGCCACCTGGTGGCGGAAGGTGGGCGGGTGCAGCGGCTTGGGTGGTGGGGTTATGGACGGGCGGAATGGCTGCAACAGCGCGTGGACATCACGTCATAGCTGCAGGACGGCATGGTTCATCACACGGTTGGCATGGCCTGCACATGCAATGCCACATGATCATGCCTTTGCATCCGTGCTCCATTTGCCTGCAGCCATCACGCCGGGGCGGCTCAAGGAGCGCAAGACGAGCCGCATCTGCGTCAACCAGAGCCCGCTGGTCACAGGTGAGCCCATTGGGCAGCAGGTGGTGGCACATCATGGCATGTTGGCGCGCAAGGGCATGCACCCATGCACCCCAATGACATGCCTCTTCACCCGCCCGCTCACCCCGCCTGCCGCCCCTGCTCCATGGGGCCCCTGTTGCGTGCAGCCTCTGTGTTCGACATGTTCCTGGGGCCTCAGCCGCTGGATGAGCATGGCAAGCAAGATGTGGGGCACGGCATGGTGTGGGCCGCCAATGGCTTCAGGTGCGAGAGCAGCGGGGCTGTCCTGGGTATGCACCGACCCTGGCATGTTGTGCGCGCTTAACCTACTGACCCTGCTGCAAGCGGCATGCTGGATTTTTCTTGAGCTGGCTTGTCGCATATGGTCCTGTTAGAGTGCAATCATGTTCTGTTCAGAGCCTCAATTTTCCTTGCTTGACCGCCGCTTGCCCCCTGCCTGCCCCCGCAGGTTCCGCCCGTGGGAGATGCGGCCAGGGCAGTACGTTGCTGCCAAGGGACCGGATGGCCGCCTCACCTACCCCAAGCCTGACCCGCAGCAGGAAGAGTGCATGGCGCTGCCGCTGCGGTGAGCGGGGCTGCGGTCTGCCGGCTGCTGCGGGCAAACATTGAGGCAACATGTGCAATGCCCCCGCTGTGCGCCAGGTCACCACTCCGCCATCTGCTGCACCATGCAGGCCCAGCGTGTTCCAGCTGCTGGACGAGGGGACGCGGCCGCTGCAGCGCATGCTGCTGGACAGCATCCAAGCGGCGGCGGCGGTGGATGCATCGTGAGCGCTTGCTCGTTAGGGCTGCCTGCCCCACGATGTCCACACAGTCTCTCTCTTCTCTGCGCCCATTCATGCCTCACTTTACAGAATTCGTGTCCCAATTGCACGAGCGGAACACTGGCATGTGGCTGCCTGGCAGGGAAATCAAAGGCGGCGAGACATGGCTGCAAGGGCTGACGGAAGGCGGCAGCCAGGGTTTGGAGAAGCGGCCCGATCGCTGGCTGGAGCTCGCTGCGCTGGGATGACTTTCGATGGTGCAGGGCCATGAGGGGCCTGCAGCCAGCCGCACTCACCAGCATGAACGCTGACTGCAAGTGGCGCCAAGCGACCGCTCCCGCCCCGCTGTCCCTGCCTTCCCCGCTACATTACAAGCGACCCACACTGAATTGGACGTTTTGCCTGCCCCTCCTGAAGCAAGAGCGGCGCAGAGACCGGGCGGCTTGTTAGCAACAGGTGCGCCGCAGCCTGCCATGCAGCCTCCAAGCACTGCTGCAGTGAACGCAGCAAGTGGGCTGCCCGCCAGTGCGACCATCCTGGGCTGGCAGGGCCCAACGCCCCATTGAGGCTGCAGCAGTTCCGGCAGGCGCGCCCCAGCAGCCCACTGCATCACAGCAAGTGTTCAAGGACTGGTGGTGGGGCTCCGGCGCAGGCTGGCTGCCGCCCCGTCGGCCGCTGCTGTTGGCGCTGGGGGCCCTGCCGGTTTGTGCACGCTCGCGCCCCCCCAAGAGGAGTGCTTGGCTACCCTGGCCTGCTTGGCATCCCCTCAAGCATGAGCTGTGCCCTCCCTACCAACCGCCCCAACACCTGCAGCCCAGAACCCGCCCGGCCATGGCCTGGGCGCTGGCCCGGCGCGGGGTGACCAAGTCGCCCTCGCAGCTGGCCTTAGAGACGCTCGAGTCGTGGCAGGCGCGCATGCCGGTTGTGCATGTGCTGTTGTGCTGCAGCATTGTGACTGTATTGGGCCGCGGTTTGAGCCACGAATTGCAGGCACAGCCTGATGGCCGCCCACAGGTGCTGGGGCACCCTAGCCAACTGCTGCCGCGCTTTTCCTCGGCGCTGCCTGCAGGAGAAGGAGGCGCGCAACCAGCTGCAGAGTGCGGTGGACGAGGATGGCTCGCTGCTGGACAACCTCACGCTGGAGCTGCGGGTGCACCCGCCCTCCATCGACGTTGACAACCACTCGCACGAGCAGTGGACCACGGTGACCATCGACTCGGCCAACCGACCAGGCTCCCTCATCTACGTGAGCGCGTGCTACGCTGCAGTACAACTGGTCTCATGTGCTGTACTGTTGTGGTTTTGCATGCGGCTGTGTTTGGCTGTTGATGCACCATGCTGCCACTGCTGTGGGACGAGCCGCGCTTGCGCTGCGCTGTGCATGTTGGTACCACTGCCTGCATGCCATGGCAGCTGCGGTGCATTGCCGACCTGCATTATAAATAACCCAAGCATCAAGGCTTGCCATGCCTGCAGATGGTGCAACACTTCACTGAGCTGGACCTGCGCATCTGCTCCGCCCGCATCTCCTCAGACGGCGGCTGGTTCGTGGATGGTGAGGAGAGGGTGCAGGCTGCTGTGGGTGGCTTGTGGGAGGCTGGGGGAAGAGCTGGTTTGCATATGCATTGTGCGCCCCGGCAGCCGCCCGAGGCATGCACCTGATACACTTGGCACCCTGCGGCACTACATGTTCCCACCCCTCGCCATGTTTGCTGCCAACACTACCGCAGTGTTCCACCTGGCCGAGGCCAACGGCGAGAAGGTGAGGGCAGCAGGTGGCATGGTCCTGAAGTGGCACGGTGGCCCGCCTTGTGCATTGCAATGGCCTTGCAAGTCCGCTGCTGCCACGCTCATGCCCCTTCTTTCTTGATGTCCTCGTGCGCTGCCATCTTGTTGCTCCTGCTCGCCTGACCGCATGCTCTCCGTCTGCTTCCCCGCCTGCCTCCCAGGTGCGCAACCCCAAGAAGCTGCAGTCCATCAAGCAGATGCTGAACGTGTACATGCAGCAGGAGGAGGACCTGCTGCTCAACGGGGGTGAGGCTGGGGCACACCACTTCAGTTGGCGTGCTTGCCTATGTGTTGGTGCCCCTGCTGCTCATGGCTGTCGGCGTGGCTGCCCATCACTCTGTAGCTTGTCAAACAGATGGCTCGCAGTCAGCCAAGCCAGCTAGCACGCAAGCATGTGTGCTGCCCCAACCACCCTGTGCTGCAGACGAGACAGACGACATGAACCGCGTGGAGACGACCGTGTTTGAGCTGGCGGGGCCCGACCGGCCCGGCCTGCTGGCCGAGGTCACCCACCTGCTGACCCACAACGGCTGCAACATCCGCTCGGCGGCGGTGCGTGCATGCCTGGATTGGGTCTTGTGCGGCGGCAGCAGCAGGCCACTGCGGCTTGGCATGTGCACCAGGCTGCCCGCACGCAAGATGCAATGCTGGAGGCAGACCAGCTGGGCAGTGGGCACCGTTCTGCTGCCGCCGCCCAGTTCATTAACCGCCACACTGCGCCCCGCCTATGCACCCCKGCCGCCTGCAGGTGTGGACGTACAAGGGGCGCGTTGCTTTTGTGCTGTCCATTACCGAAAAGGGCATGCCCGTGGTGGACGGCATCAAGCTGCAGCGTCTGCGCCAGCTGGTGCTGGGTGAGCGCGGGCTGGGCTGCATTGGGTGCAGGTGCTGGCCGGGCTGAGATGCCGCTTTGGGGGACAGCTGCGGGCTCCATGCCACAGCTGGCTACAGGCCCTCTGCACCATTGAAGCGGCTGCGACGCTGCATGGCTCCTGGGATCACAAACCACCCACCTAATGCCCATCTGACCGCAGGCATCATGACGCGGCGGCCGGGCCCCTCCAACAGCAACGGCGCACTGGCCGCCATGGCCGCAGGCGGAGGCGCCGGCGTGCCAGGCGGCAGCACTCATGGCGGCGGCGGTGTGATCATCAACATCCGCAAGGTGAGAAGCAGGAGCATTGTCCATGCTTGCAGCCAACCCAGCTGCCGCTGCCTGCCTGGCTGTCACCCTTGCTGCCGCCGCCTTCTCGGTGCGGCGCCAGCTTGCAACATGGTTGCTGTGCATACCTGCTACATGCTCCTGCGGCGCACTTGCACACCTGGCCCACCCCCGACCCTCCTGCTGCCTGTAGGTGCGGGGAGAGGTGCACCACGACCGACGACTCCACCAGCTGATGCTGCAGGAGGAGGTGAACCAGGTAGGCATGTCATCCCTGCCGCTTGCATGCTGGTGCTGCTGGTCATGCATGCTAAAGTGCCACCTATGGCCCAGCCACTGCTGCCAATGCATGCACCTTAGGGTTCTGGGTTGGCGCTGGCCCGGTGGCTTAGCACACTGTGCCGCCGTGCTGCTAACTTGCCTCGCGCCTTGTCCCGCCCTTCTGTGCCTGCCCGGCAGTGGTCTCAAGGCGCACGGCTGCGGACGGTGGATGAGGAGCTGCCGGAGGCTCCCAGCGGCGCTCTGGACGCCCAGCAGCAGCAGCATCAGCAGCAGGCCGATGCACAGGCCGGGCAGGATGTGCCTGAGGGCGCCACGTACGAGCGTCCCATGAGCCGAGAGTCGGCCGGCAGCAGCGACGGCAGCGGGCCCAGCGACAGCGCGCAGAGCATGCACACCCAGCTTGGTTCGCTGCCCAAGGTGAGCAGGGGGAGGGGCGGTTGCTCTGGTTGCGTCCATGGCCAGTGGCTGCCATGCACAACACAGAAGCTGTGTCTGGTGAGCATACATAACAGGTGGGCCTGGCACACAATGCCGCAGCTGAGGTGCGTCTTTCGGCTGCTGCTGGATGCACTGAATCTCTGCCCGCGTGCTGCCCTCCGCAGATGTCGCCTGGCGTCGTTTACCGCTCCCCCAAGCACGACCGGCCACAGGTGTGCTGGGCAGTTTTGGTTGGAAGCTGGCATGGGGACCAGCGCGGCTACAAACTGCCTTCTGTCTGGTTTTGTGGTGCCCGCGCTCCTGTGGATGTGGCAATCACACTGGCCCTTGATGTCAGAATGCAAGGTGCCCAGCGGCAGAGCAACCCGAGCACAGCCTGCTGAACTCCCAGGGCAGTTGGTGGCTGCAGCTCACTCCCCGGCACTGCTGTCCTGCTGCATCTCTTCCCTCTCAGATCGACATTGACTACTCCAACGACTCCGACTACTGGATCATCTCCATCCGCTGCCGCGACCGCGCCAAGCTGCTGTTCGACACGGGTGAGCACCGCGAGCTGCTGGCTGGCTGGCGGTGGGTTCCAGCAGCAGCCCTGTATTTTGTGTGCCTGTGTGAACGCAGCCGGCTGCTCTCCGCAGGGTCCACTGACCGCCCGCCACCTGTCCCTCGCCCCTGCAGTCTGCACGCTGGCCGACCTGTCCTACGACATCTACCACGCCACCATCGACAGCAGCCCGCAGGAGGGCACCGCGCAGCAGGAGTACTACGTCAGGTGAGCGCGGGCAGTGGTGGGCTGGTCTGGTCTGGTGGGTCAGGGCGGCGCTAAGGTGTGCCATCATGGCGTACTGTTCGGTTAGGGCCGCAAAGAGCACTGCACCATCTCACATCCGTTCACTCATGCGCCCCTTCCTGCCTTGCAGACCACGCACTGGCGACTCTCGCTTTGACCGGGAACAGGCGGAGCTGCTGCGCGCCATGCTGGAGTCGTCCATCCAGGTGCGGCCCCGGCCTGTGCCTGCCCTTTGAGTGTGAATTGGCGGCTGGCTCACAAAGCAGTGTGGTGCCACCAAGCGGGGGTTGAAGACTGTCCCGCTTTGCTGGCCAGATAGCCGCATGCTTTTGCAGGCACCTGGAGGTGGGGAAGCCCCGGCTTACACGCTGTCTGCCGATCCTGATGTGCCGGCCTAGCTTTGCACAACCCGCAGCCCGCCGACCCCCATCCGCCCCCTCACCCACCGCCGCCCTCACGTGCAGCGCCGCTTCCCCAAGGGCCTCAAGGTGCACGTCCACTCGCTCGACCGCTTTGGCTGCCTGGCCGCCCTGGCGCGCGTGCTGCACCAGGTGCGCCGGCAGCGGTGGGGCAACCCTGCAGGCCAGTCACTCCTGGCCAGCAAGCAGGGAGGCTTGGCAGCGGCGCAGCAGGACAGCACACCCCCAGGGCACCCTGCGCCAAGCAGGCTCTTTCCCTGGCCGCTTTCCTGCACCCTCCTCAACCTGGCTCCCTGCCCCGGTGGTGCGCAGGCGGGCCTGAGCGTGACGCGCGCCAAGGTGCGCACGTACGCCACCTCCAAGTCCAGCGGCCACACCTTCTACGTCATGGACGCCAAGGGCGGCCCGCCCGACAAGTGAGCCGCGCGATGGGGACCTCTGCGTCATGCTGCCTGCAACAACTGTTGCAGTGATGGGTGTTGTGGAATGGAGCTGGAGCGCAGCCAGGGCATGGGTGGTTTGTGCATGCCCAGTGTCTGCAGGCCAGGTCCGCAGCTAGCCTGGCCTGCAGCCTCCCCTGTCCACTTGCACTGCCATCGGCACCTGAAGTGCTCCGCTCTGCCATGTGCCCACCCTGCGCAGGGCGCGCGTGGAGGCGGCGTGCCGCGAGATTGGCGGCCAGCTGGTGGAGGCTGGGCAGGAGGCGCGCAGCAGCAGCCTGGGCAGCCACCGCTTCTCCTTCTCCTTCCTCGCGGTGCGCGGGTGCACCGCCATGGTGGTGCAGCACTGGTGTGCTGCTGCACTTGATCTGTGGCGGTGCAGTGCAGTGCCAGCGATGTGCAGCAGTGTGCACTTGTGCAGACCTAGGCTGAGGGGTTCCATGAGACACGTGCGGCAATGCCCGCACCGCGCGCTCAGATCACTCACCCTGTACCTCGCTTGCTTGCTCCCGCCCCCTTGCAGCGCAATTGGAACAGCGCCTGGGGCGGCTCTCCCGGCCAGTCAAGCTGCGGCAGCACATGATGGAGGGCCAAACTGCCGGCCCTGCCACTAGCCCGCGCCTGTTCATCNACATGACACGAGCGGTTACACGCCAACCCACCACCCCAAACCACTCCACCGTGCGGCCCCTGTTCATCACTGGCTGAGCTGTCCACCTCCCGTGCGTGCTGCGGCCCCCCTGCAGCGGCTGCAGCGGCCCACAGGAGGTTCTGCAAACCCTGCCCATTTTTTCCCACTCGTTTGCCCTCACGCCGTCCCACCCTGGCCTGCCGTGCGCTCCCCCACCACGTCTCCTCTAGTGCTTGAGAGTGTGCTCTGCATTTAATCTATTTGCCTGCTGTCCTGGCCGGGTTTCCCTGCCTGTACCTCTTGTACCCTAGCCAACCCCGCCCCCATACCTGCCGATAGTCTGCATTGAATTGCGTGTGGTAGCCTTCGATGCCCCTTCTCTCGTTGCTAGTGCAATAACCCCCTTGTTTGTTTCGCCGATTGGATTTGCATCACCCGTGCCTCACAATCCAGACACGCCACCTCCCCCACCCCCACGGACACCCGCAGTGCCTTAGCCCCGCGCCCCCGACTCCTCTTTTCCTGCTTGAGCTCTCACTGCGCGCCTGCGCCACACTGGCCGGCCCTGCCCTCCGCTCACTGCTCTTCCAATTCCTTTGCCACTCCCTGGGAGGCGTGCGTCGCTCAATGCCCTTGTAATGAGCGATGATGAGCACAAGGTGGGCAGGATCAAGTCACGCACCAGCCGGGCCCCCGTCTCCTGCCGCCGCTGTCCAGGAAGGATGCCAGGAGGGCACCATGCGGCACACAAAGCACAAGTGCTGCTCATGCCGCGTGGGAGCAGTTGGTGGTTGGCGCGGCAGGCCTGTTGGCCCGGCGGTGGGCAGGCCGCTGGCAAGCCCTTGTTACATGCTACATGCGCTGCTCTCACCAAGGCATGGGGCCAGCAGCACCCACAGCACACACCAGAATGCCGCACACAGAGTCTGTCAGAGATCCGGCATGCACGGGAGATGAGATTTTGCAATACTGACTTAACCGCTGCTGCACACAGTGCAATGGGCATCCGTTGCCCTTCCTCCATGCTGCCCGCTCTTCTGGCTCAACTGCTGTTTTGCTGCCTCGCAAAACACGGGCACGTTTGCTGCCCGAGGGGCAGATGGCGCCATGGCGCGCATGCGGCCGGCGGTGGCGGGAGGGGGATGCAGGCGGCCCTCCCACGCCCCCTGCCCACCAACTCCCCTCGATTTCCATACTTGTGATGACGCAATAATAAGGAATATGGCGCTGCTTAGAACGGCAGGGGCCTGGGGCAGCAGCGAGGTGCACAGCGGCCGGGGCAGCGGCGTGCTGCTGCGCACCACCTCGGAGGTGGCGGCGCTGCAGCAGATAAAGGAGCAGCTGGAGGCGCAGTCGAGGCCAGCAGTCAGGTGCGCCAAATGTCACAGATTGGCCGCCGCAGCGCACTTGCAAGGCCCACCACCGCACTTGCAAGACGCCTGGAAGCCCAATTGGGCGGGCCGCTGGCGTGCTGGCGCGCCCACGGCGCGTCATGTTCAACTGCAGACTGCGGCCCTTCGCCTGCCCNGAGCCCCGCCACCCACCCCGCGCACTGCCCTGCAGATCGCACCTGGTGGGCCCCGCCGCGCGGCAGGCTGCTGCGGCGCGCCGCCGTCGCCGCGCCCAGCTCTCCCGCGTGCTGCTCGGCGCGCTGCTGGTTGCGTTCCTGACGGGCACCACCAGCTACCGCCTGCACCTGGCCATGAAGGCAGACCAGGACCCCGKCGAGGAGCCGGGGGCGCTGTCGGGCCTGCGCTCCTGGCTGGCCGGCGGGCSGCGCAGCCTGCGCCAGGGGCCCAGCGGCGACGAGCTGCTYGRCYRG
>JADXDR010000100.1:152968-169529 GCA_025026875.1 Chlorella ohadii
AKGGCNACKSAGACCCGGGGGCGCAGGGCGTGCAGCTGCACCAGGAGTGGTGGCTCATAGGTGCGATGGGTGGGCTGGGCTCTGGTGGCGCAGCGGGTGGCAGGGCGCCGCGCTGCGTTCACGGCATGGTGGTAAGCGGCAGGCATGTGCTCAGTGCAGCTGAGCTGGCCTTGCGAGGCACGTTCAGCGGCCGCCCACCCTCTTGTGACCTGTGCGGCCACTTGCACACATTCACCGGCCACCGCTTCTGCTTGCCATGCAGGCGGTGCCACGCCCGCGGCGCTGGAGCAGCAGCAGCAGGACGAGGCGATTGACAGCAGCCCCATCAACCGCCTCGTGCGTGCACGGCGCCTGCAGCCCGCCTCCCTGCGTGTGTACGACTTTGAGCAGCACGCCTGGGTGCAGCAGCACGCGCTCACGCGGGTGAGCGAGGCAGGGCAGGCAGGCTGGTTGCTGAAGGCCGGCCCAGCACAGCTGCGGGGCCGCCAACCAGGCCAACTGACCAGCTTGCCATGGAGGGGGCAGGCTGGTTGGGTTTGGCTGAAGTTGACTATTCCTGACACCATCGGGCTGTTGGTCAACAACAGGGTACTGACCGTGATTGCGCTGCCTCCTCCGCCGCAGTTCCCGCCGGAGCTGCCGGTGTCGCGCTGGGCGGTGGCCTCGCTGCTGAACAAGATGAAGAAGAAGGAGAGCTCGATTTTCCTGGTGCGGCCCTGCCCCTTCCTTGGTGCATCACAACACTGGGCAGAACAGTGCCAAGAACCTGCCTGCCCAGCTAGCTAGTCGGCTTGCGCCGTCGTTGACTTGTTCCTGCCTGCTGCTCTGCTCTGCTTCACAGGTGGGCGGCATCATGTCCATGGCGGAGGCCGAGGGGCGGCCGCCCCGCCCGCCCGGCGGCGGTAGCAGCGGCGTGCACGCTGGCAGCAGCGGCGGCAGCATTGCTCAACCGCCAGCAGCACATGAAGCAGCGCACATCAGCAATGGATCAACGCGCACATTCACGTCAAAGTTCCAGGAGCTGACTCCCTTGCGGTACTCCTGCTGGCTGGCCAGGATGTCCTTGTCCTGCACCTCCGGCCGCGCGCCCTGCAGCGGGAGGATTCAGGAAAGATGTGAGGGTACTCAACGAATGGAATCAAGGAATAAAGGGGCCAGGATGTCCTTGTCCTGCACGTCCTTCTCTCTCTCGGCCGCGCGCCCTGCATCAACAGAAATGTGCATGAGAGTGTTGAGGCGTACACTATGGATGGAGCGATGACAGTGGCAATGGCAGTTGATGAGAGACAGAGCGGTTGGCGTGGCGAGACAAAGCGGTGAGCGTGGCGCCACCCCAGCAGCCAAGGCATACGTGCCAGTGTAGACAGCGCGACACCACAGTGAGCCGGCAAGACGTCCGTCCCAGAGGGACTCAGCATGCAGGCGCAAGCGGGGGGCAGTCCCCCAAATGAAGCACCACTGCAAGTTCCCAAGCCTGACTACCACTCACGTGGCCCTGCCGCATCATCTGCACACGCTCCGGCGCAGGCGGCAGCCCCACCAGCAGGTGCTTCTGCGGGAATGGGCAGCAGGGCAGGGCAGGTGCTTGTGAGCAAGAAGGCATGTGGCAACAGAGCGACCGGCTGCAGACGTTCTTCTTGTGCACACACACACATTGTGCAGCTAACTGTCTCGCCAGGGTTGCAATCAAGCKCCGGTGCCAAGCCCCCCCCCCCCCCNNTGCTTCCAAGCCAGCAAGCTGCAGATCAAAGGGTGCAGTGCGAAGTACACTTTCGGCAGTGTCCTTTCTGCGCACCTGCAGGTACTGACTGTCGTGCGCGGTCTTGAAGAACTTGTGCTCCAGCAGCTGCGGAATTTGGCCGGGGAGGCATGGGTTGCAGGCAATGTGTGTAGTGAACGGGCTGGCAATGCGGCAGTGAACAGGCAATGGCTGTGCTGTCTCCCTGACGACATGGACAGTCACTCAGCACAAGGACAGGCATTGGATTCGGTCGGTGATGCAGTCGTCTGGTAGCACAGCNAACAGCAGCAGCCCAGCTTGCGCCAGCAGGTCTATGGGTACTGTTGAGCACCGCAGCGCCGCACCTGGGCAGCGGTGGGCCGCTTGGCGGGGTCCTTCACCAGGCACTTGGACACCAGCTCGCGCATCGCCTTGCTGAAGTGCTTCTTGCTTGTCTCTGTGAGACAGGTGGGCAGGCAGGCGGGCGGGGGAAGCAGTTGCAGTCGGTTCAAAATGTTGTGACGGCGCTTGCAAGCCGCGGGACGTGAGCACTTGTCGTGGCAGCCGCTCGTCGGCTGATGCACGCAGCCGGCCCCGCTGCAGCCACGCTACTAGTACCGGCTCCAGCAGGCAGCCCTTCAGCCCAGCAAGCAAGCACAAAGCTCAGTGCCAAGGCACCCACCCGAGTCAAGCGTGGGCGGCGGGTTTTGGATCGTCATGAGCAGCACCTGCGCCGGGGCAGCAGGTGGGCGGGCAACTGAGCATGCTGCTGCTGCCAGGACGCCGCAGTTCGGTGCCTGCCAATGTGCTGCTCTCGGGACTGCCAACGTGCTACAAACCCGCGGATAAACGCAGCAGGCTGCCGCCGCACCTTCATGGGCGGCAGGCGCGCAGCTGAACATGCTGCCGCTCTGATGCTGCAGTTCTGTGCATTGACAATATGCCAATAACATGAGTACAAGCTACAGAGGGCTGCCGCCCCGCACCTTCATGGGCGGCAGGCGCGCAAAGGGCGCGTGCCCATGCGCCAGCTCCAACAGAGTGATGCCAAAGGACCAGATGTCGGCGCGGGCATCGTAGCTGCAGGAGAAAAGCAGAAGTTTATGAAGTATCATGAGAAACAGGCAGCTCCAGCAGAGTGATGCCAAGGGACCAGATGTCGGCACGGGCATCGTAGCTGCAGGGACAACAGTTTGCAGCGTTGGGTGGGGCGGAGGCGTGCAATAAAGCGGGGCAGGGCCAGCATGCTGCATATGAAAGATACACTTGCAAGCGACAGGTGTGTCCGACTGCCAACGATCTTGCAGCATGGCACCCCTGCCCCTCGCTTCACCAGCATCCCAAAGGCCTCACCCCTGGCTCTGCTCCATGACCTCGGGCGCCATCCAGCAAGGCGTGCCCACAAACGTGTTGCGCGACATCATGCGGTTGCCCCACGAGCCGCCGCGCTGCAAACATGTACAAAGCACACAACACATCGCAGTCAGCGGCGCGAGCGGGCCGGTTTGTAGGGAGCAGCCGCAGCTTTGTGGGCAGCGCAGGCAGCAGGGCGGCTCCCCTGCCCAGCCGCCATGCAGGCAAACTGCAACCAGAGTTGCGAAGCACCATTGTTCCAGCGCCGGCCTAGCCAGCAGAGCGCAGCGGGCGCAGCGCCTCACCTCAAGGGTGGCGGCCACTCCAAAGTCGGCCAGCAGCACCTGGCCGTTGTTGTCCAGCAGGATGTTGCCGGCCTGCGTTCCAGTGACGGCAAGGGCAGATCAGACAATGGTGGGGACAGCTGGTGCAAGCCGCTGGGCGGGATGTTGCACTGCGTTCCCCAACAGGGTTAGTATGTTGTTGTACAGTCCGCAGGCCCCACCGTGCGCTGCGGCACCCCACCGCCCTGCCTTGTTTGCAGGACAACCCCCCGTCAGCCCAACCCCACCTCACCTTGATGTCGCGGTGGATGATGCCCTGTCGGTGCAGGTACTCCAGCGCCTTGAGCACGTCCTTCATGATCGTGGCAATCACCGGCTCCTCCAGGCCCTGCAGGCAGCAAGTTTGGGAGGTATACAAGAGAGAGTTATAAGCAGACGGCAACCTTCATGATCGTGGCAATCACCGGCTCTTCCAGGCCCTGCGGCCGCAAATCAGGGCACCGATACAAGCGAATGGCGTGCTTCAGATGTCAGGCGGCAGTAGGCGGAGCGCCAGCGCGCGGCGCGCCGGCACGGCAGGCGCATGCAGCAGCAATGCGGAGCGTGATAAACGTTACCCAGGTGTCGGTGGCGCAACACAGGGAGCAAAGGGCAGCCAAGTTGACCAGCGGAGCAACAAGCAGCGGAGCAGCAACAAAGCGTGCAGCTGCGTCGCACGTCTGGGTACGCGAAGCGCATGATGTTGAGCACGGAGCCGCCCTGCACGTACGGCATCACCATCCACAGGTGCTCCTTGTGCACAAAGGAGCAGTAGAGCGGCAGCAGGTTGGGGTGGTTCAGCTGGCGCATCGTCTGCGGCAAGGCCAGGGTGCAGGGGAGGAGGGGAGCTATGAATGGCCAGCCTGCTGACGCCCTTGGCCAGCACAGGTGCCCTTGATTGCCTGCCAGCCCCCGCCCTGCTCTGACTCGCTCTGCCGCGCACCTGTGCCTCCCGCACAATTTCGTCCAGGCTGCAGTTCATGTTCTCCAGGTCCAGCAGCTTGACCGCCACCTGGCACAGCGCAGCACAGCACAGCACAGCAGGGAACAGTCAGGTGGGGGTGGGGCATGCAAGGGTGTGTGCGCACTGGTACAAAAGAACTGCTCAGGCAACAGGCAGCTGACGGCCTTCACGCAGGCTGACCGAGCCAGCATCAGTGGCAGCGGCAGCAGCGCCAGCAAAGGCGGGCAACGGTGCAGCTGCCAGCATGCGCCCACCTCCTCCTGATAAGGCTTGCAGATGGCTCGGTACACCTGCCCAGGGAGTGCACAGTGGGATGCAGTGAAGCTAGAGAACAGGCCGGCACGTGTGGCACTGGGGATGACACGGCAACAGAGCACAGCTGGCGGCTATCCACTGCCGCAGACAACCAGGGCTGCCCTGCCCACTGCTCCACACGACCAGGGGCTGTGGCGCAGCACTCGAGGCGCTGCCGCAGTTCAACTGTAGCGTGCCCTGCAGGCAAGAGGCTCACCGTGGCGCTCACGCCGCGCCCGCACTCCTCCACCAGGTCATAGGCATCAGCTGTGGTGGGATACTCCCTGCAGCACAGCACAGCGCAGCTCAGGCAGGCTCAGAAAATGGCACGACTGCAGCGACGGACGGCGCAGCAGTGCAGCTGCCGGCAGGTGGAGAGCCGCGTCGGCGGAACAGCGGCTGCCACGGCAGCCTCCCTTGCAGCACCAAGGCAAAAGCGGCTGGTAGGGGCTGCATGCAGCAGCAGGGTGCCTGCGCCGGGTGCAGCCCCAGCCTGCGCAGACCGTAAACGGCAGCAGAAGGGCGCGCTCGCCTGCGGTGCTGCGCCATCGCCGCCACGCTGCTCTGCGAGCGGCTGGCGCTCATAAAGCTGAAGCGCTGGTGCTCCATATCGCCCCACACTGCCAGGCCTGCAGCAACTCAGATTGTAAAGCCTGCGGGGCAGCGGAAGGGGCGAGCCGGGCGCGTCAGGGTTTGAGCTGGGCCGCGGCGGCGTTGCAGGCAGGCACATTAGCTCCCTGGCGCCGCGGGGAGGCGGCCGAGCTGCTCAATAGCCCCTGGCATCCCAGCAGGGGCGAGGGGACCGCCCTCACGGCCTGCTAGCAGCCTGCAGGGGCGGGGGCCACCTGTTGTGCAGGCGCTGCTGGCCCTTTACCTGCGCAGGGGCCTCCCTGGCGACGACCTCGATTCTGAAATGCCGTCCAGCGCCCGCAAACCGCCCGAGCGGGCGTGGGACGAGCCCGAGCAAAAACACTCGCGGCCCCGGAGGCCTTGCGCGGCTCCCGGCTCCTGCCACAAGCTCTCCAGATCAACCGGGGCTGCCTGCCGGCCCCCCGCGACAAAACGGCTCGGGGCGCCACAGTGGCAAGCCATGCGTCGCACGCCTCTGCATAGCGGGCCGCCTATTGTGAACTGCTCTCCCAATCGCCCAGATCGGCATTCAGGTTTGGTCAAGGCGGGGATCGAGCAGAATGCAGACCACCTGCAGCGCCAGCGCGGCCCTGGCGGGCGTTCGCSAGCAGCGGCGCTGCGGGACCAMGCGGCKGAGCAMGGCCGGCCSTCAGCTGCCCGCCKAGGCCACCGCCAGTCGCGCCGCGYGCGCCCAGCGGCTGGCGCAGCGGTGAGCGGCTAAGGGTTGGGCTGGCGCCGGGCCTTCCCGGGCCCCTGGCGCCCCGCCCCTGCTCCCCTGCTGTAGGGTGCAGGGAATGTGGACAATCGGGCGGGTGCCGAGGCGCCCAGCCTGCCACCGCCGCCGCCTGCACCGACACCCCCCGGCGCTTGGCCGGGTGCCTGCGCCCCACCCCTCCCTGCAGGGACCTCCGCATCGAGGCCGCCGCCAAGCAGGAGTCCCGCACCCTGCCCGAAGGCAGCACCCGCTCGCAGACCAACACGGTGCTGGGTGAGCGGCGCAGCAGGGCGGCCGCCCACACGGCCCACCTGGCGGGGATTTTGCCGCCTACGATATTGGCTTCATGGACCAACCACTGCTTCGTCCGGCCTGAACCCAACCCCACAATGCACCGCCCTGCACCCCGCCCGCAGCCGTGATTCTGGGTGGCGGTGCCGGCACGCGCCTGTACCCGCTGACCAAGAACCGCGCTAAGCCCGCTGTGCCCATCGGCGGCGCTTACCGCCTGGTGAGGCCGATGCATGGGGTCCCTGGGTGCCTGGGCTGCTGTGCTGGGCACTGAAAGGGAGGGAAACCCTACAGGCCTACGAGGTTGGGTTGGGTGGGCATGTGCGGTGCGCCATGCCTGATGCCTGCCGTCAAGCACCTGCCTGTGTGCCACTTCGGCGGTGCCTCCATGCCCATGATGGCTCATGCCATGGCATGCTGATGTCTCATGTCCCTGACGCTGACGCTGCGCTGCTCCCCCGTACCCAGATCGACGTGCCCATGAGCAACTGCATCAACAGCGGCATCTCCAAGATCTACATCCTCACCCAGTTCAACTCCACCTCGCTCAACCGCCACCTGGCCCGCACCTACAAGTGAGGCGGCCAGTCAAGCAGTGCTGGGGTGGTGCAAGCGGCTTCCTCGGAATATGATGGCATGCTTTACAACCCTGCAAAGTTGCAGTTGCAACCTGCCATGTGCAGTTGCATCACGATGCCGTGTCATGGCCATCCCATGCCATGCCATGCACCGCGCATTGACTTGTTGTGCTGCACCCTCCCGCCGCCGTTGAGTGCAGCTTTGGCGCCAGCGGCGTGCGCTTTGGCGGCGAGGGATTTGTGGAGGTGCTGGCCGCCACGCAGACGCCCACGGACAAGGAGTGGTTCCAGGTGCGGGGCAGAGGGGGCAGGCAGTTTGTGAGATGTGCTGCTGGTGCGGCAGGACACGGCACGGCACGGCACGGCACGGCATGGCATGGCATGGCATTGGCACGGCATGTCATGCCTGCTCAAAATCATTCACCCAGCTCAGCACCGCGCCCACCCACGCCCACTCCTGCAGGGCACCGCCGATGCCGTGCGCCAGTACGCCTGGCTGTTCCGCGACATCAAGAACCGCAACGTGGAGGTGAGAGCGGGGGACGGCATGGTTTACCTGGCTGGGCTGGCCTAATGGCCGAGCCTGTCTGGGTTGCTCCGCCNTTGCAGCATGTCATGCCCGGCGCACGCATGTCTGCTGGGCAGCTATCTCTCTGCTTGGCAGGTAAATTCAACATGCGTGAGCATAAACGGTTGCCTTGGTTCATGCGCCGCTGGTTGAATGCTGCCGCCGATTAACTGCTGCACCCGCTGTCTGGCATGCCCTCCCATGAACAGGAAATCGTCATCCTGAGCGGCGACCACCTGTACCGCATGGACTACATGAAGGCAAGGCACTGCACTGCTGTGTGAACAGACCATATTGCTCGTGAAATGGATTGAATGGCGAACAGAAGAACAAAGAACGAGGACAGAAGCGCGCTGCATGGCGGTGCCCCTTGTGCCGCTGCGCACGATCACTTCACCAGCCTGCCCTGCCGCTTGTTCCCCCCCTCAGTTCGTGGACTACCACCGCGCCACCGGCGCTGATGTGACCATCGGCTGCCTGCCKGTGGACGCCAAGCGTGCCAGCGACTTTGGCCTCATGAAGATCGACAAGGACGGCCGGTGAGAAGCGGTTTTCGTTAACAGCATTAAGTTTGCCACAAAGCATCTGCTTACCGCACTGTACAACCCTGCTTGCTTCCCATGCAGCATCGTCGAGTTGCGGAGAAGCCCAGGTGCTTGCTTCGCTTGTCTCCTGCAACCGATCAAACTGCTCCTTTCTGCTTGAATCCCCGCAGCATTGTTGAGTTTGCGGAGAAGCCCAAGGGCGAGGCGCTGGAGAAGATGCGGGTGGACACCACCGTGCTGGGTGCGCTGCGCACGCCGCGCTGGGCATGCTGGGCATGCTGCCATGCTGTGCACTGCACTGCAATCCTGGGCATGGTCCTGCCCAGAGCCGCGGCAGCCGCGCTTGCCAGCGGCCTCTGCACGTGTGCCATGCTGTCTCCCCATGTTTGCTGGCCCCTGCCTGCCGCGGTCGCCGTCTGGTCCCACCCCATCTCTGGCCCCACATCGATCCCACCCCTGTGCCCTCCACCCTTTCTGCCCACCAGGCCTGAGCCCCGAGGCCGCCAAGCAGCAGTCGTTCATCGCCAGCATGGGCATCTACGTGTTCAAGAAGGAGCTGATGCTGGACCTGCTGGACAAGGTGCGCGCGCTGCGCCATGCTGTACCATGCTGTGGGTGCTGTGGTCGATGTGGCTGCTGTGGCCGCTGCAGTCGCTTCGTCGCACACGGTGCTGCAGCTGTCTACGGTGGGTCAGCCCCCATGTGTTAGTTTCACCGACTTTGATGCCAGCCGCCTGGCCGCCACAAACCCCAACCCTGCTCACCGCCGCCGCTGCCACCGTGGCTCCCCACCCCNTTACCCCGCAGAACAAGGCCAGCCACGACTTTGGCGGCGAGATCATCCCCATGACCGCCAAGGACCACAAGGTGCGGCCTGTTGCTCAATAACGGCTTTATATGCGCAGGACTGTGGGCCTGTTGCTGGATATAGAGGCAGGCGTGCAGCACTGCGCACCAGACTGTGGCGTGACACGTGCTGCTGCTTGCTAGCATTTGGCCGTGTCGCCTGTGTCCCCTGGCTCTGCCCTGGGCTGGCCGTTGGTACATGCCGTGCTTACTAGCAGCCGTCTGCTCTTTGCCTCCTCCTCTCCCACAGGTCATGGCCTACCTGTTCAACGGTTACTGGGAGGACATCGGTACCATCGAGTCCTTCTTCAACGCCAACCTGGCGCTGACCCACAACGTGAGGGCGCTGCTAAACTTGAGCCCGGTCGTTGCATAGGGGCTCGTCTTGCACTGCTTTTACGGCAATCGGTTGCGACTTGTGAGCAAGTGTCCGTGCTGTGGCCTGCCGCTGTTGCCTCTTGCACTGGCCCATCTCCTGTCTCTGACGTGTCCTCCCTCCCTGTGCGCTTTTCATTCCTGTTGTTCCTCTTGCAGCCCCCCAACTTCCAGTTCCACGACCCCCAGGGCCCCATCTACACCAGCCCCCGCTTCCTGCCCCCCGCCAAGGTGCGCATGACTGCCTCATGTCTTGAAACACGCCACCTGCATTGCAACCGTAAGCGTAGAAGTGGCCCCGGGCTCAGCAAGGCAGCGGTGCGGGCTGGCTGTGCTGTGTAGCAGTCGTGTGTCCTGACTGCCTGCCCCTTGCCAACAGCATCATTCAGTCCCAAATTCCCCACACCCTCTCCTGGCCGCCAGGTCATCAAGAGCAAGCTGACCGACGCCATCGTCAGCCACGGCTCCTACCTGCGCGAGTGAGCGGGGCAGGGGTTGCTCTGTGGAAATGACAACAGGCCATGTCGCTCCGCAACCACGGACGCTCGGTGCTTATTTGCTGCGGCTTGCAAGCCAGCACGCAGCACACAGACCACGAGTGTCCAAATGCCTGTCGGGGACGTACTACTTGCTGGACCTACTTAAATTACAGCTTGCTCGCTCTCCCCAACTGGCCGCAGGTGCACGGTGAACCACGCCATCATCGGCCTGCGCTCCCGCATCATGGACGGCGTGACCATCCAGGTGGGCGGGCGGATGCATGTGGATGCCAAGCTTCTGTGTGGGTGGATGGCACGCTAGGATTGGACCTCTTGCAGGCCAGCCGTGGCTCATGGTGCTGCTGGCCACTGCTCCACCCCTGCCTCCGCTGCACCCATTCACCCCTCCCCGTCCCTGCCCCAACTTGCCCCCCTCTTCACTCATTGTTCAGGACGCCATGGTCATGGGCTGCGACTACTACGAGAGCGATGCGCAGGTGGGCTTGGTTTTTATAGGTGCCGTTTGTGGCAGGCGCCGGCCAGCCTGGCTGTGTGTGCTGAGGTGCAGCGCCAGGCGCGCTGCGCAGTGAGCTGCCTGCTGCTGGCACATCCATGCCCATGCATCCTGTCAACTCACCCTTGCTGCCCCCTCCACTTACCTTGCCCTGCAGCGCGAGGCTCTGATCAAGGCGGGCGGCGTGCCCATGGGCATTGGCGCCGGCTCCACGGTGGGTTGAGTGGGGGGCACTCGTCTTATTGTGCTGTTGTTCATCAAATGTTGTTCCTGAGGCCTGCATGTGGTGATTACCAGCTTGTGCATCTCTGGAGGCTTGCGGTGCAAAGAGTGCGCAAAGGGTGCTCAGCAGGGCGGACACCGCTGCTGCCAGCTGGCCTGCTCGATTCTAATCGACTGCTAACTTACACACACACCTGCCTCCCCTGCCGCAGCTGCGCAACGTGATTGTGGACAAGAATGCACGCATCGGCGACAACGTGCAGATCATCAACAAGTGAGCGCCCAAGAGAGGGCGGGGCAACTGCTTCGAAACCTTGGGGCTTGGCTCGCTCGCTCGGCTGCTCGCCAGTTGGCCAGACGGCTGACCATGCAAGCGGCGGCCCTGTGAACGGCAACTGCCGGCACGCAGCCCAACCTCGGACAGCCTGCGTGCGTGCTTGCCGTGTGTTGCGCTGTGTCTGACCCCTGCCTGCCGTCTGTCCTGTTTGTTTGTCACCACAGGGAGGGCGTGCAGGAGGCGGCGCGCGAGGACGAGGGCTTCTTCATCCGCAGGTGGGCTGGGCTTGCTAAGATCTGCATCGGCTGGGCTTCTTAGTATGACGGGGCAGAGCTGGGTTGGGTTGGGCAGCCAAGCGATCGCCCTCGAAAACAAGTGTGTTGTACCGGGCCTGTTTGCTGCCGATGCAGTCGCAGCCACAGCCTGGGACGCTGCAAAGCAGGGCATGCCGGTGAAAGCAACCACTGCCCAGCACCTTTGCACCACCTGCTGACCCACCTGCTGCCCCCTCCTCCCTCTTCCTTTTGCAGCGGCATTGTGGTGGTGCTGCGCAACCAGACCATCGCCCCTGGCACCATCATCTAAGCGGCCCAGCCCAGCCCGCCGGCCACTCTCTTCGGCATGCTTTGAGTGCTCCCGCTGCTGCCTAGCGCCCCGTTGCGGCCGCGGCCATTGCGCCGCCGCGGCCATTTGATTCAGCCCCCATTCGTTCGTCCCGGGCGCCTGCACCCGTGAGAATCTCCTTGTTTTTTGCACAGCGCAGCCAATCGCTGCAGCTTGCCCATTTTGATGTCCCCAACCACCCGCCAAAATGAACGCGCTTTCGCCTGCCCTGCTGCACCCCATACTGATGCTGACCTGCGCCGCCGCCCGGCCCATACCCCCTTGTTGAAAGCTGTCCCCCTGTTCATTGTGTTGTTGTGTACTGCTGCTCTGCTTCTGCTCTGCTGCTGGGCACCGGGCGGCGGCGCACAGCCACCGAGGCCCCCCCACATGTAACTGCCGCCTCGGCTGCACAGGGCGCACATTAAGGCAACAGCAAGCTAGCGGCAACAAATGGTGTTCCTTGCATGCAGGCTGTTTACATCAATCATTAGACACAGCAAGCAGTGGCTGTGGAGCATCGGCTGCACGGGATGCAGTGCAGCCTCACATAAATGGATGCCACAGCTGCAATGCATGTGTATTGCATAGTTGAAGGCTCTGTTGGTATGGTGCTTCATGCCTTGCAAGGTATGCTGCCCTAAACGCAGGTGAGCATCACCTCACATCGACAGGAAGCGGCTGAGGCGCACTGGGGACCCCATGCCGCCATAGTCCTGGTCGCTGCTGTCACTGCTGCTGCTGTCGCTGTCGCTGCTGCTGCCGCTGCTGCTGCTGCTGCTGTCGCTGCTGCTGCTGTGCCGCCGCTTCTTCTTCTTGCTCCGCTTGTCCTTGCTGCTGCGCTTGTGCTTCTGCGGGTGTGTGTGGGNTGGGGGGCAACGTGAGGGCAGGAGGCCTGGATGTGAGCCCCAATGATTGTATCACAGCTTCTTCATCTTCTTGCTCCGCTTGTCCTTGCTGCTGCGCTTGTGCTTCTGCAGGTGTGTGTGGGGTGAGGTAGGACAAGACAAGGGAGGCGGACATGAGCAGTGACGGTCCGGCAAGCATGGCAGCTGACGGGGGGCAGGCAGGGACAGGCTTAATCTGTGTGCGCAACACCACATTCAAACCACATTGTTTTGGCAGGCCACCCACCCGCCGGCACGCACTACCGGGCTGAAGCCTTGCCACAGCAAGCACACCCACCTTCTTCTTGTCCTTGCTGCTCTTCTTCCGCTTCTTCCGCTCCTTCTTCTCCTTCTTCTTCTCAGCCTTCTTGTCCTTCTTCTTGGTCACGCCGCCCTCCTGCACAGGACAACGCCAAGCAAACAATGCCTATAGATCATCGCCTCTTGTGCTGGCGGGGGAGGCAGCGGAGGTAGCGGTAGCAGTTGTGGTGCAACTGGGCCGGCGGCGGCGGCAGCAGCAAGAGGCAGCGAAGCAAGAGGCAGCCCACCTTTGTGTACCCCAGCCGCCGCGCCCGCTCAGCCTCCAGCGCCTCCTTGTACTCGCCTGCAGGAAAAAGTGTGTTGGCAAATATGGTGCGTTGGCAGATGAATCAGGCAGGAGCCAGCAAAGGCAAGGGACAGAATCGGCAGGAAAGCGGCACGCTCCACGGCTGCTGCCAACGGTGCCAGGGCACCACCAGCGACGGCAGGAGGCAGGGCGCAAGGCGCAGCAGGCGCAGCAGGTGCAGCGGCACAGCCGGCAGGCGGGCAGCCGCACTCACGGTCTGCCTGCGCGTTTGCCGCCTCCATTGCTGCCTCCCTTGCAGCCGCCTCGTCTTGCTGCTTCTTCCAGTCGTCCCAGCTGCGTGGAAAAGCAGGGCAGGGTGGGCATGAAGTCCTGAGCTTTTGGGAACAGGGTTGCAAGCAGCGGGCTGCAGGCAATGGCAGCATCAGTGTGCTGCAGCAGTGGCAGTCGGTTGGCCCCAGAAGGATGACAAGCACCGAACCACGCGTGTGCAGCAGCTCCCAGTGCCAGCGTACACACGCCCCCAAAACCCACCTTGGCCGCTCCATTGTCAGCGCTGCCAGCCGCGCAGCGTGCCACTCGGCCGTGTGGAACGAGGCGTCGTGGCCTGTGGGGAGCAGGGGAGCCAAGCATGGCAATGCATCAGCAGCGGTTTGGGGGCATCTGCGAGCACGGGCACAACTCAAGGTCACCCAGGTGGCAGCTAATGTGCGGCAGGCAGGAGGGGCTGCCCTGCACTGGCACTGCCTGCTACTGGCCACTTGCACAATGTTTCATCTCCTGCCCATCGCCACAACAATCCCTGCCAGCCGGCCGGGCCCAGCTCACCTGCATAGCGAGGGTCGACATCCTCTGGCCCGCCGCCGCCGCCGCCCCTCGAATGCTTGGCCATCTGCATGCTCTTGTGCGTCTGGTTCTTCCCCATGGTGCCTACTGCTGCCGCTTCTCCAAGGAATGTTTTGCAACTGCAGAGAGGCCTGCACAGGCCGTGCCAAGGGGCGGAAGCGAGCGACGGTGAGAGCAGGCGGCAGCGGCGGCAGCAGCTGGCGGCGGCAGCTGAGCCGAGTCGGCGCGCTTGCGGCTGGGTTCCCTACCTTCAAGGGGCCTTCGAGAGGGTCAGGCGTGCCTGGTTGTGACTTGAAGCCTCCTGTTTCGACGTGATTGTCTGCGGCCGTGCCGGAAACGAGCCGGCGACCTTACCTCGCCTGCTGCAGATGATAATGGAGCGCGTGCAGGTGCTCAGGGGCTGCTTTGGGGCTGTGTTGTCGTGCTGCGCAACCCGGCATTTCTTGGGAAGGGTTGTTTGCGGGTGAGGCGGCGATCGGCGCTGGTTCTCGCCTGCCCATTGTCCGAGACGCAAGGCCGGCTGCAGTAGCCCGCCGTAGACTCACTCCCCGTCAGCCCGAGCAGAATGCTTCGGCAGGCGCTTCGCACGGCCACCCGGGCGGCCGGCCAGGCGGCCCGTGGGTTCGCCACCCAGGCTGGAGAGCAGGGCAAGGGCGGGGTGAGTCTGCTACGACAGAACCCCTTGCGCTTGAGCGCGCCGAGCCGTGTGCGCGGCTTTGTGGCGCCCAGGGGCGTGATCGCGGCCATCCCAGCCCATCGTCGGCGCCCCTGAACCGGCTTGCCCCTGCCCGCCGCCGACGCTGACGTCGCGCAATGCGGCCGTTTGTCACGGGGCCTGCCGCCTCGTCCGCAGCCCTCTCAGCCTGCTGCACGGGCACAACGGTGGCCAGCCACAGCTCGCAAACCCAGCCCATGTTCGCCGCCCCGCCGCCCTGCCGTGCAGAGCTCCCTGCCGCTGTTCCTGGGCCTTGCCGCCGCCGGTGGCGGCCTGTACTATGCCAAGGAGCAGGTACGGCCCAGTGCAATCTGTTTGCTGATCTCAATGGCTGGGAAGATGGCAGGTCTGGCTTATGGTTGCAGCTGGCCCAGCAGTAGCTGCAGCCTGGAGGCATGTAGCACCGCGGGCTGCCGCCCGAGCTTCAAGATTGCGGCCCTCATCCGGCTTGCGGCCGCCCAGCTTCTGCAGCAGCTCATGCACCCGACTGCCGCTCCGCTGCTGCATATTCCTCGTTAACATTTTCCCTCTGATGTAGTGCTGTCGTTTCTGCATGGCCAGGTCTGCAGGGCTCTGTCCTGGTGCCTGCTGCTCAGCCTGCCGCTCCCCCGTGGCATGCCCTCACCCTGCTGTACTGCTTTTTGCCCACCTGCCCTTTATCAATCACACCAGGGCCTGTTGGACTCGATGCTGGGTGCTGCCGCCCAGCCTGCTGCTGTCTGCCCCTCACAATTCACTGCTGCTGCCACCCCATTATCACAACACAGGGCATGCTGGACTCGATCCTGGGCGCCGCCCCCGGCACCAGCGGCTCGGCGGCCGCCTCCTTCAAGCCCGACTACAACGCGGTGCGGCAGCGCACACAAACAGCTGTGGGGGCGACTGGGCTGCTTGCCATGCTGTGCAGCTCGCTGCCGTAATCTCACTGCCTGCATGGCAGCCCCGCCGCCACGCTGGCATTCAGTGTTTTGGTTTCCCTTCGGCTTGATGCCGGCAGGTGCGCAAGGCGATTGAGGACCTGCTGGAGACCAACCCCGGTAAGCGTGGAGGCTTTGTTTGTTGGTAAAAGGGCGTGCTGGCTTGGGCTGGGTCAGGGGGTGTGCTGCGCTGGCACGCAAACGTCGCCGCCGCCGCCATGCGCCTGCTTCGGTCGCCTGTCTGCACGCCGCTCTGCTCTGCTGCAAGCCCCTCAACCCCCCACCCCTGCCCACCTCCCCTCAATCAATACCTGCCCCAGACTACGACGACGGCAGCTACGGCCCCGTGCTGGTCCGCCTGGCCTGGCACACCAGCGGCACGTACGACAAGAACACCAACACCGGCGGCTCCAACGGCGCAACCATGCGGTGTGTGTGGGGAGCTGTGTGCTGTTTTTCGGAGGCCTGGTGCCGCGCTGGCGGTGGGTGCTTTGCTGGTGACATTGCTGGGCTTTAGGGGTGCCTTGCCCCCTTGCATGGTGCTGCTTACTGGGCTGGTATGCTCACGAGCAGGGATCCCCCATTCCCCGCTGCTTCACCGCCACACCCTGCTGCACCACCTGCTCCCTCCCCTCCCCCTCTGCCCCAGCTTCCTGCCCGAGTCCAACTGGGGCGCCAACGCAGGCCTGGCGGTGGCCCGCGACCTGCTGGAGCCGGTGAAGCAAAAGGTGAGCACAGGAGATAATGACACCTATTGGATGCAAACATGTCTGAGGACGCAGCGGGTGGCCGAGGCAGCAACTGAACCCACCCACCCATCCACCCCTCCCRCCCCTCCTCAGTCCCCCTGGATCTCCTACTCCATTCTGTTGTGTCCAGCCTGCATGCCTTGCATTCTCCTGTTCACGCCACCTATCCACCCCTCCACCCCTCCTCCACCCCTCAGTTCCCCTGGATCTCCTACTCCGACCTGTGGACCCTGGCGGGCGCCACCGCCATCGAGGCCATGGGCGGTGAGCTGCGTATTGAGTTGTTTGTGTTTGGGGGGTGCAGTACAACGGCCTGGGTGCTGCCAGCACGGCGTTGCAGCCGCCTGTGGTGCGTGGTGTTGCAACATGAATGCCAGACTTGGTCACAGCCAGCCACACCAGTTGCCGCTTCCTCTCCCTCCCCCCCTACCAGGCCCCCACATTNCTAGCGCCCCGGCCGCTCCTGACCCTGCCACCCACGCAAGCTCCCATCCCCCTGTATTCCCTCGCCCCTCCAGGCCCCCACATCCCCTGGCGCCCCGGCCGCTCTGCCTGAATGCGAATGATTTACTCCCCCCCCTTCAC
>JADXDR010000100.1:169735-186838 GCA_025026875.1 Chlorella ohadii
CTTCTACCGGTGCGCTCCTGGGTTCATAGGAATGCCTCCCTTGCTGCCAGGCATAAGGACAGGGTTGGGACTTGGGGGTCTGGCGGGGACACATCCGCGACATCTTCTACCGGTGCGCTCCCAAGTGTGCTTCACGGTCTAAGGACAAGAATAGGTGTTGGTTTGGCTGGCCAGCACATCCGCGACATCTTCTACAGGTGCGCTCCTCGTTTCACACAAGTGGGTTTTGCTTTGGGTTCAAACGTGGTGTGGATCCTCTGACTTGGAACTGGCCTGGCTGCATTTGTTGTCCATCCCCAGCCCTCCTCACTCCTACTTTGCCCCTCCCGAATCCCCGCAGGATGCGGCTTCAACGACCAGGAGATTGTGGCGCTGCTTTGCTCGCTCCGCCAATTTTGTTCCTCCTTCCTCCTCTTTCTTATGCAGGATGGGCTTCAACGACCAGGAGATTACGGCACTGATGGGCGCGCACACGCTGGGCCGCTGCCACTCCGACCGTTCCGGGTTCCTGGGGCCCTGGACCAACGGTGCGTGTGTGTGGAGGAAAACGGGACATTTATGGGACCTGAGGGGCACAGGCTGGAGCGGGTTGCATGGACGGTTGCTGCACAGGCTGGGCTGCGGTGTGCAATTATATCTACATGCAGCATTCTGCCTTGCCCCTGTGCTTCACCCGACACCCTGCGCCTGCCCCCCTATGTGCCCCCCCCCTTGCAGCCCCCACCACCTTCTCCAACCTGTACTTTGTGGAGCTGACCGAGAACAAGTGGCACAAGAAGAAGTGGAAGGGGCCCCTGCAGGTGCGGGCGGAAGAGAAAGAGAGCTTGCTGCTGCCCGCTGGGAGGGCAAGGAAGAGACACAGTCTGCTGCCCGGTGCTGTCACTCTTGTGTTGGCGGCTTGTTGGGGTGTGGACAGAGGGGTTGGAGTGGTGGTATCCCAGTGCTGCACTCCGGTCTGCCGCCCACGCACCAACTCTCTCCTGGGCTCGAGTCTGACTCGCTTGTCTGCCTGCCTGCGCTCCCCCTTCTATCTGCAGTACGAGGACAAGAGTGGCCAGCTGATGATGCTCAACACGTGAGCCCAGCTGCTTGGTTGCGTCGCGCTCTGCATGCAAGCCTGAGCGGGACTGTTGTCGACACGGGCTGAAATGGTTGAGCTGCAGGCAGAACTACGTGCAGCTGTGTGCATGCCAGTGCTGCCCTGCTGCTGCACCTGGCGCTGAGTTGCTGCAAGTGTTTTCTGAGCCCAGCTGCCCACACCTGTACCTTTGCTGCGCAGGGACATGTGGATGCTGTGAGTCCCGCGGGAGGTCCCTTGGGTGTTGTTTGGGCAGTCAGCAGATTATTATTCTGCCAGCACCCAGCCTCGCCCCGTCTGCGCCGCCTCTGCCGCCGCGAGCTCCGAGCCTGAATGCATCCTGTGCCGACCATGCCTGCTCCCACTGCTTTGCTGTATGGCCGCTGCGCTGCTGGCCACCCTCGTGCCAGCCACACCGCCCGCTGCATGTTTCACCCGATGTCTCACCCGATGGCTCTGAGTTGCTGCATCTCCCAGTGAAACCCCACCCAACTCCACCCCGCTCTACCTTCCCTTCCCTTTGCAGCTGGGACAAGAAGTTCAAGCCCTACACGCTGGAGTACGCCAAGAACGAGGACAAGGTGGGGAGCAGGGGCTGTGGAGCGAGGGGCTGGGTGGGCAAGCAGTTTTGGGTGGCAGGCTGGGTGGGCGAGCAGGTCGGGTAGCTGAGAGCCGTGTGGATGGCGCATGCACGGTGGGCTTTGCCGTCCTGGGCCTTGCTGTTTCATGACTGTTCATGCATCTGTTGACTTCGCTACACCGCCATTGATTGTTTCCTCTTACCTTTGGGCACCCACCATGCCTGCCGCAGTTCTTCGCCGACTTTGCCTCTGCATTTGCCAAGCTGCTGGAGCTGGGCGTGCCCTTCCCCGAGGGCGCACAGGCCGTGTAAGGCAGCCTTGGCAGCCGTGAAGGCAGCAGCCAGCTGGGCCAGGCAGCCTTGGCGGCTGTGCAAGGCAGCGAGCGGCTGCCCCGCTGGAGGAGCCGCCCACTCGCTCCAAATGAATTGATGGAGGGTCTACCGCCACCCGTGTAGCAAACAACACCAGCGCTTCCAGGACGAATCTGCTTTGCCTGAACCGACCAGCCAGCCAGCAACCAGCGCTCTGCCTTCCCGCGGCAGCCAGCACGCAGCGGCCTGCAAGCCCTGTAATTTATGCGCTTGCCCAGCTCGGTTTTGTGGGGGTCAGCCAAGGCTTGATGCCTCGCTGCTTTCCAGAGGGTCAACAACAATGTGTAAATGTAGTGCGTGACAAGACACACTTGTAGGGGAGTCACAGCGAGGGAGGTGTCAGAAGTCAGCTGCTACAGTGAGGTCTGGGCAAATCCGCCGTGTCAAGGCCGTGTGAGGCATGCAGCGTGTGTGCAAGTGCAGGTCAGAGGTGGCAGGGGGATGCATCCTGTCCTGTGGCGTCAGTCTTCCTATTGCTGGCCGCACTGCCCCTGTTCACTCTCCCAGCCAGCCGCCCTGCTCGCCGTGCTCCTCGAGGAAGCGCCTGTGGGCAGGCAGAGCATGAATGAACACAAAGGACATCAGTGGCAACAACACTTGCGCCAGGTGCGCCACGTCCACGTGGACGGGTTCAGCCGGCACGCCAGCGGGCACGGAGGATCACAGCCCACAAGCAGCACCTCCCTGCCAAGCATTCCTTTCTTTTCGACACTCAGAATGGGCAGACTTGCGCCGCACCGTGTGTCTTCGTACTGCCCCAGCTCGACGCCGTTGCCCTCGGGGTCGAACAAAAAGAGCTGCCTCATGTCCACGTCTGAGCAGCAAAGCGGCAGAGGGAAGCAACTGTGAGCTGCGCACTGTAATGTTGTTGGTTTCCCACTTGTCGTTGGTCTACTGCCCACCTGCCCGCTAATGCATGCCACCTAGCTGATCACAGATGTAGGTTTCACAACTGAACCCACCCGGCAGCAGGAAGCGCGAGTATTCCACGCCGTGGCGCCGCAGCGACCGCTCCGCTGCCTCAAAGTCCTCCACCTGGGTTGTAGGGGGGGACGGGTGTTGGGGCGAGGCAGGGTAGCTGTGCAACAGGGAAAGCAGGCAAACAATGCACTACTCCTATGCCCTCTGCTGAGGAATGACATGAGAGCCCCAGCTGGCCCCGGTGAGCGAAAGCAGTGACTAAACGTGCACCGCAAGGCTCACCTCCAGCGCGATGTGGGAGCCGCGGCGGATGAACCAGGCCTCGGGCTCCCGGCTGTACTCCTCCTGCCCAGGTGCACAACAACTTTGAAACATAACATGCTGGTCGGGGTCATGCGGGTGGCTCAGGGGTGTTCATAATGGCCGCACATGCTGTGCAAATTGCCGAGCGCTACCTGGCTGCGCTGCCGACTCGGCCCGAGGAGCAGCCCCAACAGTTGTGCAACAAGCTTCAGTGCTGCCCCTCAGGCCAGTGCCTTGACACCTTTGCAGCTGTGGCCTGCAGCCCGGCCTGCAGCCCGCCCCCCAAGGCTGGTGCCGTACCGGCCTGCAGCTAGACTTGCAGCCAGCCTCCCATGCGCCCGCCCACCTTCCAGTGCGAGTGGCGGCGCGGCACCTGCGGGTCGTTCTGGATGACGTGGATCATGAGGCCCAGGCCCTTGAGCCAGTGGCCTGGCGGGGATGTATGTGAAGGGTGGGTTGGGTTGGGTTGGGTTGGTAAACGTGCATCTTATGGACATGAGGCCCAGCCCCTTGAGCCAGTGCCCTGGTAGTGGATGCCGGCTTGGGTGAGTGTCTTGAGTGCATTGAGATCAGAGAACTTTGCATGGTAGGTGCGATATTTTTTTCAAAGAGGCATCCCATTGCCTCCCAACGCCGCACCTGGGAAGCCGAGGTCGGGGCGCGGGATCTCCCTGAAGCCCAGCACCTGCTTGGCAGCGAGCACCACGTCACGGCGCAAGCGACACACAAGGGCGGCCTTAACATCAGCAGCGGTTGGTGCAGCTAAGCCGGTGAATGAAACAGCGCAGCACTGTGAGGCTTGTGCGCATGCAATCATCACCGTTTGCAGCCCCTGCGGTCAAAGAACCTGGGCTCGCCTTGCAGTAGAAGCGGCAGATGGCGTCAACATCGTCTGCGCCGATGGCAACATGATTCACAGCCTGCCGGACGCGGTGCGGGAAGAAGGCGAAGGTGAAGATTGGTCGAACAACATATGCAGGTCGAGCAGAAGTGCGCGGGGAGCCTAAAGGCAGCCGGGCGCACATGGCGGCTTGGAATTGACAGCGTCAAACGAGGCTCACCTTGCAGCGGATGGGTGGGCCCCAGGGCTCCTCCCCCTCTCCTGCAAACTGCAGCAGAGCGGCAAACAAGGCACCGCCCATCAAGTCAATGGGACGCTCGATAACGCACAGCTACATTTGTTGGCAACACGAGTGTGAGTTGTGGCGAGCCAGCCCTCTTTTGGTGCTAATGCCCTCGTGCAGCGCACCTGCGGGTTGTCTGCCCCCACCAACTTCATCAGCGGCTTGCACTTGACAAACTCCTGGCCCATGAAGTCGCGCGCCTCTTGCTGCTAAAGGAATAGGCAGGCCGGCAAGCCGGTGTGGGCGGGGAAGGTGAGCGGGCGCGGCAGGTGCTGCCTGTGTGTTGGGGGTGCTGTGGGTGCTCGAGGGAGCGGCGGCCGTCGACTCGGCGGCGCCAGGGCTGCCTGCCCAGCTCCCCACCCCAGCCGCTCGCACCTCTAAGTAGTCAGGTTCACCTTGAGCTCCGCCATCCCGCGCGCGCTGCACGATTTGCTCCTCCAGGGCAGGCCCAGCCTTGGGGCCTGCAGCAGCGGCGGCGGTGGCCGCTGCGGCATTGCTGTTGAGCTTGCCCACCATGGTTGGTGCTTACGAATAGGGGCAATCAGCTTTCAATTGCAGGACTTTCCAGGCTTGGTGCATCTTCCCTGCTCCCCCATGCAGGAATGCTGCTGCCGTGTAGCTCCATTGCCGCTGCTGCCCCTGGTCACCACGCTTGCTTGTGATCGCTCAGTGACGGCATCATGCAGGCCGTGGCTCAGGCGCAGGCGGCCTCGGGCCACAAGCTTGTGGCGTGCCCAGGGCCTGGAGGGCAGCAGGAGGACGAGTCGGCTCGCCCTTTCGCCACCCTGTCCGTCTGGCGTGACAAGGTGGGAGCGGGGGGTTGAGGTTTTGCCGGCCGCCGCAGCTGCCTGGCCGCCTCGTGCCTCGGGCTGTGCCGGCCTCACACCCCGCCCTCCTGTTTCTGAGCACGCCACGCTTCTTTTCTCCCGCCAGGTCCAGTCCGACCTGGCGGCAGCGGGTGACAAGGGCGGGCACAACTATAAGCTGCGGCTGCTGCTGGAGCAGGGCAAAGATGTGGAGCAGGCGGGTGCGAATCCGTGAGGGAGCGGCGGTAGCTGCAAAGCGGGTGGGGTGCTCATGGAGGCCCGAGCATTCATGACCAGCGCTGGGAAGATGGTGGGCATCACATTGTTGCACAAAGTTGCCTGCAGGGCGCTGTGTAGCATACAACTCGCCAGCCACATGCCACCATCGCAGCTTTGCCCCCGCCTGCCCTGCGCCATCCCTGACCTGCCATGTGCCGCCCTGCTCCGCTCCCCTCCCTCCTCGAGGATCCCCCAGTGCTGGGCTGCCTGAAGGACGCCCTGTTTGAGCTGCACGAGGGTGTGGCCTGGGGCCTGCTGGACCCCGAGTTCGAGTCCCACCAGCGCCAGCAGGTGCGCCTGCTGCTGATCCAGTGAAGCTTGCACCCACATTCGGCACTATGCGCTGGAAGCTCGGGATGTGAGGCCGGTTTTGAGGGGAGCCAAGTGCGAGTCCCAGTAGCGCCAGCAGGTGGTGCGCCTGGCCTGACTCATCCGTCGCTCGGCAGGGGGGATGTGTTGAGGCATGGCCGATGGCATGGCGTGGTGAAGGCCAACTGGCTTGGGGCCTGGCGTGTACTGCTTTCAGGAGGAGGCGCTGCCTGGTGGAGCAGGCCGCCCAGTTGCTTTTATCCAGCACCGCACCACCTGGAAACCACCACTCAAACCTGGATACCACTCAACCCACTCCCGCAGCTGGTGAATGCCGCGGCCAACGAGCTGAACAGCGACAAACAGGTGCTGATGGGCAATGCTTCTGCTTACGTTCTTTGACATTTTTGCTGCAGCCAGCAGTGTGGCATGGCGGCCAAGCCAACTTGAAGCTGCCCTGCGCATGCCCAGCAGCTGCATCGGCGCAGTCCTGCCTGCCCGGGCAAGCTTGCATTGGCACCGCCCCTGCCGCACATGCCGCGGTCTGCTGCACCAGCAGGCACACACTCATGAGTTGATCATGAGCGCCTCCTTCTGGGTGCTGCCATAGCTGGTGCTGGAGCTGGCTCGTGAGCACGGCCTGCTGGAGCGCTATGCCGCTGAGATCAAGGTGCGACAGTGCTAAGGGTGCGGCATTAGAAATCAAGGCTTGCTGAGTATTAGACTTGGGTGCACTAATTGGCCAGGATCTGCTAGAGCAATACGCCGCTGAGATCAAGGTGGGCCTGCTCTTAATGATTTGGTGCATCCCCTGTCTGGCGTTGTGTGGGGGTTGAAGGCGGCAGGAAAGGCAGGCTGCCGTGCCCTGCTGTGCTGGACTGAGCGGTCAACAGTAGGCACCCCCTCCCTCCAGCAGAAGCCCATTAACCGCACGCCGGTTTGAGCGGAACCAAACCGATCAACAACCCTAACATGCATGGCACTTGCACTCCCCTCTCCCCCCAAGGCAGAAGCCCATCAACCGCACGCTGGCCGACTACGAGCGAGTGGGGGAGCTCAAGTTTGGGCTGCTGGTGAGCTGGGTTGCATGCTTGCTTGCATGCCTTTTAGCTCCTTGCCTTCAGATGAAACACTTGCTTGCTTGGTGCGGTCTCGCATGGTTGCGCTGCCACCCAGCTGTGGGACAGCAAGTGGACCAGTCACTGTGGCACCCGGTGCAGCACAGTACCAGGGCAGCAGAGCCTGGCCCAGTACAGGCCAGGCCTCCAGCCTCGCAGCGCAGCGATGTGGCATGCTACTCATGTCACGACTATCCCTGCTTACCTCTCCATTCTCTCTCTGTGTAGGTGTGGCGTGCCAATTTGAAGCGCGATGCCTCCCTGCTGGCCGGCGGGGCCGAGGGCGGGGGCGGGGGCGGCGGCGACCCGCAGGCTGTGGAGGCGCACCTGCGGGAGGCGTACAAGGATGCGCTGAGGTGAGTGAGTAGACAACGAGCATCTGCTGGCTGAAATGGGAGTGGCGACTGTCATTTGGCAGCCCACAGGATTGTGCAGTGCTCAAACCCAAGTCCAAGTAAGCCTGCTCTTCCTCCCGCAGGCTGATCCAGCGCTGCGGCGCCAAGAGCCTGGCGTTCTGGGCGGCGCAGCGCGCGGGTGCCGCACCCACCCATGCCAGCAAGCAGCGCTTGTACCAGGCAGCCATGCAGGCGAGGCGGGCATTGGGTGGGCAGGGGGCGGGAAGCCACGGTCACGCTGCAGGGAACCTCAGGGAGCAGGCATGTGGTGAGGCTGGGAGCTTGCGGCGGCAGCGGGCAGTGTGCATGGAGCTTGACAGCAGCCGTGCCCGCTGCATTGGTGCCCTCGCCAATCCCCCCTCCCTCCCTCTCCCTTCCATCCGTTCTCCTGCTCCCCTGTGCAGAGGGTGCAGAATGGACTGCTGGAGGTGGCGGCGGCGCACCCGGGGGTGCCCACCGATGGCCTGCAGCGCATGTTTGCAGAGGTGGGGCAGGGAAAGAAGGCAGAAGTGCTGTGAACTGGATAGAAACTACCATGGCAGGGGTGGACTGGCACAGGGGTGCCCTGTGATGGCCTGCAGCGCACGTTTGCAGAGGTGGGGCAGGGGGGAGAACGGGTATGAGTTGGATGGAAGGATCAGCAAGGCATGGTGAGGGAGTGGACTCAGTCCTTGGCATCCCGGTACCGCATGTTTCACGCGGCGGGCGGGGCAGGCCTCAGATGCGGGCCATACACGGTTGTGCAACCACCCCACGCTTCAACAATCCACAACCTGACCTCCTCCTTTGCATCACCCACCCACCCCACTAGCAGCTGAGCGACCCAGAGGCGGTGGAGCCTGAGGCGGGGGATGCCGGGGAGGSGGACGCAGGCAGCCTGCCGCCCGCCCGCCGGGGCAGCAGCGAGGAGAGTGAGACGAGCGCGCTGGGGCTGTGAGGCTGTGGCGGTTGGCCTGTGGGGAACAGGCAATCATTTCAGTGCCCCCTCTTTGCCCATGCATGCTGCTGTTTGGAAGCAAAGGAGCCTGCTTCCTGTGCACTTCCGTTGGCACCGCCTCCCCCGCTGCTTCCCTGCTGCCTCCCTGGGTGTGAGCATCGTTTGTTGTGTGTRCTGCGAGTGGCATTCACAGTGCGACCGANAGTGGCCCATNCNGTAAAAATTTGCGGTGGCGGCTCGAGGCTCAAGGTGCCTGGTGCCAAMAGTCGANNACTAAAGTGGCAGAAAGCGCAAGGGGGGGCCTGAAAAAAGGGGRGGCGGGGAGGACGACAAAGCGCGCCTCGCAGGTGGGGAACTTAGGGGGCTGAGAGAYAGAGGGGACCGAGGAGGCAGTGGGATATAGCRAATCATTGCAGTGGCGTGGTGATAAGAGCGTGTGTGTGACAATAGGGTCGGACCGGCTGGTTGGTTGGTTGGATGGGGGAGGGATCACCGTCGCGCGGGGTGGGGAGGCAGAGCGGCGCATACTGGCCCAGAGGGTGAGGGGGAGAGAAGTACAGTACAGGGGGCGCAACAGTGTGGGGGAGCAGAGAGCGGGAGTTGGCGGCCTTTCTCGCCGCGGCCCCCCGGGGGCCTGAGGCAGGAACTCATAAAATGCACCAGCACAGACCACAGAGGCAATCACACACGCTCATCATCGAAATCGGCTAAAAATTACTTGGGGCGGTCATCAGTTGACGGTGGCGGTGGCCGGCAGGCGCGGCGCCGCGGCGGGCCARTCAGCGGGGGCGCCCACGCTGTCGGCCAGCAGCTCGTTCTGCAGCTGCCACATCGCCAGGCGGTTGGCTGCAGGGGGGMMRAGGGGGGCAGGAGGCGGCCAGGTGAGAGTGGCTGGCATGGGGGTGGTGAATCAGCAGGCAGGCAGACGAGCGGTGCAGGCAACACAGGCCGCATTTCCAACCACCGGCAGTAGAATCTCGGGGCTCAAGGTTCCTGGTGCCAACAGTGGAGAACTAATGTGGCATAAAGCGCAAGGGACAGGCCGAGAATGACCGCAATGCCCCCAGGTTGGTTGCAGGTCAGGTGAGGACAGCTGCGTGCTGTTTCTGCAGTACGCTATGGGAGCGGCGCATTTCCGCATGAGTAGCTAGCTCTGCAAGGCTCCTTGGACCGACAACCTGCATGTGCACCGAGGTAACATCAGGTGCTCAAAACGTTTGCACGATGCCGGCAGCCACAGTGCCGCACTTAGGCGGCCGGCAGCCGCAACGCCTGCTGGAGGGTGTGCCAGCCCAGCGGGGCTGCCACTAAATGCAGCCTGGTGGCTTGCATTGCGGTGCTTGGCTGATTGGTATAAACAAAGCGAACCGTCATGCATGGCCAGCATGTCTGTCGCAAGTGCACCCAGGGCAGCGCAAGACGCTGGCCCGCTGCCGTCGGCGCCAAAGATGAGGGGCGCGATCTCGCAGCCCTGCTGCTGCTCCATCTGTCGTCGATCGCAACTGTGAAGTATTCTGGACGGCTGGGAGCTCTCCCCGCTGCCAAAACCCCAGGCGCCAGACAGGGTACCCCGCAGAGGGCTCACCCGTGCTGCCGAAAGCAGTCTCACGTTCTTCAGCATGATCTCAGCTGCAAGGGGAGCTGGCGGGCTCTGCAACCAGCAGGGCTCGCGGCAAGCAGGTGCAGCGCCCCGGCCGGCTGCCCTGCAGCGGCGTGCAGTGCCCTGCGGGCATTTACACCGAGAGCCAGCATCGCTGGTGGCGGCGGCAGGGCCCGTGCCCCCGCCGCTGCCTGCCGCCGCCGCCCAGCCAGCTCGCCGAGTGGCGGCACGTGCCGCTGGAGCCGAGGCGGCGGGCGCAGCAGTGGACCCAAGCACCCTCAAGGCATACCTGAGGGTGCAGAACGGTAGCGATGTGCGGGGCGTGGCGCTGGATAGCAACCCTGCCGAGCCGGTCACGCTGACCCCCAGGTGAGCTGAGCGCTCGAGGGATGGCTGCTTGTTGTTCACGGCTCCAGTGCTTTGCCCCCTGCCCTTCATGGGGTTGTCCAGTGCACAGGGCACAGCATGGCACTGCAGCAAGTCGGCATATTTCTGCACTGCTCAACTCGCCTGATCCACTGCACCCCCGGCGCTGCTGCAGCATGATGTTCTTCATCGGCAACGCGTTTGCAGGTGAAGGCTTGCCCGCCTTTGCTGTGGGTGGCAGCCATAGCAGGACGTTGCTTTGATGCAGGCAATGCCTCGTGTCTTGTGTGGGTGTACATGTCTTGTTTGCCCAGCCTGGCGTTGCTACCCCACACACGCCTGCGCAGAGTGGCTGGCGGCCAAGACGGGCCGCCCCATCTCATCGCTGCGGGTGTCGGTGGGGCGCGACCCCCGNCTCTCTTCTCCGCTCATGGCTGCCAGCCTGGCGGCGGGGCTGGCGGCGGCGGGCGCCGGCGTGGCGCGCTTTGGCCCCTGCACCACCCCAGCCATGTTCATGAGCTGCATCCTGCCTGGTGCGCTGTGCTNGGGGCCGGTAATGCTCATCATAGTTGACAGTGGGCCGGCAGCACGGGTGACGATGGCATTTGCAACTCGCTCTGCAGCTGCATGTGCAGTTACCGCCGTGTCTGCAAATCCCTGACTGGCTGCCGCTCAATGTGTGCAGGTCACGAGAACGACGGAGCAGTCATGATCACAGCCTCCCACCTGCCGGTCAACCGCAACGGCGCCAAGTTCTGCACGGGCGAGGCGAGCACATGGTTTGGGCCAGAAGTGTCCTGACTGCTGCTTGTGTCTGCAGCACAAAGGCTGGGCGGGCTGGGCCGGAAGGGCGGGCGCTGCTGTGCATGGCAGCTGCCTGTGTGTGGTCGACATGATGTGATTGACAGCTGTCTGTTTGGTATTGGACTCTTGCTGAAGCCACTGCTCTGGGGCAGTCGAGGATCGGGCAGCCCACTGCAGCGGGGCGGCGAGGCGCCGAGCCGCAGCCGCCATCCCCGACCGCCACTGGCCATCATCGAAACGTGCCCACCCCTCCCCCTTTGCACCTGCAGGGCGGCCTTGAGAAGAAAGACATCACGCAGCTGCTGACCCGGGCTGCTGAGCTGGCAGAGGAGGCGGGTCAGCGCCCCTCAGACCGCCACACCGACGCCGCATTCGTCATCACAGCCGCGCTGCAGGTGCTTACTGTGGGCCGGCCTGCTGTGCTGTTGGGCGCTAGCTGGCATCCTGCAGTGGGTTGCTGGGGATAAGCATGGCTGCCGCTTGCTGTAGCGCTCCCTGCCATGGCATTACCTGCTGTGCAACTGCTCAATACCACCCACCGCTGTGTTTCTGTTGCAGGCCAGCCGCAGCCTGGTGTCGTACGTCGATTTCCTGCCGGTGCGCTGCTAATGAGGGGGATCGCTGGCTATGTGTGCGCGGCTGTGTGGGTGGCAGGCTCACAGGGGCCTGGTCCGTTGCCTGCCTACAGTGGCACGCCTGCAGCTACACGGTTGTGATGGCATGGCCTTGTCCTCCGCCCCTGCCCCTACCAACCCTCCACCACACCACCAATCCTCACCCCCAGGAGTATGCTGCCTACCTGCGTGAGCTGATGAAGCGCAGCATCGCGCACCCCACCAACCCCGACGCCCCGCTCACCGGCTTCAAAATTGTGGTGGATCCCGGCAACGGCGGCGGCGCGTTCATCGCGGATCAGGTGGGCACAACACAACCCTACATGCGTTCGATGGGCATCACACTAAAACAACTTGTGCAGGCAGCGGAGCCAGGAGGGCTGGTTGCCACGGCCAAATGCCATGCTGCGTGGGTGCTGGGCGGGAGCGATGCCTGCCTGGCATGCATTGCTCTGCCAGATGCGCCCACATGTTTGCAGCTGGTTTGCAGCCTCAACATGAGTGACACTTGCTGCTCTGTGCCTGCCCTGGCTGCCGCAGGTGCTGGGCCCGCTGGGTGCTGACGTGTCGGGCAGCATCAATTTGGAGCCAGGTGGGGCTGGCACAGCCAAGGGACCAGAATGTTGCATGATTGCAGGGTGCGTCCCAAGCAGCAGCCTGCCTTTTTTGAGAACTGGTCGGCACCGCGGTGGCTCCAACTTGCAAGTCGTGCTGCAACATTTCTCTCCTAACTGCCCGCCCCACAGATGGGAGCTTCCCCAACCACATGCCCAACCCTGAAGACAAGCAGGTACGCGCCCCTACGCCAGCTGCCTCCGCTGCTTGCAGGTGGCAGGTGGCAGTTGCCGGGTCGCGCCACAGGCACAAACCAGTGCTGGCTGCGCACCTCGCTGCATGCCCCAAGCCTGCTGGCCACAGAACCACCTCGTTCCACAAGCCTTACCATAGTCTCCGGGCCCCATTTCCATCCCCACCAGGCGGTGGCGGCCACACGCGCGGCTGTGCTGGACAGCAATGCAGACCTGGGCATCATGCTTGACACAGATGTGGACCGCAGCGGTGTGGTCGATCGGAATGGCAACGGTGGGTGCAGGCTGGGCACTTGGGAGTTTTGTGTTTTGGGGGGAGTGATGTGTGGTGGACGGTGCCTGGGCATCACTGCTGCATGCCAGGATGGCATGCGAGAGGCGGGCACTTCCAGCCACCACATTGTCAGCCAGCCATGCTGACTTGTCTTTGTGCGCAGGGCACCTCTGCTTTCGAAATGCGCATGCAATCACACCCACCGCACCCACTTCTGTCCCTGTGCCCAAGGCATCAACCGCACCTTTCTTCTGTCCCTCGCACCGCAGGCATCAACCGCAACCGCTACATCGCGCTGATGAGCGCCATCACGCTGCGGGAGAACCCGGGGGAGACGATCGTCACCGACTCGTGCACCAGCAACGGGCTGGCGGCCTTCATTCGGGGCCTGGGCGGCAAGCACTTCAGGTGGGGTGGAGACGGAAAGCAGTTGGGGTGGGAAAGAACTTGGCGTGTGGGTGCAAGGGAAACCTCTGTTTTTGCGGGCTGGCGGCCTTCATTCGGGGCCTGGGCGGCAAGCACTTCAGGTAGGGCGGCATGGAAGGAGTTAGATGTAGATGGGTTGAAGGATGGCACTCAAGGTGTGGGTGCAAGGGGAGGCTCTGCACCAGCAACGGGCTGGCGGCCTTCATTCGKGGCCTGGGCGGCAAGCACTTCAGGTGGGTGGGGTGGAAGGGATTTGTTTCAGGTGGGGTTGAAGGACGGCACTCAAGGTGTGTTTGCAAGGGGAATACTCTGCATCCGCGGCCTGGGCGGCAAGCACTTCAGGTGGGTGGGGCACAGGTGTGCTGAGATGGGCTGCAACGGAAAGGTATTGAACTTGCGCTGGGCGGCACGCATGCCATGTGCATTGGACAGCAAATTCCTCCTCCTTATTTGCCCCTACTACCCGCTATTTTGGCAGGTACAAGAAGGGCTACAAGAACATCATCAACAAGGGCCAGGAGCTGAACGCGGCGGGCGTGCCCTGCCCCCTGATGATGGAGACCAGCGGGCACGGCGCCATGCGGGTGCGTGCCTGTGCTGCCGCCGCAGAGGCTTGGGCGTGCAGGCTTTGAATGCAGCGGGGCGTGCCGCTGCTTGCCTTAGCCCTCTGATTCACACACTGACAAGTCTCTCCGGGTGCTCCCTCCGCCAACTGCTTCCGTTTCAGAACTTTCCTCTTGCCCCTGCTTACTTTTTGCTTGCTCCCAGGAAAACTACTTCCTCGACGACGGCGCGTACGGCGCGCTGAAAATTGTGATTGAGATGGTGCGGCGGCGGCTGGAGGGCCAGGGAGACATCGCCGACCTGCTGCAGGAGCTGCGGTGCGCTTGCTTGAGAGGCTTCTTGCNTTTTTGCTTGGCAGGCTTCTTGCTGCTGCGACTGGCTGGCTGCTGCATCTGACATGCTGCACAAGACCTGCTGAAGGAGCTGCGGTGCGCTGGCTTAGAGGCTCCTCAGTCTTGCTGCTGCGACTGGTTTTTTGAGAGTGAGGTCCCGCAGCAGCATTGACAGACAACCCCACACACCCCTGCTCCCACCCCACCCTTTGCCTTCTCACTTGTATCATTGCCTCTCTGCCTCGTTTCCTCAAATGCAGGGAGCCCGCCGAGGCCATGGAGATCCGCGTGGCCATCCAGGCCTCGGATGTGCGGGCAGAGGGCGAGCGCGTGACGGCCGCCTTCAAGCAGTGGGTGGATGCAGGTCAGCGGCGCATAGGCGGCGCCCTCATGGTTGGGGGGCTGCACTGGCAAGGTTGCAGAGGAGCCCTGGCAGTTGTGTGCTGTGGCATTTGGTGCCTGAAGAGCACTGCTGCCCTTGAGGACGCGTTTTTTGCAGCACCCGCATGCTCACGTTCCCCGGGCGCTGGCTGCACAACTGTTGCTGGTCACACCTGCCCTGGTTCACCGCAGGCTGCGGCGGCGCCAGCCACTGGAAGCTGGAGGATGAGAACTACGAGGGCTGGCGCGTGAAGGTGGGTGGGAGCTGGGGACACGCTGAGGCAGCAAGCGAGGCATGGCAACTGGGAGAGCACGCTGCGAACAGTTGGTCCGCTTCGGCAAGCGCACGGCTAGCTTTGCTCTGACCATCTGCTGGATCCCCATGCTGTTTAACTGCTTTTCTATCATGCTTCGTCCTGTCCCTCAGGTGCTGGAGGGCGACGGCAAGGAGGGCTGGCTGCTGCTGCGCCCCTCGCTGCACGATCCAGGCAAGGGGCGCTGCCGGTTGGGGGCGGCAGCAGCAGCAGTGGGCACATGGTGGCTCATGCACACGTGCTTGTCCCGCTCCCCTGCACCAGCCTGCTGTGAGTGCTGCACGCCGCCCACCCGGTGCCGCCCATCCCCCCTCTGCTGTGCCAGCTCAAGACTCCCACCCCATCCCTGGCCAATATGCCCCCCATGCGCCCGCCCTTGATCCGCAGACATTGTGCTGAATGTGGAGAGCGAGCAGGCGGGCGGCATGAAGGCCATCCTGCAGCACCTGCTGGAGTTCTTCAAGGAGCACCCAGGTGCGCTGAAATGCTGGTGGGTGCTGCTTAGCAGCAACGCATGGGCAGTGGCCAGGGGCCAGCTGTGGTGCTCCATGCAAGCATGCTCGCTACCGCAGCACGGCTGAGTGCCCTGCTGCTCCGCCCTGGGCGCTCCCTTGCTCGCTTATGCAGAGTTCCAGGTGTGCACCGCAAAGGTGGAGGACTACGTTTACACGTGACCCAGTTGATGCGTGATGACCCAGAGCTGGAGACGGCGGGCGGCGGCAGCTGCAAGGGTTAGTCATACGGCCGGGCGGTCGTTGCTCGGCACGGCTTGCATCGTTGCAGCGCCGGCGGTGCATTACTGCGCAGCCGCACAACTGCCCTGGCACCCCTGCGTCTGTTGTACGCGTTCGTGAGCTAGAACTGTGAACTGTCGCATTGATTAAGCTGTGTAACGTGTGCGTCGGGTACCAGCGCCGCGACGGCGGGGTGACGCGCCGGCGCTGGCCGGCGTTGGGTTGCACGCCCCCGACGTGCCCTGGCTGACGCTATTTCACAACCATGACGTTCCATAGAAACAGGCATCAGAATTGCTGGGGAGGCAGTGCGCTGCGGGGCAGGGTGCGGTAGCGCTGGACCTGACGCATGGTGCCGCCCCTTGCGCGGCGGCGGCGTGCAGCCTTGCAAGCCTGGCGGCGCGCTGCGGGAGGAAGCCTAGATTCTCAAAACACCCCCAACCGAGATTTGAGAGTGCGGTAGTGGTCGCAGGGCGTCGCGAGGGCTTTGAGTCAAGGCGAATCAATAGTGCACCCCGGTGTCTCACAGCGCTTTCCCAGGTGCTCACGTTACTATGGGGGTGAGCCAAGGCTGATTTCCTAACTCAAGCGAATCGGGCTGCGTGCCTTCCGCAGCACTCTCAGCAGGGTGCAGCAAGGCCCCGTCTCCCTCCCCGCTGCCGCATTCTCACGGCTTCCTTCCCCCTCCCCCGACCTCCCCATCACCCAGCAACCATGTGTAGGGGCACAGTTGCGCCCGACCTGACCGGGGCCGACTCCACCGGCCTGGTGCTGGAGCGGCTGCGCCAGCAGCTGGCCGGCGCCAGCGGCGCGGGCCTGTGCGGGGCCGACCACCTGGCCCACGTCGCGGCTCGCGGCAGCGGGCCCCGCCTCTTCTGCGGCCACGTKCCGCCGGTGAGGCTCGCGGGCTTCCCGCCCGCGCCCCAGCCGCCTGCCCATGCCCCTGTGCACCCCAGGGAGCGGTCGCCGGGCGGTTAGTGAGCCCAGGGAAGACGTCGCTTGTGCGCCGAGCGATTACGAGCGGGCTTGGCAACCTCCTCAAGCCCTCCCCGGCCACCCCCGCTGCAGGAGTGCTCCGAGGAGCTGGTCAAGGCGCACTTCAGCCAGTGGGGGCACGTCGTAGGTGCGCAGCCCTTCCCGCCGCAGGCCGCCGCCGCGCCGGCGCCCTCACGTCGTCGCGCGACTCGCGCGCCGCACAACCCGATGACCAACCCCACTCCCCACCTTCCCCCCTGCGCAGACGTGTACTTCCCCAAGCGCAAGGACACGTTCCGGCGCCGCCCCTTCTGCTTTGTGACCTTCAACCGCCTGGAGGACGCGCAGGTGGGCGCCGCAAGGGTTCAGTTTTGCCCCAAGGGGCTCGTTTTCATGTGCCTGGTGCCCGCTCAGGCTTCGGGCAAAGGGTCTGATTGGCTGGCCTGCTGCCGTGTGCAGCGCTGCTGCAGAATGCGCTGCTGCACGCAGCCGCAGCAGCTTGCTGGGCGCCGCCCCACCCAGCTCATTACGCCGCCCCACCCGCCCCTGCCATCTGCAGCGCGCCCTGGCGGAGAGCCCCATGAACATCTGCGGCATCCCCATCAAGCAGCTGAACCTGGTGGAGGACCGCGCCGACTACTACAAGCACCGCCACCACGCGGCGCAGAGCGCGCTGGTGCAGGCGCTG
>JADXDR010000100.1:186933-198865 GCA_025026875.1 Chlorella ohadii
CAGGCTCCCCCCGCTGTGGACCTGGGCGAGCTGGCCGCCCTGCTGTCGCTGGAGAGCGCGCAGAATGCGCAGATGAACGCCGCCGCCGCGCGGCCCCAGGTGTGGGCGGGAGGGGAGCTGATGGCTGGCCACCCACTGCTGCTTGCAGGCCCTGCTTGCTTGCTTGCTGCTGCGACTGCTGCTGCGGCTGCGGCTGCTGCTATGTTCAGCTCCGCCCCTGCGTGCTGCAGTGTGCTCACTCGCTGGCTGCCGCCACCCTGCTGCCTCCCTGCCGCAGCCCTTCCCCATGCACCAGCCCATGAACATGGCTGGCATGAACGCGTATGCTGAGCCCAGCATGGCGCCCCGCTACAGCTCCGGCAACCTGCCCCCCTTCGCCAACCTGCCCGGCTTCTCCCAGGCCGGCCTGACCGCCCAGGCCAGCACCGGCATGGCTATGCCCGCCGCGCAGCCGGCCTACATGGCGGCACAGCCCGCCTTCCCGCCCGCCTTCCCGCCCGCCTCGGCCGCCGCACTGGCCGCCGCGCTGGCGGGCCCCATGGGCGCCGCCCCGCGCCTGCCCACCGGCTCCAGCAGCCCCTTCAGCACGCTGGAGCCGCACGCCTCGGCCGCCAGCAGCCCGCCCAAGGGCGAGCTGGTGGGCCTGCCCGCCGGCCTGCCCCTGGTGCAGCCCCGCTCCTCGCTCGGCTCGGGCAGCAGCGGCTCCGCCTCCCCCGACCTCGACACGGCAGCAGGTGCGGGCAGAGGAGGGTCTGGGTCAATGGTGCTGCTGCTGAGGGTTGGGGCTGGGGGTTGGGAAACCGACGGTGGAAAAAACAGCCTGTGTTGCCTGCACCGCTCGTCTGCCTGCCTGCTGATCCACCACCCCCATGCCAGCCACTCCTCTCACCTGGCCGCCTCCTGCCCCCCTCTGTCCCCCCTGCAGCCAACCGCCTGGCGATGTGGCAGCTGCAGAACGAGCTGCTGGCCGACAGCGTGGGCGCCCCCGCTGAYTGGCCCGCCGCGGCGCCGCGCCTGCCGGCCACCGCCACCGTCAACTGATGACCGCCCCAAGTAATTTTTAGCCGATTTCGATGATGAGCGTGTGTGATTGCCTCTGTGGTCTGTGCTGGTGCATTTTATGAGTTCCTGCCTCAGGCCCCCGGGGGGCCGCGGCGAGAAAGGCCGCCAACYCCCGCTCTCTGCTCCCCCACACTGTTGCGCCCCCTGTACTGTACTTCTCTCCCCCTCACCCTCTGGGCCAGTATGCGCCGCTCTGCCTCCCCACCCCGCGCGACGGTGATCCCTCCCCCATCCAACCAACCAACCAGCCGGTCCGACCCTATTGTCACACACACGCTCTTATCACCACGCCACTGCAATGATTYGCTATATCCCACTGCCTCCTCGGTCCCCTCTGTCTCTCAGCCCCCTAAGTTCCCCACCTGCGAGGCGCGCTTTGTCGTCCTCCCCGCCYCCCCTTTTTTCAGGCCCCCCCTTGCGCTTTCTGCCACTTTAGTTCGACTTTTGGCACCAGGCACCTTGAGCCTCGAGCCGCCACCGCAAATTTTTACTGGATGGGCCACTGTCGGTCGCACTGTGAATGCCACTCGCAGCACACACAACAAACGATGCTCACACCCAGGGAGGCAGCAGGGAAGCAGCGGGGGAGGCGGCAAGGCAGAGTGCGAAGCAGAAAGTGAAGTGAAGCAAGAGGCTTCCTGTGTGGAAACCCTCCGCCCCTGCCAACTGTACTGCACAAACGGCGCGCAGCTGTCCTCACCTGACCCCTGAGCTTGACCAGCCTGGGGGCAATGTCGCAGTCGTCCTGCACTGGCACGTCGTGCATTGCCAGTGCACCCGTCCAAACTCACCACCGACCAGCTAGGATGGCAACCAGCCACTGGTGCACAAATTCAGCAGCCTGGCTTGAATTGCCAAGGCGCCAAGCGCACTGCCGGGGCTAGCCAGGAAAGTCCACCATCACACCAGGTTGCCATTCTGGCCAATGATTTGCCTGTCTGCACCAGCAGCTCCACGATCTCGCTGTGCATCCCAGCTCCTGCAGCATCAACGGGGGCAGGCAGCAGCTGCCAGCCCAGCAGCTGCAGGCGAGCCGCGTCGAACCACAGGCGCTTGCTGTCGCTTTTGAACGCGTGCCGGCGGTTCCGCAAACGTATTGCGGGCACCGCTGGCTCAAAGAGTGCTGGGCCGCCCGTGCTTGGGGCAGCGACCCGCTGGAAACACGGCCCCTGCCGGCCCTGGCGCTCTACAGCGAAGAGCTCTAGTGAACCTTGTTTCGCTGAGCAGCTCGGCGCTCGCCCCACTGGGCCAGGCGCTCTTGCCGCCGCTACCGCCGCCGCCGCCGCCTCCCTCCCGCCTGCGGCGCGCAAGGCTGAGCGGCTCTCTGTGGTAGCACTGAGCTGCTGCGGTGTGCCATCACACCGAAAGCTTCGCCTCAGTAGCGGGCAACAGCAGCAGCAGCAGCAGCAGCAGGGACAGCAATGACGAATAACATCACGACCGGGCCGGGCGGCGGCACAGTGATCAACGGCGTGGTCACGTATCTGCCCAGCTGCTCGGCCGTCAGCGCCAGCGACATCAGCTACAGCGCAGCGGAGGCCTATGACATCACGAGCACAGAATACCTGGAGGTGGGTGGGGTGTTTACGTTGGCTGTGTGAGAGTGATAGGGCGAGGGAGGATGCCCTGCGTGGCAGCTCCTGCCTGCCCATCAATGCCTGCGAGCTGCCCGTCTGTTTGCCGAGTGCGCCCTCCTACTGCGCGCGGCTGCCCTCACGCACATGCTGGCGCGTCTGTGCCCCTGGCCTGCTGAATGCAGAAGCTGATTCCCACGGTGGTGCCTGGAATCATTCTGGGGATCATATGCCTCCTGGGATTCATTTTCTTCTCCCTCTGGACGTGAGCGCACATGCTGGGGGTGTATTCAAACCCTGTGTGTCCCATGCTGCGACTGCTGTGGCAGCCTGTGTGTCCTGTGCTGCGACCGCCGTGGCAGCCTGCTGCTGTGGTGCAGTGCTCATTTGCAACCGAAATTATGGCCATGCATCGCCAGCAGCCGGCCCCCTCACCCACTCTGCCCTGCTGCCCGCAGGTGCGTGCAATGCTGCAACCGGCGCAAGCTGAAGCAGGCGCCGCGCAATGCCTCAGAGCGTGCACAGTTCATTAGCGACGAACAGCAGCAGGTGGGCGGTTTTTTGATACCCACAGTCCAGCTGACGCGCTGCTCAGCCCGCTGCTCTCCCGCCTTCGCCTGCCGCCCCTGCCCACCCTCAAGCTCTGCTCCTGCCGCAGAGCGCGGCATACGCTCCCGGCAAGCCCGCGCCGCGGCAGCGCCGCTGGCTGCAGCCTGGCTTCCTGTTCACCGCTGTGCTGCTGGCCACGGCGGCGGCGGTTGTGGGTGTTGCCACCTGGGGCTTGGTGGAGAGCATTGCGGCCACCAATCACACTGTCACCAACTTTTGGGGCATCGTTGATGACGTGGCGGCGCGGGTGAGTACATGGAGGCTGCCAGCGTGACGTGTGCGTGTCCCGAGCCGTTAGGCTGGCCAGGCAGTTGCATTCTGCACCCAGCCTGCCCAAGAGTCGGGTGCGCCATGCCTCCCCAGCCAGGCTGCTGCAAACCTCCGCAGTGCAGCCTCAAAAAGTCCCCGCCCTGCAGCCAACCGCTCCTTCTGCACCCATTGTCTCTGCAGGTGGACAATGCCACCCAGGGCTTCCGAGATTTAGAGGCGGAGCTGCTGCCGCTGAACGGCAACCTAAGCATCCTGACGGACAATGCGCAGGGTACGCACCGCTGCGCCGCTGTGCTGATGATGGCGTGCTGTGCCGGGGGGCATGAGGCGTGCAGGCGCYGGSCCGCCTGSAGKTGTGTTTGGCAACCTCTAAGCGCACCCAGCAGCCTGGTGGCCCTTGGGCAGGGCTTGGTCTGCCTTACAATGCCCCATTCACACCCACCTGTTCTGCCCCCAACCACTGCCCCCCAGGCCTGCTAGATGCGGTCAAGGGCTCCAGCGCAGCCTCCAACCAGCAGGTCTCAGCGGCGCTTGACACAGCGCAGAGCACGCTGGACACGCTGAATGCGGTGCCCCAAGCGGTGGCCGGCATTTCCCGGAGCGTCAAGGACGCGATCGACCTTCTGGTGGACACGTTTAGAGAGGCAGGTTGCGGCTGTAGGCTTTAGCCTAAGCTCATGGTATCAGGCTTTTGGCTTGAGGTGGCGCTAGAGAGGGAGGTGGCTGGCCTGCGGCCTGCATGTATGGCAGTGATGGGTGCCTGCTGCGGCTGGCTCTGTGCCCACGTGCTGCCATGGCAGCAGCCCGGCTGTGTGCCAGCGTGCAGCCTGCCTGCCTGCTTGTCGAACCGCTGTCCGGAGGGAGGGCTGGACAGACGGCAGGACAGACATAGCATTGATGCGCAACTTCTGGCATTCCCGCTGCAGACAATCAGCGACATCACAAATTCTTACGAGGCTCCGACCATGGCCATCGAGGGTGCGCAGTTTGAGAAGCTTGCTGCTGCAGCCTGGGGGAGTCGGCAAACCACAAACCACTGCTGCTGCGTCCTGCGGCATTTGTTGTCGGAAGCCCGCCTCCTTGTGTCCACCCTGTCTCTCATCGTTGCCACCTTGCGCTTGGCCTCCCTTCACAGAAACTTGGCGTTTTATCCCCATCACGGGTGAGCCTCCAGCTTCCCTGCATGCCTGACACATCTGCTGCTATGTCCTGCATTTGCGTCTCTGCGCAAGCACCGCCCGCCGGCACCGCCATCTGTGATCGAGGCCTCCATTCCCCTGCCTCCCTCCATGCAGTGTGCTTCGGGCTGGCCATCCTGGTGTCCCTGCTGTGCGCCGCCGCCTTCTGGCGCCTGCGCTGGCACCGCACCGCCACCGCGCTGCTGTGGATGCTGTGGCTCACCATCGCGCTGCTCATGCTGCTGGGAGTGGGTGAGTGTTGGGGGGAACACCACTTCTGCAATAAGCCTGCCGCTTTCTCTACTGCATAGGATGCATGCCGCAGCATCAGTGCATCACATGTGCCCTGCCCAGGCTTGCAACCCGCTGCCAATGCCCCTTCTGCCCACGCGCCTGCCCACCTGCCGCAGGCCTGCTCAAGGGCCTGTATGTGGTGTCTGGTGATTCATGCAAGTACGTGGAGTTCCTGACCCTCAAGCTGGCCTCCCGCAAAATCACCGGCGACCAGCGCGAGCAGGTGAGAGGAGGCTGGCATGTCGCCATTGCAGCCGCTACATCACCCGAGCTGCTTCCAGGCTGGCTGCCTGCTTCGCGTGCCCTGAGCCTTGCGCATGCCCTGTGCATGCCCTGTGCATGCCCTGCGCTGACCCGCCTTGCCCCCTGGCCTGCCCCACTGCGCAGGTGCTGACCGCGCTGGGATACTACTTTGGCGTGGTGGGGATTGAGGACAAATATGTCATCAGCAACATCACAGGGGTGCCCACCTATCAGCTGCACGACTTTGTGGAGGTGAGGCGCTGTGTGCTGCAGAGCTTTGTTACCCCCGTTGCCGGCGCTACATCGGCATATCACCAGCACTACAGTTTTGATGGAGAGAGCTGCGTGGTTTTGGCCCGAGCTGGCACCAGCCGGGTGTGCTGTGGGCCTCTAAGGAGGAGCCAACTTGGTTGTGTTCCTCTGCCCTGAGCGCAGGGCCCCGCCCTCAATTACACCAACATACTGCTCGACGACCTCAATAGCCTGTCTGGGCAGCTGGTGAGGCGGCTGACAGGGATGTGCAGGGCTGCCGTGTCGAGGCCTGGGCTGGGGTTGAGGCCTAAGAGTTATATGGAAGTGAGTGCTCGCACAGCCTAAGGCTTGTTGCCCCGCCACTTTGCAAGCTTGGCTGACTTTGATAGAACCGCTTGCCACCTGGCGCGTCATGCAGGGGACCTTGGCTGCGACCGTGAATGCCACGGTCGTGGCACAAAACATCACTGACGGCCTGGCGGCTGCACGGAACATCACAGCAGGGCTGCCCGAAGTGTCCCAGACACGTGCGCTTTTGTCTGTTGGTTGTGGGGTGGTTCAACCGAGGGTGCTGCCTGCCAGCCTGTGTGCTCCACATGTTCCTGCAGCTTGGCATCTGCCCCTACACGCCTCTCCCGCCCATGAGCCAGCCTCCCATGTCATCATCGCCTCTGCCCTTACAGTGCTGCGGCTGGAGTGGCAGGCGCTGCAGGAGAGCGTTGACCCGCTGTACCACCGAGTCAAGGAGTACATGTGCGTTGGTTGATGCGCCGGCGGCAGCTCTTGTATACTGCGCCCGCCTCTGCTAGCTTTGTGGCCCCTACAGCACCGTGGCTTGCATGCTTGCATGCATCCCTGCACCATCCTTACTTGCCTTGCTTATCCCCCATCAGCGGCCCATCCGCTTCCTAGCCCACCCCACATGACCCTGCCCTCTGCTCACCCCTCGCAGCTGCTGCGACCTGAGCCGCCGCGCGCACGATTTGTGGGTGGCCTGGACGGTGACCGGAGTGCTGGGCTTTGTGCTGGCGGTCATGTGCAGCGGCATGCTGGTACACGACCTGCTGGCCATGCGGCGGCAGCGGGTGAGGCACAAAGCGTACACTGGGCAGTGCTAGTGGCAGGGGTGGCACGCAAACTGGCGGCGCAGGGTGGTGCAATGTGCTATGGTATCCAACAGCTCATTGCATGTGGCAGACACGCTATGCAATGCCTAATGCCATGCAATTGTCCATTCCACCGCAAGTCCGCTGACTCATGTGCTATGCTCTGAGCAAGCCTCCCCTCTGCCCCCTGTGGCCACCCACCCACCCACAGAGACGCATGGCGGCCGCGGTTGCAGCCACAAAGAGCTGGTCCGGCGGTGAGGCTGGCATGGGCCTGCCACCCGCAAAACTGGCCAGCTAGCCCCCTGCACATTCCTCGTTGCTGCAAAACCAGTTGTAAACCTGTTACAGAGCCCACGCGGAGGGGTCAGGTGTGGCGGCGGCCAGTGCTTGTAAGCAAAATGGGGATGGGAGCGGCGGCGTGTGCTTCGGCCCGCGGCGGCGGGCGGGGCGCCGAGGCCTGCTCAGCCCGACAAAGGCGAAGAATTCCGAAAGAGAGAAAGGGTGGAAGGAGAGGACTACAAGGGCAGGAGCGSGGGGGGGGGGCGGAGCGGCAGCCCGGCCGCCGCCGCACTCACGGGCGGGGACCAGGAAAAAAGCACAGGAAGCGAGGAAGCGATGCAGCAACGGACTGGGTGCAATTGAGAGGGGGGTGCCTTGCGGGCCTGGCCGTCTGGCCCGCGCCGTGCCTAGCACAGAAGCAGCGGGAGGGGTGCAGCAACCTGGCGGGCGGGGTGCATGGCCGAGGTGGGGGAGCAGGATTGCTGGCTGGGAGCGGGGAGCAACAGCCTTCAATACGGAAAGAATACGGCACGGCCGGGGCAGAGGCGGGGTGGGCAGGTGTGGCAAGGCGGCCCGGGCAAACAGCAAGGTAGGTACAGTCGTCAGACCCCAGGCTGTGGGGGGACAAGAGGGGCATGGAGCGTGGCGCCGCCGCGGCTGCTGCAAGCGGCGCCGCTGCACGTAAAGCTGGGCGCGGCGCGTGCACGGCACGCCGCCTGGGCGGCGGCGCCCGCCACGGGAGCGCCCAGCTGCATCATTCGTTGGGGCTGCGGTGCAGGCAGCAGGCGCACCGCAGGGGCTACGACCCTCGCTCCTGCTGCTGCGTGCCGGGCGGCCGCCCCGCTGCTGCTGCTGCCGCCACGGCGCTCGCGTGCTTGCGTACCGCCTGCTGGTCAAAGTCCAGCCCTGCCGGCAGCGCGCCGCTGCTGAAGGGGCTGACCAGCGGGGCGGCGGCGGCGCCGCTGCTGGAGGGCGCCGCGCAGGCGGCTTCTGCCGCCTTCTCCGCCATCCCTGACAGCGAGGGGTCGGCGAACGGCGACACGGCGGCGCCGGCCTGCCCTGCAAACGGCGAGATCTGCACGGGCGGCGCTACGGGCGTGCTGCCTGCCGGCAGCTTGTTGCTGCTGGAGCGCAGCGCGGTGCCAGAGGCCTGCACGGGCGCCGGCTGCTGCTGCTGGGCCTGGGCGGGCGCGGAATCCGGAACAGTCTCCGTGCGCTGCGCAGCGGGAGGCAGGGAGGGAGAGAGGCGCGCTCAGCCGAGGCTGTAGCGAGGGTGGCACCAAGCATGCTTACATGCAGGATGAACAGCCGCCCAACGTGCGGCCAAGCCAACATGCTGGTCTGTTGAGACGCCAGCGCAGCAGCACAACCAAGCGTGTTGCTGCCTCGCTTGCTGCCACAGCCCTCCCCTCACCTCTGTGAGCCGCGCCTCCGCCTCCATCTCCTCGGGGGTCATGGGGGAGAGGTCCACAATCACCACCTGCGGGCCCGTCAGAGCAAAGTGTGGCCGAGTGAATGGCGATGCAATCCATGGCAGCCCTAGCTGCTTGCGGCATCCTGCATGAACGCTCGGCAGAGAGTAGGCACCATGCTCCTTGACAGCCAGCACCCATTTCCACCAGGCCAAGACGTTGCATGGCTGTGCACAGCCGCTGCAGCCCAGTGCGCACCGTCACATTGTCACGGCTGCCGCGGTCCACAGCTGCACGCGTCAGCACGGTGGCCGCCACACGCGCCGCGCTCTGCAGGAGCGCAAACGGAACCACAAGATGCAGGATGAGCATGTGTTTCAAACCGCCTTTTGTCCAAGCACCTTGTAACCCAGTGCTGCTCTGGCCAGCTGCCAAGCACACGCGCCCCCATGTGCTGCTTGGAGCTTGAGATGCCGCCTGCAGTGCAGTGCAGTGCAGAGCAGCACCAGTGCTGCATCTGGGCGGAGACTGACCTGGCGGGTGGAGCCGCGAGAGCGTGCCCGCCCCAGGCACTTCTTGGCCAGCGTGACCGCTTCCTGCAGGCAGACAGGCGTGGCAGCGTTCGAGCAGCGTGTAAAACAGCATGCTGAAAACATGTGGGCGTGGCAGCGTGGGGCGCAGCAAGCTGAGGGCTCCAGAGGTGCATGCGGTTGTTCCAACCAATGCTACTTGCAAACGGTATCTGCTGCCCAGCTTGGAAGCACACTGCCTACTACTGATGCTGAATCACGCAAACAGCAGCTGCACCTTGATCCACAGTACCCGTGCTGCACCGGGGGCGCACCTGGTTGCTCATCACATCCCACAGGCCATCGCTGGCCATCACCAGCACCTCGTCCGAGGGGTGCCGCGCAACGATGGTCACCTGCGCCACACAAACACCCAGGCAGCAGCAGCAGGTTTGGTACCACAGCAGCAGGGACTGCTGACGCCGGCCTGCCCCCAGACCTGCAGCAAGCGGGCCTGCTGATACCCGGCTGTGCTGCTCGCCGGGGTGCCCGCCTGGCTGAGCAGCACTGATCCAAACCGTTGATCCAGCGATTGCCGACCCCTCAGCAGCAAGGGCGTTCGCACCTCTGGCTCCGCAATGACGTAGGGCCGCAGGGAGTGATCCCCAATGGCGCGCGACACAGCCAGCAGGCCCATCACCCGCACGCCATTCCAAAACAGGATCTGGCCGCCAGCCGCCTCCACGCGCGCCTGCAGGGCAGAGGGGCATGTAGCCGGTTGAACGAAGGGGCATCAAGACATAAGCTAGCCCATCTGAAGGTGAACTCACTCTGCTTGGTACTCAAAATAATGTGCCTCAAGCCAACGCTTCAGCAACCACAGCCACCCAGCCAGGGGCTCACCGTCTCATCCTCTCGCGCCGCTTTGTGGTCGTCGGTCAGCGCCAGCGCGCCGCCGTCGCGGCAGAGCACGGCGCGCGAGTCGCCACAGTTGGCCACGTAAATCATGCGGGAGCCTGCGCAGGGCCAGGAGCAGGAATGTGATGATTGTGATGAGCAACCCGTCCAGCCAGCTGTGCATGCTGAGCCACATTTGCCTGCTGCCAAATTGTTGCAGGGCCTGCAACAGAAACAGGCCTCAGAACAAGCAAAACAGAGCCAGCACAGCGGGCATGGCGGTGTCATACTGCTCAGGGCACAAACTGCTTCAAGTTCTGACCTGCCACCTAAAGGCAGGTCACTCTGAAAAACTGAGAGAGCATTGAAAGCCTCACCTATGAGCGCCACCACCGCCGTTGTGCCCACCAACGCCAGGTGCTCATAGCCGCCCATGTTGCCAAATTCCTCATCTGTGGCAGGAGTCAGGATCGAAGGAACAGCAGAGTGAGTGCCAGGGTGGCCAGGCCCACTGATGAGAGTCCAGTGATTCCGCAGGGCATTTCCGCCATGCTCCCTGCCCCTGTCTTTGGGCCGCAATAAAGCATGTGAAACATGCATGGCAGCTTGCAAACAATACAGACACACATCCCGCGCAGTGTGGCACGCTTGTCAGACAGCGAGGCGCACCAGTGATGTGGAAGGCTTTGGTTAGCGCGGCCTCTATTGTTTCTGTTGTGCACGGCACGCCTTGTACGCTATTGGACGCCTCCGCGGCCGCCGCCTCGTCAAAATCGGCGTCCAGGTAGCTGCCGGCGCTGCTGCTGGAGTCGGCGGCTGCATGACAAAGGGGCAGGTTGAGGGAGCCTTGAGGCGCCATAGCAGGCAGAGCAGGGCGGGAGGTGTGCGGCAGGCTGTGCCCGCCCTCACTCAGCTCACCATGCGTGCAGGAGCAGAGCTGCCCTTGAGCCTCCCTGCAGCCCCCACCCTCCCTGCCAAATTTAACTTCCCACCACCCAGCCCACCTGCAGGTGAGGCATCACGGTAGTCTTCGCTGCTGGATGCGCCCTGCTGCCGCGGCGGCGGGTCGCCGGTGCCGCCGCTGCTGGATGCCTGTGGCGCCGCTGCGTCCTTGGACGCACGCACCGCCAGCAGGTCAGCCGCCGGGTTTGAGCAGGCCGACAGCACGTCACGCACGCGCTCATGCAGCGAGCGGGCGCAGTGCAGCGCGGCGTCCGCGCCGCCGTGCCCATCAAACACGCCGAAAAAATGCAGCGTCTCGGTGGCCGGCCCGGACAGCGCGCCGCTGCTGGTGTCAGCTGGGTCCACCGCCATGGCAAACACGCCGCCGCCGCTGGCTTGCTGCCGCTGCTGCTGCTGCTGCGCGCCGCCGGCCGAGGCGCTGCCAGCAGAGACCTCGGCGCGGGCGGCGGCGGCGGCCGCCGCCGTCTGCTCGCTGACGCCGGAGCCGGCGCTGATGCTGCGCAGCTGCGGCGCTATCCGGGGCGGCAGCAGCTCATCCATGCCTGCGCGGCTGACCGGCACCTCAACCAGGTAAGGAACCGCCACGCATGCATCCTCCATCTTGGCGCGCCGCCCAATCACCGACTTGCTGCCAAAGGGTGGGCAGGCGTTGGCCACCGCGGGGTGGCGCGGCGAGGCTGGCGCTGCCGGCTGCCCGCCAGACGACCGCGGCATCGACTGCGCCGACTGCTGTTGCTGCTGCTGGTGCCGCAGCGGCAGCTGCTGACTGGCATGTGACGACGACGCCGAGGGGGAGGCGGGGCCTGCGCCCTCCTCCATCGGCTGTGCGCCAGACTTTGGCGCCCCACCTGCCGGGTCATCTGCAAAGGAGTGGCAGCGGGGCAAGCGAGCCAATTGGGAGCAGCAGGGGACGGGCAGGCAGGGCGGAGGACGGGCCAGAAGGCGACGCTGGGCAAGCTGAGGCAGGAGCGAGGTGAGCTGCGGCGGGCCGGCGGCCGCGAGTGCGAGCCGCATCGATCCATCAAGCACCCCCAGGTGCTCTGCCAGCTGCGCAGCAGCACGCAAACGATGGCTGGGCGGGCGCACAAGCCCCCCGGTGGCGGCCGCAGCCGCTCCGCACCTAAGCCCATGCTGTTCTGCCGCTTGACGGGCTGCTCCTCCCCCGGGCCGCCCTCCGCCCGGGGCGAATCGGAGCGGGAGCGCCGCCCCGTGGCCTGCGGCTTCAGGGTGGCGGCTGGGGCTGCAGGCGGGGGGCCGGCCGGGCTGCCGGGCGCCTCCTTG
>JADXDR010000100.1:199285-218023 GCA_025026875.1 Chlorella ohadii
CCGTTTCTGCGCCTCCCTTGCCCTGGATGGGCCTGATCCGCAGCCATAAATTATCGTGGCAGTGCAGCCGGGGCGCCGCAGGCCCCTTGGGCGTGGCAACAGCCCGCCCCCTTCGGGTTTGGGCCTGCCCGCGCGCTGCAGCAGCCTTCTGCATCCGTGCAAAGCCATGATTTGACCATCTCGAGCGTTCAGAGGCAGCACAGCGGCGGCTGCGGCCGCGGGTCCCCGCCGCCGCCCGCCGCKTGGCCCGGTACAGCCSGAGCCGATGCGGKGCCTCCTGCTTTGGTACAATGGCAGCCGCAGCAAGGCAATCGCACCAGCGCCCACTCCAGAGCATCGTGGCTGGGGGCAGCATGCGGGCGGCAGGCTGGCTGMACTGCTGCTGGCCGTTCAAGCCGTCGCATGCCGTCGCATCCAGCAGGGCGCTGCMATGTGTTGTGCAGGCATGTGCTGCAGGCACACGCCTCTTCTGGCTTCTGCTTGTGCCGCCATGCGATGAAGCCTACACACAACCGCCCCTGCAAGGCAGCTGTGCATATGACATGGCACGCAGGGCACAGGCAGCCCCTGTGTCCCAGCACAGCGTCGTGGTGGCGAGCGCCTACCGGCGCCGGCTAGGGTGGCACACTGACTGCTGGATTGATGTCACACCCACCTGCCTGGGAGGTTTGAAACGGCACAGCAAGCAGTTTGCAGCCGCTGACTAAGGGCGCACAGGCCAAGCATCGTCAAGGCCATGATCGTCCACACGATGCGCCCGAGCGGCGGCAGCCAGGTGACGACAGCTCCGCTCGCTGCCTGCCCAGCCCGCATATCCTGTTTGGTCGCAACCGTTGGCGAGCCTCACGCCTGCCCGCTGCCCCCCAGGCGCAGCTCGCCAGCCGGGGAGGCGAGGCGCGCAGCTGGGCGCGCCGCTCGCCCCTGAAAGCAGCCGAGATCGCTTCAGGCCAGCCAGCTAGGGCCGCAGCCGTGCCGCAGTCGAGGCAGCGAGCGAGCGTTCCTTCCAGCGAGCTCCTTCCCGTCCCTCGGCGCGTAGGCCGCTGGAAATGGAGCCTGCCCGCTCCGCCAGGCAGCGCCGTGGCGGTCTGCCGCTGGCAGGTGGGTGCTGCCCGCCGCCGCCGTCGTCGGGAGGCCGGCGGCCGGTGCCCGCAGGCAGAGCTGCGCTCTCACGCAGCCCTGCCTCCACCTGCCCATGACCTTGCCGTCACCCATGGTCTTGCTACCGGTTCTTCATGCAATGCTGCCATACTGGGGTGCACACCCACCCATGCCCTGCATGTGCAGGCGGCTCGAGCAGCCTGCCGGAGGCGGCGCCGCTCGTGGTGAACTCCGAGGCGGAGCTGCGGGCTGAGCTGGAGCGGCTGGCAGCGCTGCTGGCACCCACTGTGGAGTGGACGCAGCGCGTGGATGCGCTGCTGCGGCTGGAGGGGCTGGCCAAGGGTGGCGCAGCCGCCTGGCCCGCGTTCCCCGAGCTGCTGGGGGGCCTGCGGGACGCGCTTGCCGGCCAGGTGGGCGGCTGGTAACTCCTGCACTGCTGGTGGGGCTGTGGCACTGTCCTTGGCTGTCCTTCACCCGAACGCTTTCACGTCGGTCATCTGCTCATCCCTGCACCCTCACCCTGCTGCAGATGCTGGAGCGGCGTTCGGCGGTGTCCCGGCAGGCGTGCCATGCTGTCAGCGAGCTGGCCGCAGCGTGCGGTGCTGGGTTTGAGCCGCTGGCGGTCCACCTGCTGCCGGTGGTGTTCAAGACGCTGGCCATGGGCATCCATGTGGGTGGTTGTGCAACTATCAGCAGGCGCAGCATAGCTGGCATTGATGTATTGAAGGCTGTGGGCTGAGCCCTGACTCACGCATGGCCATGTGTGGCGGCATGCCTTCCACCCGCCTAGCCTGCCGTGCTCCTTGCCCGCAGGTGGTGTCAGAGGCAGCCGATGCCTGTGCACATGCCATGCTGGCGGCCTGCCCCAGCCACCGCCTGCTGCCCAAGCTGTGCTCGGTGGTGTGCACCGACCGCAACGGCCGCCTGCGCCAGTCAGCAGCTGAGTTCCTGCTGCGCGCGGTGGAGGGTTGGGATCCAGCAGAGTGCGAGCGGCAGCTGGATGCGATAGAGCGGGCGGTGCTGGCTGCGGCTGCAGATGCACAGGGCGAAACGCGGGCGGTGGGGCGCAGCCTGTTTGGCGCCTACGCCCACGAGTGGCCGGCGGCAGCACAGGCGGCGCTGATGCGGCTCGACCGCAACAAGCAGCTGCAGGACAAGCTAGCGGCGGCGGCAGCAGAGTACACACCAGGTGGGTGCGCAGGGCCGGATGCCTGCAGCAGGAGGAGCAGGCAGATGTGCCGTCACTTGGTTGGCCACTGCCCAGCTGGGCCTCGCACTCGACACTGGGCACATGTCCTGCTGCATTCCTGTGCACTGAACCGCTCTCCCATGGCGCCCGTTTTGCAGGGCTGCCGATGGAAGGGTCCTTTGCCTCGCAGCCGCCCAGCCGGCGGTCGTCGCTGGGCAACAGCGGGGCCTCCACTCCCCGCGGCCTGCCCCGCACCTCCTCGCTGCCTGTGGCCGTGGGCGCCCAGCAGCTGGTGGCAGCTGGCGGCCCGGTGCGGCTGGCGCCTGCAGCCCCCAAGCTGGCGCTGCCTGCGGCAGGGGCAGCAGCGGACGGATGCCGAGAGAACCAGGCAGACAACCGGCACGTGCAGGCGGTGCCCCCCATGGTGGCATGTACCCCTCGCTCCATGTTCCCAAAGACGCTGGCCCGCCGCGAGGCAGCAGCTGTAGCAGACCCCGGCGAGGCAGAGGGCCCTGAGCCCAGCCGGGCAGCTGTGCCTGCGCGGGAGCGGCTGGCGCCGCGGCGCTCCATCGGCGGCGCAGCCCTGCGCATGAGCGTGGCAACCTTCAGGGTGAGCCGGAAGGGTCGTATGTGCCTGCTGCTACCAACAAACCAGGCCCGTGCTGCGTGTTCTGTGATTATGCTGTCAAATGACTGCTGATTGTTTCAATCTGTCTGTTCTGCCCTTGCAGCGGCAGGAGGCCGGTGCGGTCATAGAGGAGGACGAGGAGGAGGGCAGCCAGCCAGCTGGTGAAGCAGCAGCGGCCAGCCAGCGCACGGCAGGGCCGGTACGGGCCCTGGTGCTGCCACTCCAGCTGCCCCAAGCTCCAGAGGCGCTGCAGCAGCAAGAGCAGGCAGCGCCTGTCCGCCCGTTGGCAACGCGGCGGCTGGGCGGCCAGGAGCGTCAAGCAGACGAGTCAGGTGAGCTCAGGGAGGAGCAGGGTGCCAACTGTGACATGCAGCGCACATGTGGGTATGTGTGAATAGAGTCGTGCAATTCATGGCAACAAAGTATCCTCGTCCTGGTCTCCTGATGTGCAGAGACCAGCAGCCTGTGCAGCAGCCTGTGGGAGGAGTGCGGGGCTGCAGCGCCACCTGCCAGCCTGGCGCCGCTGCTAGCAGCGCTTGGCAAAGCGGGCACAGCGTGGGCCGACCGTGTGGCCCTCTTCCAGTCGGTGCAAGCCGCATTGCAGCAGTCTGGCGCCAGCCAGGCAGCGGCAGCAGATGTGGCCTCCAATGCAGACCGCCTGATGGCTGCACTGCTGGAGGGCTGCAGCGATGCTCATTTCCGAGTGGCGGGCGCAGCTCTGGCGGCATTGGGCGAGGGCCTGGCCGGGTCCAGCAGCCGCATCTTTGAGCCGCAGCTGGACCGCATCATGACCGCCCTGTTTGCTCGGTGGGTTTGGGCGGGGGGATGGACGGTGCACTCGTTGTGCTTGAGTTGGTTGGCACCATCCCAGGTGCCAGTATTGAGGCACATGCTGCGTGCTCTTTGATGCTGGCTCCTTACCTTCCCATNCCCCCCGGCCCTCTGCTGCAGGGTGGTGGACCCTAAGGAGCACATTCGGCAGCTGGTCGGGGCAGCGCTGTCTGCCGCGCTGCAGCAGCACAGCGCAGATGCGGTGGTGGCGGCGCTGGCACGCGCGCTGCAGGCCAACCGTGCCCCCAAGGTCAAGTGCGCGGTGATGGACCGCTTTGCAGCAGCAGCCCGCGGCAGCGAGGAGCAGCCGCAGCTGCTGCGCCAGCTGACGGGCACAGGGGCTGGCCTGGCGGGCCTGCTGCGCTCCATGCTGCAGCTGGCAGCAGACAAGAACCCCGACATTCGCCGCTCAGCAGCCGAGGCGGTGGCTGCTGCCTACCACGGCGGCGAGGCGCAGGCAGTGACGGCCGTTGTGCATGCCCTGCCRCCTGCTGATGCGCTGGCGGTGCAGCGGGCAGTTGGCCCCGCCATTCAACGCGGCGCGGCAGCTGCTGGCGGCGAGGCGCCGGCGCCGGCGGCACGGCCTCACAGCAGGGCAGCAGACAGCTCAGCCCAGCCCAGCCGGCGGCAGAGCAGCGAGGGCCCGAAGCAGCTGGGCAGTCAGGGGCAGCAGCATCGGCGCACGGAGAGCAGCGGCAGCCTGACTGCCCGGAGCAGGCACAGCAGCCAGGCAGCATCGCCGCCCAAAGTGGCGGCAGCTGGTCCGGCTGCGCCAGTGGCGCCCGCCCATGTGCCGGCAGCTCCACCCCAGCTGACGCCCGAGCCTCCATCTCCGTTCATGTGGCGCAGCCAGTCTCAGTCGCCACTGCCTGCTGAGCTGCAACCCGCTGCGGCGGCGCAGGCAGCAGCAGGTGAGGCTGAGCACAGTTCCGCAGAGCAGCAGGTAGTGAGCAGCTGCCCTCCAGCAGCAGCGCCAGCGGCAGTCCCAGCCTCAACAGCAGTAGCACCACCACCAGTAGCAGCACTGGGCGCCCATCAGCCGGCACTGGCGGCCTCCCAGCTGGCCCCCTTTGATGACGTCATGGCAGCGCAGCTGGCCAGGGTGCTAGCCCAGCTGGAGGCGGGCCCCTCCTCAGAGGCTCTGCAGACGCTGTCCAGGCTGGCGCACGTGCTGCCCGCTGCTGCCTGGCCGCCCTGTTTTGATCAGGTGGGTTGGCGCCCTTGCAGGCCTGGGACGAACCAGCTGAAACGCTCTGCGACTGCCTGCCTGCCTTGCTCTTAGACTTAACATGCTGAAACACCTGGACTTACATGTGCACAAATCAATTCTCTGTTGGTGCAGGTCATGGAGGCCGTGTGCACTGCGCTGGCGGGCGGCAGCCCTGTGGTGGTGCGGGATGCAGGCCTGATGGCTGCCCGCGACCTGGCGGCCGCGGCACAGCCCTCCCTGTTCTTGCCGTCCCTGCCGGTGCTGCTGCCACACCTGCTGGCGTGCGCTGCGGAGCAGGAGGCTCGTGAGCTGGCGGCTGCCGCTGATGAGGCACTGGAAGTGCTGCTGGCCCGAGCACCGCCACAGAGCTGCCTGGGGCTGCTGGTGCAGCACCTGCCGTCAGCCGGCGCCCCGCCGGCGATGGAGCGGCGGCGCAGCGCACACCTGCACGCTGTGCTGCGCTGCCTGCGCCGCGTGGTGGCGCGCATGCAGCCTGCCGGCCTGGCTGCGCACCTGCAGCCGCAGCTGCTGCCGGGGCTGTGTGCCACGTTTGGATCGCCGCTGGCGGATGTGCGCAAAGCCACGGTGGACTGCCTGGTGGCCGTCTGGCAGGTGTGCATTTTTTTCGGCAGGGATTTGGCAGGCAGTATTGCTTTTGGGCAGGGCTGGCAAGCAGCACATGCAGAGAGGAGTGTATTGACGAGCACTACTGTGCACCATGTCTGTTGCAAGTGCATGGTGCATAGCTCGCCTCGCTGGGATGGCACACAGCCCNGACCCACCCACTTACCCACTCGCCCATGCGCAGGTGGTGGGCGACGCGCTGCAGCCCCACTTGGAGCCCCTCTCTGCCTCCCAGCTGAAGCTGCTTCACATTTACATCGACAAGAGCCGTCCCCAGGGCGCCCGCACTGCGGCCTAGGCCAGCAGCGCAGCGCTTTTCGCACTTCCGTGATGCATCGTGCCGTGCTTGCTGCTGCTGTGTGCTCCGGCCTGTAGCTTCATTGTGCATCCAAACTGCAACATTAGCTTTCGACTTGTGACAACCTCTGGTGCCGGAGCCAGATGAGAGAACACAGCGAAATGTCGGGCTTGTGCCTGCAGTGTCGATGCGGGGCTTTACAGTGGCGCACAGTTGAATGGTTCACACCGAAAGAGTGGGAACTGTGCTCTCGTATTCCCGCTATTGAGTCACTTGGGTGGTAAGCAAGCGGGAGCATAGAAATGTTGCCGTGGCTGCCTGGCATGCCAGGCCTCAGCCTCCACTGCACACTGTGCATCTGCTGCGGGTCTTGACACCACTCCAGCCTATCCCTCTGGGCGTGGGTGGGCAGACCAGACTGCTCCCCAACCAGCCAATGGGGTCATGCTGAGCTGATGGCGTGCCGCATCCACTCGCCGGTCTGTGAGTCCAGGCGAAGCTCCCAGGTGGGCCAGTAGCGGTGGTCTGTCTTCAGGGTCAGAACCTGAGCGGGCATTGCAAGCAGGTTGGATGACGCTGTTGCAGCGGCCGGATTGCACCGAGAGATACGCTAGGCTGCCAAGACTTGCCTTTTGTGGAGTGCATGCGTCAGGAGCGCTTTTGCACAACATACAGAAACCACTGGTCCGGACCAGCCCACCTTGCTCTTGCTGCTTTCGTAGTGGATGAGCCGCACGCGTGCGTCTGCGCCATCCGGCAGCCGGCGCACCACTTCGATGAAGGAATCCAGGTCGGGGGTCGGCTGCCCGTTCACCTCTGCACAGTGCGTCGGCAAGAGGGCATGAGGCAGTGCGTACGACGAGGCTAGGCAGGTGTTGACAGGAAGGGGTGGGCAAGCAGGTTGACAAGGTGGTGCAGCACACGGCCGTCCAGNCCACGCAGATATGNAATGAAAAGACNACATAGGGCAGCATCCGAAAATGTACCTCTTCGCAAGCCATTGTGTAGCATGTGCGTACACTGTAGTAGACGTCGTAACGGTTGCACAGTCTATGAGCCCTGCAACCATCCCACCACAACCNACCAGCACGCTGCCCATGCATAGAAGCANTACAAGNCCTCACCCGACACCCAGTGCAGGGCGTACAGGCCGTAGCGGTGCGCGGGGCTGCCGTGGTGCCAGCGGCTGATGTACACACCGTGGCGCTCAGGCANGGAATCCCAGCTCGCGCACGCCGCGGTGCGGGTACTGCGTGGCAGGGTTGGTACAACGAATGAATGGTTGGTACAACGACAGGTTGGTACAACGACAGGTTGGTACAACAGCAGGTAGCTGAGACGGGTGCATGCTGGGTGTGTGTGTTTGATTGTTTCCTGGAAGCGAACTGCAGTCCGGCAGACCAGCACCCCCCGGCAGTGTGATGCACGCAGCAAACATTTGCCAGCAGCCAGCTGCTTGTCACCAAATGCTCCGCAGTCAGCAGCCGGCAAGCTTGCAGCCAGGACACGTAAACGCACCTGCAGCTGCGCGCCACACCAGTGCACAAGGCGGTCAGTGCCCAGCCCATCCTCCCGCCCCAGCCTGCAGCCAGGGGTTGGAATGTTGGCTTGATAACCAAGAACTGGTCCCACAATGTCTTGCCAAGAAATCCACCCACCCAGCACAAGGACCAAGCCAGCCAGCCCACCAACACTGCGCCAGCCAGCCACCCACCTGACCGCCACCTGCTGCACCGCTCCATCCCGGAAAATGGTGAGCTGCACCTCCGGCAGGCCCGCCCCTGCTGCTGCCTCCTCGCCCTCGCTGCCGCTGCCAGGCTCGCTGGTGCCGCCGCCATTGGCTGCCGCAGGCACATCGCCGTCCCCTTCCCCGCTGCTGCTGCCGCCATCCTCAGTTCGAGGCCGCTTGGCGGGAGGGCTGCCCACAACCGCCGCCTGGCCGCCGTCCTCTTGGCCAGCCGCTGCGCCTGCTGGGCCTGCTGCGCCTGCTGCGCCTGCCGCGTGCGCTGCCGCCACCTCAGCAATGATGCGCTCCACATCGTTGTACGAGCTGACCGGGGCGCCGTTGATGGCCAGCACCATGTCGGCATCCTTCAGCACCTGCAGAAAGTGAACCAAACGGAGCTTGTTTTCAAGCAGGCAACCGGCCGGTGCATAGCACAGACAGCTGAGGCTGCCACAGCAGGCGCATGTGCCACCACAGGCAGCTAAGAGGCGGCTAAGAACCGACGCAACAGGGAACTTGATGCGGCATGAACTTTTGTGCCTCAACCATGAACAATGAAGATTACGCGCCTGCTGCGCATGGCTGCCCGCCACGCACGAGTGCACCCGCAGCACTTGGCGGCGCTCTGGATCCAGTCGCACCAGGCGGCTGACCCACTCCGTGGGCAGCCCAAACTGCGGCAAGTAGTGTTCAGCGGAGTTGAGCGGGCTGTTGAAAAGGTCAGAAGGGTAGGCAGGTCCTACATGGTTGGTAGCCCAAACACGGTCCAATTTGCCCCCTTGACTGCTACAAGCCCGAGCTGGCGCACCTGGGCAGCCTTGGAGAGCAGCAGCGGCTCGAGTTCAGCATCCAGCGTCACCACCTGCACGCTTAGCATAGTGCGCAAGCCAATAAAGGTCAGGACCACAGGATGGGCCAGCATTCAAGCCAGCGACAACAGCATGCAGAAGCACAAAGCACGCTGAGGCAACTGCTAGCCGCCCACGGAAGCAGCCCAGCCCACCTGAGGCGGCGGCAGCGGCACCGGCTCAAATTCTTGATCAGCCGCACCACTGCCCCGTCCGCTGCCGCTGCCGCTGCCGCCGCTGCCCTCGCTGCCGGCGTCGCTGCTGCCGCTGCTGAACGCTCCCGCACCGCCTGCCTGGCCGGCTGCTGCAGCCTCTGCTCCTGCCGCCGGCTCCTGTGCCAGTGCAGATGCGCTCAACAGGCTTTGCTGCTGTGTGTGTTCTGCTACAAGCCGCTCCACCCAGGGCGCAAATGCGGCGGCCGGCAGCCCTGGTGTGCAGGGCAGGGGATGGTAGTGGGGGTGGGAAGATGCCGAGAGCTCCAGCTGCTTGTGGCTCCAAGGGCATGTGGCATAGCGCAGCATGTGGGGTGCGCAACAGGACAGCGCAACAGGCGAGGTGGGAATGCTGGGTCAGGGCTGGCGGATATATGCAACATACTGCACTGCAGCAGGGCTAGCACGAGATCGCAGCAGCCAGGAGCAGCCGTGCGCTCACCCGCCGTCCACTCCTGCTCCTCCTTGCTGATCTGCTCGCTGTAGGAGCCCCACAGGGCGCGCACCCCGCCCGACCGGTCGCACAGCACGCCTGCAAGGGTCGGCAGTTGAGGGAAGACAGCGCCGATTGCCAAAAGAGAGTGTGCAGCTAGCTGCGGGGTGTGTTCAACAGCTGCTGACCGAAGTGAGAGTGCAAGCAAGTCGAGACGCACATGCAACACCCTGGGTTTCGGGCAGCGTCAAGCCTGCGCCTGCCCATGCTGCCCGCCTACCACTCCAAACCGCCTATACTCNACCCGAGTAGGCCAGCCCAAAGTCTTGGTCCAGCTTGATCACCTCCTCATGCACCGCCCTGCAGGGAGGTAGAGGCAGCAGGTGAGAAATGCACTGGGCCTTGCGACCAGAGCAAAGCTGGCAAAATGCACAGATATCATACCCAGCACAAGCCCTGACATACCGCCTGCATGTTTCATTACACTAAAGTGCAAGCACACGAACGCGAGCGTTATACCGCGGCCACAGGCTGCGCACCTGAAGCGCGGCACCTCGGCCTTGTGAATGAAGGCGTTCATGGCCGGGTTGGTCACGCAGCTGGTGCGGTGCAGGATGCGCAGGCTCCTGGGGCAGGGCCGTGGTGGCAGGCGGTGCGCCGTTATTTGCACGTGATTCGGCGGGGTAATCAACTGGTGAATCTGCTGCCCAAGCCAGCACGCACCGCAGGAAAACAGCACAAAACACAGCAGCGTGCCAGGCAAACCCGTGCACAAAAGCAGGCCTCACTTGGACAGGCAGACGAGCTCCACGCTGTCGCCGCGGCGCAGCGGCGGCTGCGGCGACAGGCGCAGCGGGCGGATGAGGCGGCGCGCCTGTGGAGGAGGGGGATGGTGGCAGCTGGGAACTTGTTACAGCGCCTTGCACAGTGGCATAGCGGTCCAAGTTGTGTTCCGCATGTCCATGCAAGCTGAGCATGCAAGCTGCCTGCACAGCCCGCTTGCACTAACCCTGCAAAGACACCTGCCCTTTGACCGACACACATAGGAAGCTGACTCGCCTCCTCCGACAGCTGGCGCGGGTCGTAGCTGACGATGGTGAAGTTGTGGAGCGGGTGCAGGAAGCGCACGCGGGCGGGCACCTCCGCCGGGAAGGCGCCAAAGCTCAGCATGACTGCGAGGAGCGGGTGAAATGCCGGGGTGGGGGCTTGTGTGGTGGGTTCAAGTGAGCAGGGCAGGGTGCTGGCGTGAAAGCTGAGCAGAACTGGAAGGGCCACTACACACAGAAGACTGCAATGACCTCAGCCAAGCAAGCAAGAGCATTCGCAGGCCTAAGACACGCAGCCACGACCTNCCCTGCTGTGCCCAACCCACCGTCTCCGGGCCCCACAGTGACTGTGTTGCGATCCACCAGCACTAGCCCCAGCGTGTCGCTCTGGTGCACAATCACGCCGCAGCCTGCAGGCGCAATAGCGGGGAGGGGCGTTGGGCAGAGTGCTGAGGCATGCAGGCATGCTTGTACAGGCTGGCATGCAACAAACTACAGGCCCAGTGCAGCACGCACCCACAAGAACCTGAAAGCAGGCGGCTGGGTCCGGCAACTTAGCAGCCTGCTTGCCGCTCAATGTCTGAGCGACAGCTCAGCGCAGCATTTCCATGCCGCCCTCACCGGAGAAGGAGCGGGAGTGCACGCCGTCTGCCAGCGCCACCAGCGGGATCTCCACATCCACCAGCGCAAGGCCGCACCTGCAGCAGGGAGACAAAACGTGTGCTGAGTGCATGAATGATGGCGTGCATGAATGCCGTGGTGCTTCACACTGAATGCAGCTTGCTTAAGGTCATGACTTCAGAGTTGGCCTCGTGCATTTGAGGAGCTGTACAACTGCTGATGCAGGCGCCTCGTCCGGCAGCTCCTCCTCCACCTCACAGAACCAAGCTCAGCCTCCTGCTCCGCCACCCACCTGAGCTCCTCCTCCAGCAGCGAGCGCCACAGGTTGGCTGCATCCCCCYCCGCAGCCACAGCCGCCACAGCCGCCGCCGCCACGCCGCCCGCCGCTGCCGCGCTGGCGTCAAAGACGGGGCTGCTGAGCAGGCGTGCGTCATCTGGCTGGGCTGTCACCCCGGGCTGCTGCTTCTCAACATCCTCATGCTGCGGAATGGCCTGCACCGAGCGCTGCCGCGGGATGCCCCCAGTGCCGCCTGAAATCGCACCCGCCGCGCCGCCCACGCCTGCCGCTGCCCTGGCGCCGCCGCCGGGCGTGCTGTTGGGGTGCAGCGGCGGGCGCTTGGACGCAGAGCCTCCCCCCGCTTTGCCGCCGCTGGCGGGTGCCGGCAGGCCGGCCACTGGGCCGGCCACTGCGGCAGCTGCCAGCGGCGAACCGACCAGGCAGTGCGGCAACTCCACTCGGCAGTCCCAGATGCCAGCTGCATTGTTGCGCGTCCACACCAGCGGAGGGCCGTACCTGGGGTCAGTAAGTTTGGGCAGGGTTTGGCACTTGGCATGCCTGAGTGCAGGGCCGGCACTGGTGGCTGGCACAGAGCAGCAGGCAGGAAATCAAAGGCACAGACTGAGAGGCGGCTCACGGGGCAGGCCCGCCAACCAATGCACACCAGGCGGATGTGCAACAACGAGCACAGCAGGCGCACAGCAGGCTGGCAGACCAGTGTCTGCCGCCTCACCAGCGCCAGTTGGCTGTGAGCAGGCTGGACTTGCGGCGGTGGCGCTCGCCGAAGGTGAAGAACTCAATGGGCACTCGCTGGCCGTGGCGCAGGCCCTGATGAAAGCATGAGAGAGGGAGGGTCGAGGGTAACATTGAGAGGGGCACATCAGACATGCCGGCTTGAGGCAGGAATCCTGTCCAAGCGACATGTCCAGCCAGGCTATCGTAAGCTGCAGCCAGAGCAAGTACAGACGAGTCGCACTCCTCCAGGCAGCCGCTCCGCCTCCCTTGCCGCTACCTTGAGAGCGTCGATGAAGGCAGCCAGGTTGGGTGTGGGCGTGCCCCCCAGCGCTGTGATGATGGCATGCTTGGGCACCCCCGCCTTGCCCAGCAGGTAGCCTGCCAGGGGCGGGACGCAAGGCATGCAAGGTGCAACAAATCGTAAGAGACATGCTGTGTACGAGGCCGAAGACAAGCTGTATACAACTTGGAAGCGATCCATTCAGCTGCCCTGCAATGTCAACTGCAAGTTCACCCAGGCGACAAGGAGGTCAAACACTCACCGGGCTCTGCCACATAGGTCTGCCCCACCGCCGCGCGGTTGTTTCGCGCCTGCTGATAGCTCAGCTCGTTCACAGCCCCGCCGCCCAAGTCCAGCAGCCGCTTGGGCGTGACTGCAGCCAAAGAGCAAGGGTTGTGTGGGGCACGAGGAAGTGGCTGCAGCCAAGGGCACGTAGGCGGGGCAGGAAGGACAGGGGAAGCAGGTCCTTCTTGGTTTAATGCCCTGCATAAGCTTGCTCTTCTTGCACTGGCTATGCGCACCGCACTTAGCAGATCACAGCACTGCCATGCGCAGGCATGCACAAGCACAAGCAGGATTTTAGGGGGCGCACCGGCATGCAGGTCCTGCACTCGGATGTCGGCCGCCAGCGGCTGCCCGCCACGCTCCACCTCCACATGCACCGTGCCGCCCACTGCAACAGGGCAGCCAGACAGAGTGGACACTTGAAGGAATGCTTTGAGCTGCTGGCTGGCAAAGGACACGAAGCAGAAGATGGCGGTGGCCACCCATGTGCAGACTGTTGCACGCCGCCACCAACTCCGGCCTCTCATGGCTGGCAATGCCATTGGTACCCACACGTTACAATGCGGGAGCATCCCAAGGCAGAAAAAGCAGATAGCAGCAGGGGTGTGGCTCAGTTGCCACTGGGCTCACCCGCGCTGTCCAGCATGTCTTCCATGGTCTGGAACTCGGTCACGATCTGGCCGTTGAGCTTGACCAGCACATCGCCCGGCTCCAGCTGCAGATGAACCGCACAGAGGTTTATGTGTTTCATGGGTAGATTCAACATGTGACAGTCTGGAGCCTGTGCCATGCAGCTCAAGTCAATTGCCATCGACGAGGATTGTAGCACGAACAAGGATTGTAGCACGAATGTCATGCCCACTGCGCTCCCCTGCCACCCTAGAAGCGCACCTGGCCATCAGCGGGGCCGCCCGGCACCACAGATTCCACCACCAGCATGCCGGTGCTGCCCGGCACCTCCCGCAGCGGGCCTGCAGCATGTGGGGTGGCCGGAGGAAGAGGGCTGAGCAAGACAACAAAGAGAGAGAATAAAGACAAAGGACCAGACACACACACACACTGGACAGCATTGGTGCAAGGACAAAGGAACATGCACAACTATGGGCAGCGAGGTGGAAGGGACAAAGAGCCGTAAAGCCTGTCTTCCGCTGGCCAATGCGTCCATGCCGCAGCAGGCGCAGTTTGTCGCAAGCACGCAAACCCCGACGTGTTTGCTGCGTGGACAACCGACTGCGGCCACCCACCATCGCCATCCTGCTGCTGCTTGGCCGCCCGCACTTCAGCCTCGGTCTCGGTGCGCAGGCCCAGGCGGCGCACCTGCATGGGCAATACAAATCAGTATGGTTGTCAAATCAACGCACGACCAGTGCATTAGACATGGCCATCAGCAAAATCGACCGTTAGTCAATGCAGTCAGGCAGCCAGGCCAGACAGAGAAGAGAGCACAGCAGGCCGCCCACAAGCGAACAGCGCTGCAGCAGCCGACATGCAAGCACGGTTGCACCTCGTCATATCCCTTGAACCCAAAGGTGGCTTGGAAGTCGCCGCGGGGGATGTGCGGCTGCGACCAGGTGCCATCGGGCCGGTGGCAAGCCTGCAGCAAGGCCAGTTAGAGTGGCAGTGTTCCAGCAGCACAGTCATCAATGGCCTACACCTCACTGCTGGAACCCAATGCTCCACTGGACATTCAACATGGCCCTCTAGGGGACACGCAACACCCCCCTGCACCGCCATGCCCCACAACACCACCTGTCGCCCACCCCCCACGCCACAAGCGCTTGCCTGCAGCAGGCGCATGGCGCGCACGACTCGGTGCAGTGGCAGGTAGTACGCGCTGGCCGCCTTGTTCTTGCCGCCTGCATTCAGCCCCACTGCCTGCCCCCTGATGTTCACCACCGGAGAGCCGCTGCTGCCGCCCTTGGTGCCTGCAGCAGCAGCAGCCAGGTGAGGTGGGTGGGGTGAGAGGAAACGGGGCAGGAACTGGCGGGCGGATGTTGCAGTGGCGGCAGACGGCACAGCCAGCTCTTGTCCCCGGGCACCTCGCGCAGGGCAGGCCGTTTCACACAGCATGCAGCCCAGCATGGCATCCCCCGAAGCCCCTACCCGAGGCGGCCTGCAAGTAAAAGGTATTAAAGTCGTTGAAGCCGCGGCGGCTGTAGTGTGGCGCATCACGGTCCAGCCGAGCCAGCGTGCCACTCAGGATACTGATCTGTTTTGGACAATGGGAGCTTTGGGATACAGTCAGCCGGTAGCATGCGACTTGAGCATCGGCTAAGCGCAGCTGGGCGCCTGTGTGAGCCGCCGCCCACTGCTGATACAACATGAAAAGATGCGTCGCAAAGATGCCCCCTGCGGCACTCTTTGCTTTGGGATACGGTCAGCCGGCAGCATGCGACTTGAAGCATCGGGTAAGCGCAGCTCCGCCCAGTGTGAGCCGCCGCCAACTGCTGATACAACATGAAAAGATGCGTCGCAAAGATGCCCCCTGCGGCACTCTTATCACCCCCTCCCCTTTACCTTTTCTCCCGAGTCGTTGCCCACCACCCGGATGTCCAGCCCCACGGAAGCGGCGTGCGGTGCCAGCGGTATTTCTGCTGCTTGCATGAACTGCAGGCGGCTGGGCTCGAATCGCATGAAGCCAAAGTCGTGCACTGCGCAGATGGGATGGGTATGGAGCAGAGGTGAGGGAGGGGAATGATGACTGGGTGGGTGATAAGGGACCATCCTGGCGATAAGGGCGCCTGCACACCGGCAAGCCACAAAAGCAGCATCTGCCAAGCTCCCCGCCCACCCCAGCAACGCCCGCTGTCACATACTGCCAAGTGCCAGCCGGCCAGCCGCACCCACCTGGGTCGTAATACAGCGGCTGCACCGGCACCTCCTCTCGGTTCAGGAAGATGGCCTCAGCCACCACGGGGCCTGCATGAGGAGCATGTGGGTGGAGGGCGCGGCAGTTGGGCGCAGCACATGCGGGCTTGGTGGTGGGCAGTGCACACGCGGGCTTGGTGCACACTCGCTGCAGCCAAAGATGAGCCTCATGCCCCCCTGGTTGGTCCATGCATGGGCTGCCGCTGCCACATGCCCCACATGCCATGTGGTGCAGTCACCAGGTGGCATGCTCACGCCTTTTCTGCCCTCTGTACAGCCAGCAGGCAAGGTGAAGCAAGGTTAGGCATGGTGAGGCAAGGGCTTGCCTGGCGTGACCACATGGCGGTTGGTCAGGATGAGGCCCCGAGCCTTGTCCACAACAAATCTGCAGAGTGGGGTGGAAACGAGAGGTCGCGAGGCAGGTGGGCCTGCACATGTCGCCGTCATGCCCCATCCAACTGCGCATGACAACCAGAGAGAGCCGCTTGCGGCTTGCGCATGCAATGGGCATGCCTGAGCAACATCAATTCTGAGGGACAATACAAACCTGTGCCACCCATTCCTATCGAGCGGCAAGAAACATAGCTAGCGGGCCGGCCAGCCGCCCACCCACCCTGTGGCGTAGCTGCTGCCGGCTGCCTCGGTGTCAAATGCCCTGCGGGATGGGCATGGCATGAGCAGACAAGCGGCAGGTTGACAAGCGCATCATAACTTGCTTGCGCCAAGCGCAGGTGCACCCTGCCACACATGTGCTTGGAGGGATCATGCTGCGGGGACCTGTCGGCACAACGCATGCATTGCAAAGTTGCCACATGGCATCCCCCAGCAGAGCCGCACCGAGTCTGGGTGACCTTCAGCACCACCACGGCAGGCGCCACCGCATCCAATGTCTTCTTCCAGGCATCACTGGCAACCTACGATGGCGGCACGTGGGATAGGGCATGCGGCGTAGCTTAGAGTCAAAGTGCAGGGTGGCCGCAAAAGCGAGCGGTGCAGGCGGCCTGGGCTGGCGGCGGGCCGTGCGGGTGCAACTCTCGCCCTCCGCAGCCCTTGCCGCCGGCTGCGCGATCGCGGGACGCCCCACCTCCACTGCAGCTGCCCCTTCCAGCTCTGCCCCGTTCAGGCTCTCCGGCAGCGATGCGAGCCTGTCCATAGACGCTACACGACTCCCCGCTGCGGCTGCCATCGCGATATGGATCACATGCGACAGGCAATTGGCGAGTTCTGAGGCCGAGCGACAGCGGGAGCCCTCATGGTGGCAATTGGAAGTGCCTGGGGGGAGTGCCTGCTCGAGGCCAATGCATTCCTGCTGTCTCTAAGTCGCTCTGATCGCCTTCAGATCACCCGCTCCGGCTGCAGTCGCCCCAACAGGGTTGCCGGCCACCGAGTAGGCTCCTGGCCAAAGCTGCAGGCTCGCAGGGGCCCGCAGTCGCACGATCGTCGGCTGGATGCTGCGCCTGCTGCAGCAGCAGGGCCTACGGCACGCACGCGGCATGGCGGCGGCGGCGGCGGGCCGGGTGCGCTGCCACCGCACCGCTTTGCCGCCTTTGTGCGACCTGGTGATGCAGTATGGGATGAGATGCTTGCGCCGGAATGTATGGTGTGGGCTGCATCATGCCGACACTCCTTCCGATGATCGCCGTGCACCGCTTGCAGGAAGGGCCCATTGCAACATCCATGCGGCTCAAGCTGCAGGCAAGCAGCCCTGCCCGTGCAAGCTCGGCAGGAGGAGAGCACTNGACAGTTGCCTTGCTGCCAAAACCATGCCTTGCTCCAGCCTGCCGCAAGGCCATGTTGCGCTACCGTCGAGCCATGCCCACCCCTTTTCTTGCAATCCACTCCGTGCCTGCAGGAGACGCTGCAGCCCACCAGCCTGGAGATCAGGAACGATTCGAGCAAGCACGCGGGGCACACCGGCAACCCCACGGGCGCGCCTGATGCGGAAACGCATTTCCAGTGCGTTGGGCAGGGGGATGCACGATGCGTTTGTCTGCAATGAACAGAAGGCAGCATTGTGTCGAAGTCTGTGTTGTGCCCGGCTTGGGGCTTGTGTGCAGCGACAAGGCGGCGGCAATTCCATTGTCTCCGCGGCCATGGTTGGTGCGTTCAGGCGATGCTCCTTTGCGCAGGTGCCTCCTTCCAGCAGCTGTTGCTTGTGAATCAACAGGGACAGCTGCTGTGTGTGTCCGCCGCCCTGGCTGTGCAGGGTGTCCATCGTCAGCTCCGCTTTTGAGGGCAAGAATCCGGTGCAGCGCCATAGGTGAGCGCAGCCTGCTGGGCAATGCTAGAGTGGGCACCCAGTAGACACTGGGAGTTGAGAGCACTCTCCTGAACCGTGTGCCAACAAGTCAGACTGCTCTTGCGCAAGGTGCGCCACCTTTTGTTGCCGTAGCGGCGTTGCAGCCATGTGCTCGGTTGTCAGTCTTCTTCCCTGTCTCCACAGCGCCGATGTTGCCACCCATGCCTGTGCAGGCTGGTGTACCAGCTGCTGCAAGCCGAGATTGATGCAGGGGTGCATGCGCTGGCCCTCAAAACAAAGACACCCGCCGAGGCAGCCCAGTAGCGGCGTGCTTGCTGCCCGCTGCAGCGCCTTGTAGCTGCCCCCGAAGTGTAATTGCTCCGAATTGAACAGCGCGCTGGATGGCAAAGCTCAGGCTCACTAGAGGCGGCGGCGGCGGCCGGTGACGGCACAGCAGCCAGACAGCGGCCGTGGCGAGGGCACTCCAGTACGGTCCGGTGCGGCAGTCACCTCAATTTCCTGTTGACCACTGCTCCTGCGATGCAAGCATCCCCAGAACCCGGCAGACGGCCTACAAGTCAAACGTGAGGCTCGACGCCTTCTGCGCTGCCTGGCGCTTGCAGGGCTGCCGCAACTGCGGCCTGCCAGCCGCGCGGCGGCTGCAATGTCGCACGCGGCCATGGGGGGCCAGGGCAGGCGCAAGACGCGAAGCGTGTCCAGGCTCCTAGTGGCTGTGCTCGCTGCCGTGGCCTGTGCCACTGCTCTTCGCATTGCCGGCGGCTCGAGCCGAGGAGGCGCAGCCAGCCAGTTGCACAGCAGCAGTGTTGACGTTGGCGCCGCCGGCGCCGCACCGGCTGCGGCGGCAACTACGCAAGCAGTGGCAGCTGCCGGCGAGGCCAGTGTTGATCAGCTGTTTCCATCAACTGATAGCACAGCGCAGCCGGAGCTGCTCGATGCGGCGGGATCGCCAGCATCAGCGGACGGCGATGGCCAGCAAGGCGCACATTCGTCCTCGGCGGCAGCAGCGGCAGGAGGCTCGCAGCCAGCAGCAGCCGGCATCGAGCCGCCTGCAACGAGTGCTGATGCGCAGCAGCAGCATGGAGCGCAGGATGGCGCTGAGCAGCAGCACGCAGCCGAGCAGCTTGCAGCGCCACCGCCCCTGCCCACGCAGCCAGTGGCGCAGGCGGCGGCGGCGCCGTCGTCACAGCAGCAGCAGCAGCAGCAGCAGCAGCAGCAGCAGCAGCAGCAGCAGCAGCAGCAGCAGCAGCAGCAGCAGCAGCAGCAGCAGCA